>OY856412.1:997850280-998277780 GCA_963693085.1 Alisma plantago-aquatica
TGAAAATTCAAAAGAAAAGTTAGAAAAAACTCGCATACAATGTGTGCAAACTTATAATTAAGGAATCTACTCTACTTTTTTTGAAGTGATCAAGCCTAGAACATAAATATTACATAATCATATTGATTGGATGATCATTCTTTTATTGATTACGTTTCATGGATAAACTAAATAAAATAGTACATATATTGTTTGAAATTTTATTTTTTTATATTGTACCACTAATTTAATTGTTTCAATAATGACAAATATGTTATTCACAAATAGGTTTTGGAAGATTACAACTTATTATTGTTGTATTTATTATTAGTTGAACAATTTTGGTGCACAATTATGGAAAATTGATTTTGTATGATTCTAATATTTTTTACTACGTTTCGTATTCATACAAATAAGGAAGACGAAATTTAATTTCCAATGACATATTATCATAGAAGTGGTGTTTTAGTATATATGTTTCAAAAGAAACTAGTACAACAATATAACATCTATGTAGTAAAGCAAAAGGTCGTAATCATAGTAATGCAATAGTTTTGCAACATTCCTTCCATCATAAACAATCTATTTCAAATAAATAGTTTTGTATTTAATGTGATTTAACTAATACTAATAATTAGTTACATATTCATAAAATATGAAGTGATGAAGACATTTGCATGTACCACAATAAGCACCAGATGTTGATTTCCAAAAAATTCAAAATCATGGGTTATTTTACATGAAGTGGCATCCTAGTTGGAAACTTGTTGTTAGTAACCATGATGATGTGAGTTTGAATCCCCAGCCCAAACATCTGGACAACTAGATTGATCACTTCTTTCAAGGAATTAAATATAATATTATTTCTAACTGGTGCATATACACATTTTCGCTACAAAGATGTGTATTAGAATTTACTCTAGAAAATGCTATACAAAACAACGGAAGAAGAAGACATACAGATTCCTTTATTAATACATGATAAATTGTATGTACTTGTAGTTATATGTAAAGAAATAATATTGTCCAGCCATAGTAGCCCGTGTAGTAAAAGCTCGGTTAGTCCCAACGAAGGACTTGGATTTGAACCACACGGAATGCACTCTGCGAAAGGCAATTCACATTGATTGAGTGCGGGAGGGAGGTGATCTGACCACACCCTCTCAAGCCTCGAGAGTTTACCATGCCAAGGAGGGTCCAGTAGTGGCCCTGCGCGAGGTGGGTTCTCTTGTAAATAAAAAAAGAATAATATTGATTATTTCTGTTGAAAAAGAAAAGAGACATGATGTTGAGAAATTTAAAAGATTAGCAATAAAAAATTGTCATCTGAGCACTAAAATGCAAGTCAACTATTATACATAGGGAACAATAGGCATATCTACTTGACAGATTTTTGTACTTATGGTAAACCCTACTGATAAGCATGCAGTTCCGCACAAGCAAGACAAGAACAATTGTTGCATTGGTTTATGATGTAATCATCCACACTGCAGATCTTATATTGTTTAGGATGCAATGTGAGAATTTGGCATGGTGAGAAATGGGAGTGGTTTAAATGCAAGCCAACTATAATACATAGGGAACAATGGGCATATATGCTTAGTAGTTTTTTGTACTTATGGTAAACCTTGTTGATAATCATGTAGTTCCGCACAAGCAAAACAAGAATAATAAGTGTATTTTTATGATGTAATCATCGACACTGCAGATCTCAAATTGTTTAGGGTGCAATGTCAGAAATTGGCATCGTGAGAAATGGGAGTGGCAAGCGGCAGGTGTTGATGGTGGGAAAAAAGTAGCAGTGATATTGCAATACCTTCTATACTGAAGAGAATTCAGAATTCAACCAATTCACTGTCGACATCCCCACAATCGGGTAGGATGTCATAGCAATTTGGATAATTATAGGAATAGCTAGAATTATGGTGTACCTGTCAATGTGTTTGACTTCTACATTTTCTAGTGGCCTTCATTAATTGTTCATATATAATAGAAATCCTTAACGATCTTTAGTAATAAACTTTATCAAGTGAAGTAGGTAGAAAACATGCCCAATTTCAAAATCACTTTGACTCTGCTTCAACGTCCTTGCTTCATGTAAGGATGGGTGGCATGGAAGATAGATTGATGGATGCATGTCCGCGAGCATGCTGACAATTGGATGTTTGTGGGCTGACATCTACCAAGTGGTATATAAATGCATTTTCAAAGATAAAGATGAGTATGACAAAAAAATATCATATCTCGTAAAGAAAAGGAAGAAATGCCATACATGATACATTTGCAGATAAAAAATTGAGATACATATTATTTGATTATGTGATTGTAAGTATAAGGACTCGACGGAGGAAATTGTGAAGAGCCCATGCCTCGTCCATCTACTCTTGCATTCCAACAACACTCATGTACTGTTTGACGTTGTCTACTTTGGTGAACACTTACTCTCCCAATTAAAGTATGTATTGGCATGTAGATTCAGATTAATTTTACTCAGGGACCCTTCCTACCATTAAAAGAATGGAAGCAACTGAGAATGAGGATATCAAACGCATTGGTGGTCTAAAAGGCTTGGTGATACCATTGCTTAATGTAAATGTGCCTTTTCCATTATCAGGGAATAGTAAGTTTGCAATTAGACATGCGCCTCCATCCACGACAAATACGTGGAAGGAAATATCCACGGTGAGCTCTTGTTAATTGGATTTAGAGTCAGTACAGTGTTATCAATGGAGAAGTTGTTGAAGTTATTTATAGGGGAAGTATTTAAGACTGTGGATTAATATACATGGTTCTCCAAACAAACTGGAGTTAAAATGCCTAAAAAAGATCGTCCTATATGATATGAGATATCTTTCCTTGTCCTAAAATATAACCCATTCACCAAATCGTTTGCTGCCTAACACTTAGACCACTAAAAACATCACATTTGTATATGTATATGAAAATCACTATATCACATGAAGAATATCACATTCACTCGAAGAATTCTAAAGAGAATATATAGACTACAGATAACCCAAAATGAGGGTCGCAACTGCAGGATCCTAACACATGAACAACCTCCCACCACATGTGTTTGAGGGCGATGCTTCACAGTCCGAGCAGTGATTTGACCCACCAGACGTCTGTGGTGTCATCTTTTTTGTGTCATCCGTCTCTTTTGCTGCCACCAGAGGGGTTTCAAAGTGAGATGGCATAACTAGCTTCAAAACGTCATACCTGACATTTGTTGTCTTCTTCAAAACGTCATACCTGACTTCATTATCAGTGTTGTTCTTCGGCAGAGTATCCAGAGGTGCTTGTGGCTGGGCTGTCTGGTGAGCCTGATGAGCACGTGTCGGTAATAGTCATCGATGTACGGGACTCGGTACACGTTCGTGATGGGGATTGGGGAAGGAACGACTGCACGTAGAACCTAAATTTCAACTTGGCCTCGTCACGGTACAGATCGGTCCGAAAGGCAGTTCCAGCAGTGAACCTCCTCTTGTTGCATCCACCCATCCACATCTCGTTTAGTTGTAGTTGGCACGCATGCCTGAGTCGTCTTTGGGCTAGAAGCTTTTTTCCTTTAGAAATTAGAGTTGTGGTAACATTAGGCACCAAGGCCCTCTTTCCTCCTCTATTGTGCACCATCATACATAATTCAAGATAGGTTGAATGTACAAACGGCTAAACAATGTAAATGATAGTACAAAGTTACTGAGTCACATATATAAAATTTGGGAAGAATGTCCACCAACACACAAATACAAACACCATGAACATTACTATACCAACACCTACCATACATGTAGCCAACCTGATGCTTTCATGTTGTGTTGTTGCACTGCAAATGTAAAACATGTCAAACCTTCTTCATGTCCTTGGGCCAGAAACGGTGGGCTCACGAGGTATAGAAAATATCGGTAGAGGCAGCCAACACTATGATGTTCTTGAATAGGGATTCTGGACGCAACCGTTACTACTACAAATTAGGAATTCAACAAAAAGAAATAGTAGGGAGGGAGGGGGAGAGAAGCGAGGAGATCATGTGAAGAAGTTTTAGGAACGGTGTCATTGTTATAGAAGAGGGTGCTTGGGAGGGACTATTATCTTATAGGAGAGAGTGGTGGGGAGAGGAGTTGAATGTATAGCATGGAAGGAATAAGGATTGAATGTGAATTTATAGGATGTTTTCAATTTTGATGAGATAATGATAAATATGTTGATTGGCCACAACAGATATTTAAGGACCTTTTTAAAGAGATGAGGGGCGAGAGACTTGAAAGTGATGGGAGTTACATGAAAAGTGGGGAGAGGAATATATATAGATCGGTTATTTTTGAAGGAACGGAGGAAGGTGGGGATCCATTATTCGGGGGAAGAAGGAAAAAAGATAATAATAAGGTGAGAAATGATGAGAAAAAATGTGAGAAGCGAGAGAGTGAAGGAGAGCAAAGCTTTTCAAAATGTTGTGTTTTGATTGTCCGGGCGAGTTAAAATGGCATGTGTTTGTAACCAATTGAGTTAAAATGGCATGTGTTTGTAACCAATTGAATAAGCTCTTTTTTATAGTATAGTATATAGATATAGATGCAAAGTTAGTGAACAGTCTCTGTTTTTGTTTGACTGAGATGTTTTTTTTTGGTGAACCTAGCGTGTGTCTCTATTTCATTAAACAGAAAGTCGGATATATACAATGCCTAGGGCTGAGCCCGTATGAAGAAGAAAAAAAACAGAACAGAAAAATACTACTCTGTCTATACAACTTCACGCGAGAATAAACTTTATATCTGTGCAGATAGTTCCCCAAGTATCAAGTGACCTTCTTCTTGAACCTCCAAAGATTCTAACATTCCTTAGATCACAAAAGAGCCTATCAATCTTCGAAAATGTGTTGACACCCTTCTTGCTGTGACTGTCCCAAGTAAAAAAAGGACCCTTCGAAAGGATCTCTATAAGGCCATTGACCTCTAGAGATCTATTGAAATCATTCATGCTCCTGCTCGTCGGGGGTTGCTTACCAAGCTTCTCAAAGGAAAACCTCACAGCGTTGAAGTCTCCAAGCACACACCACGCCAGCCCTTTGACACTAGAAATAGCATTCATAGCCTCCCAGAGTCTGGTTCTCTCCCCATCGTCATTAGAACCATAGATAGCAGAAAGGTGAAAACTAATTTTCCGACTTTTCATATCAACCTGACAGTGAACAATCTGGTCATTGTCTAGTATCTTCTTAATCTTGAAGTCAGGATCTCTCCAGAGAACAACAATACGAGTATAATTGTAGTGGTCTTCATTCGAAACATAAGAAGCACCAGCCCAAATCTCCTCAACCATACCTTCTAAATCCTCCTCCTTCGTTCTCATTTCCAGAATGACATAGATATCTGCCTTCAACCTATCTAATTCACCTCGAATGCGGGGTACCTTATTGTGAATCCCCCTCACATTCCAGGCACAAATAGATAAGGGCCTATCCATTTGGACGAGGTAGGACCTCCACTCCCGCATTGCCGCCACCACCTGCACCATCACCCAAATTCGCTAACAAGGAGAACTTGTTCGGAGACAACTGTATATTCCTTGCCACAGACAATGGCTTCGAGGCCACTCTTGGGGGGGATTTAGATCTTCTCCTCTGTGTTTCCCATTTGGGTGAAGGAGACGGATTAATGATATTTAGCTGAGCAGTCTGCCCCTCCACAACTGGTCTCAGCTCCTTCGTCAGGTTCACTAAGCCATCACCACCAGGAATGATGTCTTCAACGGCATCACTAAAAATCTCCGGTTCATCTTCAGCAGTTGAGTTTCGGTTCTTCTTCTTCAACACCCACACCTGCTTCTTAGAAGTAGGGATCACTACCACCTTAGGCGTCTTCTCTTTACCAACACATAACCCCGATTCATGTCTAAAATTTCCGCAGATATTGCAGGTGCTCGACCTCCATTCATAGTCGAACCGAATTCTATCAACCTGACCATCGTCGCTCTGTAACTCAAGATCTTCTGGAAACGAGAACTCAGCATCAACCAACACATGCAGCCTCGCATGCTCTAAAGTCTAAACGAGTGAGATCTGCAGTTAACTGATCCGTCCGAAGAGGCTTCCAAGGTAGGAGCCAATTCTCAAAAACATCTCCTCATCCCAAAGCTCTAGTGGCAGGTCATAAATCTTAAGCCATATCGGAATCTTAGACATCTTGAGCTTCTCCATATGCTCCCCTCTCTCCCATTTCTTGATAATTAATGGTTTCCCCGCAATAAACCAAGGTCCTCCATCCAACACTGTCGCCAGATCCTCATCATTTGAGAACAAAAGCACGAAGAAACCCTTCCCTCGTGATTTGATTTCCAGCGAACCTTTCACCTTCCATAACTGAGCAAGAAAGCGCACCAGCGAAGGCCAGTGAGGAGAAAGTCCAACAATGTAGCCCGGCGCCGCCATACTCCATTTCTGTAAATTCCTCTCCGCTATGGCCTTTAGATAGAGCAACTTTCCATTCTCCACTTGAACCTCCACCTTCTGAAAGGAGCTTACCGGAATGTCCTTCTTCGAAGCTACTAGATCTGCCCATGACTTAGACTGCGCCGAGACCCCAATCGAGCCAAATCTGATGCTTCTCGTCTTCCCCGGATCCTTAATCTTCGTCACATTGGATAGATCCACCACATTACCAGCCTGAGAGGCCTCAGGTTGATCAGAAACTCTCATCGGCTCTTCCCCAACGGCCGCCAGATTCGCCTCCTCGCTCGCCACCGGAATCGCCCTTGCAGTCTCTGCTCTCTCCATCACATAAGAGTAGGTACACTAGTTGTCATGAACGGGTTTCTGTTTTTGTTTGATCGAGATGTTTATTAGTAGTCGGATAATAGGGACGGAGAAAGTAGGGGAGGGAATTTGACGAACCGACTTTAATGGGATGGAGATGGAGTGATAGAGAATTAAAGATAATGAGAGTTGATCAGAGAGAATGGGACGATTGGGATCTGTCAATGGGGTTCTTTGTAGCAGTGCAACGTGTTAAAATATAAAAGATGGATTGAATAGAATAGATTGTGATACAAAGACTGACGGCCTCTCCTTTATATAGGAGAGGAGAGACGCCCTATTACTTAGGACCCAAGTAATCTAAACTAGACGGGCCGGAAGATAAAGGCCCACTAAACTAATTAGCCTATTTAACTAATAGACTAATATAGACACTTTAACACTCCCCCTCAAGCTGGAGTATGGGTGAAACACATGTCCAAGCTTGGAGAGTTACAGGACTCGATAAAAAGAAATGATAAATAAAAGATGAAGATAAATATCACTCCCATACAAAATATGTTACTCCCCCTGAAATAATATTCCCCCTGAATCATATGGTGATGATGACTCTGCAGGCTGAAGATACTCGAGCTTTGAAGGTCTTCCTTGAAGTGCATCTGGAATGAGGACATCTGAAGAATGGACCTGATACTACAGCAATTCGCCACTGGAATACGTGCTTAACGCGGCACGAACGCGGACGGACGATCTGCTGCTTGATACGATGCAGGAACCATAAAACTCTGACGCATGAACCTTGGGGGCTTGACGGGAAAGGAGATCATCCATCAAGGAAGGTCCCAAGAGGATCAGCTACAGGCGATGTCGATACAGCAGATGCGGCTCGGAGAAGACGTGATGAAGCAGCTCGGTGAAGATAAAACTCTGAGCTTCTGAAGAAGCACCCATCTGTCTCATGTGAATGCAAATGAAGGAATATACCATCAACACCTGACGTACATAACGCGGTACGAACGCGGATACGGTGTCGACGCTGGATCTTCACTGCTGGCTCAAGTAGAGAACTGGTGTGCTGAATGATGTGAAGCTCCACGAAGATAGCCTGGAATATATATAATCTGAATACATATATCATCATCTCATCTCATACTCTCTCTCTCATACATTCTCTCATATGCTCGCATGCTCGCTCTTCTCATCTCTCCCTTTCCTCTCTATCCCCCCCGCACACCAAATACGACAAGAGTGAGTGTTTGGTGTGGAGAACTGGATATATGACCCCCCCGTAATGTGGAAAAGGGATACACACATAATATGGGTGGGTGGGAAAGGCTGAAAAGAGAAAAATATATGAAATGGAGATGGGCAATATGTGGAGAATGAAACCGATAGCCAAAGAGAGTATACTAAATGGGTCAACATGAGATCCGGGTAGAAAAATAAATGGATCTAGTCCCGACCCGAAAAGGGGGTTTGTTGGCCCGTTAGGGCAACAAATCCGGGGGTGCGGGGGCGGAGCCCCCGCGAAAATCCGATTAGGGTCAAAATAGGATCCGATTAGCAAAAGATAGAACCGATTAAGGATCCGAATAGAGACAGGGATAATGCATATGGGGGTAGTAAACATGGTTGTTTGGTAGCGGTGGAGAGTGATGGGTGATCGCCTACTGTAGATGGCAGTAGTAGCATGATGACACACAACACAGCAGTAACTTGCGGATGAAGATCGTCGGGATGATGATGAAGTGGAGGAGCAGCAGCTTGCGGATGATGGCTGGATATGACGCTCGGCTGATGAAGCACTTTGTCGCAACATAGGAGATGACAAAGGGTCTCCTGCGTGACTCCGGAGATATTGCATGCCAAGAGGATGCATGCGGAGCCAAGGCGGAGCCTCTCCAAAGCGGCGATGAAGGCTGATCGGAAGACGTCATGAGATGGATCCTTCGACGGATTGCCGTTTGCTGCTGATCAACTGTCGATACCATCGACAGGACTGTCGATGGTATCGACCGACTCTCTCCTTGTCGCTGTGATAAAGTCGATACCATCGACCTCCTGTCGATAGTATCGACGCCGGCGATGCAGATTGCGTCACGGGATGTCGGCGGATGTTTGCTTCTGGTCTGATGTCGATACCATCGACACTCATGTCGATAGTATCGACGCGGCGGCGGCGGCTACTGCTCCGGAAGGTGGAGTTGGCTGTTCCTTGCGGATGGGAACCAATTTCTGATGGTCGACGACTCTGTGAAGATGGCTGCTGATGGCTACTGCTGCTGATGGTGGCGAGGCGCTGCTGCTTTCAGATGGCGGAAGGAGATTACCGCGGCGGATGCCTACGGCGGCGATTGTTGCGGATGATGATGGAGGACGGCTGCTATGATAGGCAGCGGAGGTGTTGTATGGAAAGAATGAAAGAATAGATGAATGGAGATGACCATGGAGGCCGAGATATGCCTAGCGGGCAGCCGGCCAAGCCATGGCAACGGAGGCCGGCGGCCGCCCGCAGGCGGGCGCTCGACCTTGGCTTCTCTTTTCGAGAGGCGGCGGCCGGCGGCTACGGAGAAGAACGGCGGCTTGGAGAGAGAGGGGAAAGCAGCGGCTAGGTTAGGGTTCTCTCAAGATCTAACCCGCTCTGATACCATGTTAAAATATAAAAGATGGATTGAATAGAATAGATTGTGATACAAAGACTGACGGCCTCTCCTTTATATAGGAGAGGAGAGACGCCCTATTACTTAGGACCCAAGTAATCTAAACTAGACGGGCCGGAAGATAAAGGCCCACTAAACTAATTAGCCTATTTAACTAATAGACTAATATAGACACTTTAACACAACGTAACCATACATATGTTCAACATGAATTCCTTTTTTGTATTTAAACTTTTCCATAATTCTTAATCAGCGACCATAATATACAGGGTGTTTTTGACTCGGTTGACTAGTTAGTTTTTTGGAATGAGACGTGGGGGTACAGATAGGATCATGGATGGTGGGTAATAGACGTGGTCTTTTAAAGGGAATAGGATCGCGGTAGTGGACAGATAGTGATGGAGAACTAGATTTTTTTTAAAGCACGGAGAATTGGTTGTTTTGTTGGTAAAAACATTCAAAACTGGGAAAAAACGCGAGAGGCTAGGAAGCACAAACACTTTTAGGAAGCCCCCGTGTCCGTGTCGGACACGTTTTGGACACGGACACTTCCCGGACATGGCCCAAAACGTTTTGGACACGGCCAGGACGTGTCCTGTCCGTTTTGGTCATTTTTTGCAACCCAGACACAGCTGGACACTGCCCGGACACTCCCTGGACACGTTAGTCCAGCAGTAGCTACTGTAATATCTTTTGTTCAGAGTGCAGATTCTGAATATACAGCCACTATTTGTCTTTTTTCTCCATGGCAGTCACTATTAATGTCTTGTCACTGAGCAAATGTAACATAAAGCTCAGATCTGATTAAGTTGCAAATAGACCTTTAACAAGAATCAGAATGTAAAATCTAAGCTGAATTATATTTTGCAAAACACATTAAAGCCTAATAAATTGATTAGTCACTTAGTTAAGTAATGAGAAAACTCATGTATATACTCTGAAAATTTACTGTAATCACTGAAAAAAATGCAATGTGTTTAGTTTTTTTCATATTGTTTCCATTACACTCACAAACACATATATTGACATTCATATAACATAATACATACTACTTTTAATTTTTGAAAGAAATAATTCATCAAGTATACAAACATAAATGTATATATTAAAAATCCCTCATCCGATGTCGTGTCCGTGTCCTATATTTCAGAAAATTGCCGTGTCCCGTGTCCGTGTCTAGAAATGTGTCCATGCTTCCTTGGCGAGAGGAGAAAGAATTAAGGAGAGAAAAGATTTTGAAAATGTTGGAATGTGATTGTCTAGACATTTTTGCAGCGTATAAAAATGGTAGTGTTGTATATTGTTACAAACATTCGTTGTGTTATAGAGTGTGTGTGTGTCTATATATATATATATATATATATATATATATATATATATATATATATATATATATATATATATATATATAGAGAGAGAGAGAGAGAGAGAGAGAGAGAGAGAGAGAGTCAGGCTAGAATACACTCGAGTGTATTTGGAGCAGAATACACTCAAGTGGTTTTTCAGGATGCAATATTTTTTTCAAAAATCTAATCCGATGATCTTCTTAAACATCTTGTGAATAGCTCATACACAAAATTTGAGCACATTTGGACATTTATAGGCCATGTTATAAAGACAGCAAAAATTATGCTTTTCAAATTAGTTTTGCGCGTCGATTTTGTTGCCCTTGGATGAGTGACTTATACTCATCCAAATGGGCTCAAAATTTGTATGTAGCCTAGTTATAGTATGATAGTGAAGATCAATGGTTTACATTTTGTAAGAAAATAGTCTTGATATGCAAACACACTTGAGTGTATTCGTGTGATCTGTACACACACATCATTATACCATGGTAGCATCTTTCCTCTTTCTCTTCCATCCTTAAGCTGGGAGTTAATCTTAGTTTCTTTTACTCCTTGTTAGGTTATGGATTCTCTATCCATCCTTCACGCTTCTGTAGCTACTGCGCATCCACACTTATAGAATGGGTTTTGGCTCTCCCTAGTTTGCACATCCTTTCTATTGATTTCTAAGTATTAACTATTAGAGAGTTTGGTTAGTTTAGTTAGCTAAATTATGAGAGTACATTTGTACATGGGCCCAAGTGTATCTTGGCCCATTAGGGTTTAGTCTAAAGTTTGTACGCTTCCCCCTTCTCCCATATAAAGGAGAGGGATTCCTCTTAACAAATATATCGCATAGCCTTTTTTTAACTTACAACAGCAACAAAAAAACCGGCTTACCATCAATTTCATACTTTTCACTTGATTTCACAGCTCTCAAAGCACTGGATCTTTCTGCATAATGAACAAAGCCATAATCTCGCCTTTGTCCATCTCTTGCATTAGGAATGACAACTTTTGAGATTTTTCCATGTCGCTGGAAAAGCTCCTTTAACTTCTCTGATGTTGTGTGTTCCGGCAAATTTCTGACAAATACAGCCTTTACCTAGAAAGAATGAATATAATCTAATAAAGTAATTACGTAAACATCAAAGCATCTCAATTTGACATACTTGTTACATTACGCAGTAATATTTAGAAACAAAATAACTAGATTATAGATCCAACGGAAAGATACATCAACAAGCCAAACGAATTCCTAAAACAAGATGTTTCATGTATGTGAAAGGCGCTTATCAGGTCACTAACAGGTTTTTATAATTTTTAGATTGTTTGTCACTGCTCCCTTCTCTTACAGTTTTGATGGTGTTTGAAACAGGTGCAAATTATATTATCATGATGTCTAGACTTAACATTATGTAGAATATATGAATAATGGCGTATATTTGTATAGGACTAGCCAAATGTACATAGTATACAGGCGTACATGTTACAGCCTTGGACCCCATCACGATGGTGTTTGGTATCAACCCTGGACCTGAGTTTTTAGGCAGTTCATGCACCAAATCTAGGACAGTAGCATGTTTTAGAAAGTTGGTTCAGATCGAGATGCTAAATATATTGATTTTTAGCCAGATTTGAGACGACTTGGTTAACATTCAATAAGGGAACATTATCCAAATAAATATCGACATTCATCTTTGAACAAGGCCAACCAAGTAAATCCTATGTAATTATTGTTTTGAAAAGTTAGTAGGCAGATTTACCTTATAAAAGATAAGGATTTTACATAACAATGATCATAATATGATAATATAACGTACTAAAACTTACAATGGAGCGGGAATCAGCATTTCAATTTACCATGGCTATTCGAGACCCCAGAAAAGATATAAATTAAGTCCCGGCGAATCCTGTTCATATAAGGTATACATGTTGATGTTGGATATGATCAAGTTAACAAGTTGGGTCACAGGCAGGCTCAAACCACTACTCATCCGTACTTATATTATAATAATCTTCATATGCTTGCCTCTTTTCACACTCTAGATTTAGCTCTGACTCCTCACTAGGAAGGAAGCCGGAGGATCAAGCAATGGCAAAGTGTTACAAACTCAATGCTAAGCTTGGTATTGCCTTGGGCATTTATGTGCTCCAATCAAGGATAAAAACTCAAGTAGCGGGTATCTACTTCACTCATACCCACGGAGGTCCCTTTGTCAACAAGACCCACTGCCAAAATGGGGACCCGAGGGGCGAAAGTTGGAGCTAACACCCTGTGTACTTATGGTGTTGACTTAGTTGGAACATGATCGCTTACGAATCACGTGTCCAAAAGGAGACGGATCGGGGGTATTCGGATTTTAAATCTATACCCAATACCTCAGACGCCCGCAACGATGATATAGGGTCTTGTGTAGTAAGCGGGGTCAAACACGAGGAAAAGGGTGACAAACTATTTAGGATTTAAGGTCTTAGCTTAGCTAAGTCGAATCAATAGGAAGATATGATATCCTTTGAACAGGATGACCAAAATGAAAACAACGTAAAAGAAATAAGAGAAAACTAAACTTAACAAAACAAAGCCGAATATAGATCTTTTTCGTGTATTTCGATATATGGATAGAACTTGGATTGGGTTTCACCAACCAAGCTCGCCAACATGCAAACACTCATACCCATTTATATACCCTTCCCTTAGTGTAGTTTACGAGCAATCATCATTAGTGACAATTCCCTCAGGTGATCCTCTCTCGAGATCGGGTTAGATCTAGATTATAGGCATGTCTCTCTCTCTCGAGATGACAAACAAGCAATCAAACATACAAGCATATGATCATTAGCTCTAGTGATCAAGTACTTTTAATGCATTCATACCACTCCATAACTCAAGATCTAATCTAATCATACTCTTGCGAGGCATTAAAAAACATGTATCACAAGATGGTAACTAATCATGCAAGTGATTCATTTATGAACAAGAATAAGGAGATAAACATTGCTAAGATCATATACAATCAATGAAATATGAAATTGTACATGTTAGGATGGCCCTACTGGCTACCCCCAACCTAAGAAGCACAGACACTGACACGAGAAACGCAATTCTCAAAAATATAGGACACAGACATGACGTTGGACACAGCAACATATATGCATACATCGGAATCAGGTAGATATATTTCAACTTCCTCCTAAAATTATAGGAGATCAAGAGTTCCATATAGCCCCAACGCTTACATCAAACAGAGTACAACTCACTCATCTAACATGTAGCTTGCGCTTAACACATTTACAAAATTTTCACAGCTATACTCCTTACATTTGTGGTTGTACCACCCAATGTTCTTAAAAGTGTTATGTGGTATGCGTTTGGTCAGGGTACCCATAGAGTATAAGCGGATTGCGGGAGCACAAGCGGGGCATATGCATTTTTGGATTTTTTTTTTTAATAAATTCTATATTTTAAATGCATATTTAATTAAAAAAATATAATCATAACCATAAATTTCATACTATCTAGTTATGTAGCCTAATAGACGAAATGTACCAACAGATCATTACATCATGAAAAAAGAAACACATATTTTCCAATCATCAAGAAGAAAAATCAATCAATAAAACCCTAAGTTTATAAAATGTACTTGTTAAATAGTGTTTCATTTAGTTCTTTATATTCACTTGTTATTTTCATATTCTATGTGGACCGTAATTGTTCTCTTTATAGATATATGGGGTACACACATTGTGAACCCTAACCCTCACAGACAATTCAAGAGGATACTAGAGTGGATTTTCTAGTCACACCCACCCCTCTGCAGCAGCCGCTCTCTCTCACTCTCTCCCTCTCCCTCTTCGACGCCCCCCCGGTCGCGCCGCTCGCCCGCCTCCTACCATCGCCCGTCGCCCGACCGGCAGCTGTTGCCGCAACACTTGCCCGCCACTGTGCGGCCAGCTTCCCTTGCTGCTGCCGTCGGCGGCCCTCCTCGTGTGAACTTGGCTTGCTAGTGCCGCCCACACTGCTCCTTGTCGTCACCGGTTGTCCGCCTTGAGGGTCTCCGGAGCCCTCCTCTCTGCCCATGTCGGCCCTTGAGCCGCCGGGTTCTCTACTGCGTCGCGGCGTAGTCTTCATGTAAATTGGTCCTTCCAGTTCCTCTTATCAGCCTGCTACCACCTAGCCGGAGGACCTATGCAGTTCTACGTTCGCTGTTGTTTTCTGCTTTTGAACTCGGTCTCTAACATGGCTTCCTCCCATGATGATTTTGGTCATCAGATGACTACTGTAAAGTTGGATGGGCGCAACTGTCAACACTAGGTCTGCTCCATGGAGATCTTTGCAAAATCCCAAGGCAAGCACTCCCAACTGACTCAGGATCCGCCTCCTGCTCCGCCTAGTACTGCGAGTCCAAGGATAAAAAGATCTACGATGATTGGATCAAGGATGAATCGATTGTGATGACATGGATCCTGAACATCAGTGAAACTCGCATCATTGTTACTCTACTTCGTCTCCCGACTGCCAAGGAGATGTGGGATCAACTTGCTAGTACCTACTCTCACAGCAAGAATCTGAAGAAGGTGTTTGATCTGAACAAACAGCTAACCCGCCTACATTTCATTGGGCCTGATATTGCTAACTACTTTTTGACCTTCAAAGGCTTCTGGCCGGAACTTGAGAATCTACATCCGCTATCTACCGACTTAGCCACTATGCAACGACAACGGCAGGAACTCTAGGTTGTATAGCTCTTATGCGGACTTCCTTACTCATTTGCTGGAGTGGTTGACCAGATCCTTGCTAGTGATCCTCTACCGACGTTGGAGAGTGCTTTTCAGCGTCTACAACGACTGTCGACTTCCTCGTCGGATCTATCTTCTGATACTAATGACACCACTGCCCTTGCTGCTATGTCTGGCTGTAGTCGTGGTAGGTAAAAATATTCTAAACGTGGAGGTTGTCGTCTGGGATGAGTGCATCCTTCCCCTGGTCTTGTCAAAGTTGTTCAATGCCTGACAAATATGAAGCACAGTAGGATCATAGAGAGTGGAGTTGTCCTCCCGTTGTAAATTTGGCTGGCAATGCATTGTGGCTGCGATAGGTTGGCGCTACCCCTAGCAAGAGATACTAGTATGTCTGTATCGCAAGTCGTCCCAACTTGTTGGGGTTGCCCTCCCTAAAGCTCGAGGTCTGATGGCGCAATGGTTGGCAACTTTGACTGATCAGGACATCGGTTGGCGATGGGTGGTAGTAGACGAAAGCGTAGAATCTGACTCGTTAGTCAAGGGGTATCGCAACCTTATTGTGCTCCCCTAGCTAAGGAGTTGTACGGCCTATTATGTGATGGTATTTTTCGACGGTTCGAGAGACGTCAACTAGATTTCATTGTGTCGGATGATCCTCCTGCGAGATGGTGGGAGGATTTTCCGTATCAATCAAGTAGTTGACGTTCACAATCTTTAGTGGCATTGGAGTCATCATGTGATGTTGACCACAAAAGTCTGTCCTCTAGGTTATTGGGTTTCTACATAGTATGAACTATGTTGTCTGAAGTGGTTACGCTTGGAAGTCACATGTACTGACTAGGGTAAACTATAGTAAGGAGAGGATAAAATGATTTCATTCATGTTTTTGAGGATTTTGTTTAAGTTTTGTTATCTTTTTAAATATTTTCTGCTTTTTTTTCATGGATTGTATCCATGAAAAGTTAATAAAATAGCATGTTACATTTCACCTTTGGATACATCATTGGTTCGTAACAAGCTTGCCCTGCAATCCGTAGCATAATTTCATCTAGGGCCTTAGAACTCCTATGGGTAGTAATAGTCTTTTTTCGAGCAAGGCAACCCGTCAGGGTATGGAATGGGATGGTGATGTGGTTGAGGATATTGAGTTTGGGTGGATGGATTCCACCTGACTTCCTCTATTAGTCCAATAATCATTATCATTGTCATGTAGTGCGGGCTTAGATAGAGAATGTGCATCTATTCTTCCCCGAAATTCCCCCACAATTAGTGTGCTCTACTGGGGGAGAGTAAAGGACTTTGCATAGTTTAAAATGTCGATTTCAACACCGTTTCTCGTGGCCCAAAAATAGAAATGTTGACCGAAATTTCGATATTTCCGCTTATATCAACACAATTTTTGACGCAAATTTCGACGATTTAAAACAATTAAGCCATAAAATTTTGCCATGATGATCTACATACATAACTACACCTCCTAACTATGCAATAATATCATATGTTGGTATAGGGTGGGGGGGGGCTCCTACATTTTTGAATGAATATATACAGAACTGTTTTGAGCAGGATTTCGATTAGGCAATGTATACATACATATTTCTTATGCAATAACATGTTACACCTTATATTTTGGATTCAATCAACTGAGGGGGGTCTCCAACAATTTTTAACGATTTTTTTAGATTTTTTTCAATTTTTAAATGAAATTAAAAATCAAAAATCTCGACAACTCGACAATGTCCATTTTGGTAGTCTAATTTTCGTCGAAACCAAAAATTTTAACGAATTTTAATCCATGGGACTTTGTGCCCCCATTGACTTTGGACAACAATTTTCCCGTAAGTTTAGACGATGTGGTGGTCTCTTTTTGAGTGACATTCAACCACAAGTACTTGTCATAGCATTTATATTAATCAGGTTGAGAAGTTTGACATTAAAACTCACAACCTTAAGATGGATGTTGCTTACTCACTAGTTGTTGCCATTGTGTCAGAATGAAGATTCTTCTTTTGATAATTGTTGTGGTGTGTTGTCAAGAGCACATACCTAACAGGCAATAGTGCTTAGAGCCTTAGGAATGGGGTAAGGTTCTGGCGTGCAGAATGCATACAGACTGCCCATATTTGAACCTCCAGTGACTAAAGTTTTATAGTTGGGAATGTTCTTAACACTAGTGCGACGGACATTGGTTATAAGATGTTGTCTTTCCTTTGGACCCGTTACGTAGTGGATGAGGCGGAAGGTTGACCTTGCTCAAATGAAAGCTAAATATACAAATAAATAACTAAGTGGGAGTCTGCAGCATGGGCTTATCATCGCCCCTATAAGGGTAGCAAATGGATCATGTTCATCGGCGTGCTCGTTCAAGAGCAATTTTTAGCAAAAGCAGTTGTGTAATCATGCTAAGTAATAAGGATTAGAGGTGAATTAATTAAGTGGATGACTTTTCATCAATTTATATTTGTGAAACAATGAGGTTGAGGATCGCGTTCATGGGATGTTCTACTTGTACCTTAAAGATGTGGTTTATTAACCCTTGCCTTTTCTAGAGACCCATGATTTATCACCATCTTAGTTGAGAAGGAGTTTACAACATCGCTTTAGAACGCATTCATGTATAGCTACCCTATCATCAACAGTAGTACCTCTTAGCGTAGCTATCATTGATTGGCAACATATGGACATCGTTGTCTATATCTTATAGTCGCAAGGAGCCGCCGCTATAGACTTTGTGGATGATGTATGACCCTTCCCATTTGGGGTTGAGCTTATCTTGAGTGTATGGATTGAGATACATGCTTAACACATGATCGCCTTCTGGAAACGTCTGGGATGTACCTTCTTGGTGAAGGATCCAGCCATCCCTACCTGGTAGCACTATGTGATACAAGGTGTGGAGACTTTGTTCCTCAATCACATTGAGGGTGTATATGCAGTCTAGAACCCAACTCACTACAGAGAATGTCGACCTCTTGAAGGTATATGCAAGGAGGGAATCTCGATCTTGACCGATAGAACGGCTTTAGCCCCATACACGTGAGAGTAAAGCATTGCACTTGTCGACGTTCAAATAGATGTCATGTATGCCCAAAGAGCCACGGGTAGTTGTCCGTGCCAATACCGAGTGGACTCAATGGTCTTCATGAGTATCTTTATGAGATTCTTGTTAGTTGCTTCGACAGCTCCATTCATCTGAGGTTGATAAGGAAACATCATGTGATGCTTGATGTTGAAAGAATCCAGATAGTCTTGTACGAATTTTACAATCAAGTTGGTGCCATTGTCCAAAAGGACTTTACTGGGAACACATACTGGGTGATGATATTGCGGAAAAACTTGATGATTTGTGAGGCTGATGTGACAGGTACAAAAATTGTTTCTACCCATTTGGCGAAGTAGTCAATGGCGACTGATATGAAGTAATAGCCATTAGAGGCCTTTGGATGGATTTTATCCATTATGTTTGCACCCCATACTATGAATGGCCATGACATGGCCATGTTGAACAGATGAGCCGGAGGCGTATGGATGTGGTGGCATTAGCTAGCAAATTCGGCATTTGCAGACGCATTGTGTGCAATCTAACTCCATTGTACTTTAATAGTAGCCCATGAGTTAAATGCACTTGGCGAGGGTGATGTCACCCATGCTGTCGCAAATGCCTTCTCACATGACATTCTTGGCTTACGTCTTGTTGAGGCAGAGTAGGAGCATCTAATTGTTGGAGTGTCGATATAGCATACCAACTCCTAAGATGGAATTGAATTCCATGTGTTTGATTGTTTGTTGATCGCATTGGAGGTGCCTTTAGGGAAGGAGTGCATTCGAGGAATCATTTGATGTCGTAGAACCACATTCTTCGTTGGTCGCGGTGGTTGCTTTTGTTTGAACATAGTAGTATGGTCGAGCTCATGTTTTGACTTCGACGATGAAGTTGTTTGTGTCTTGAATGCCGACCCAAAAAGCTAGAGTTGCTACTGCATCGACATACGTGCTCTTATCTCTCGTATAGTGAGTGTATTTGATCTCATCAAATTCCTCAGTTACTTGCTAGAGAAATGTATGGTATAGAACAAGATGCTCTTGTTTTGTATTCTACTCGCATTTGACTAGTGATATGATGAGTAGAGAGTCATCAATGATGTCGAGCTTCTGGATTCCCATCTTCTTGGCCACTTGGATGCAAGGTCATGGTCGATGACATTGTTAATGGCGTCAAACTATAGTGGTCTTGTTACATGAATGTATTCTCCTATCGGATTGATAAGTACTACCCATATGTTGTTGTCATGTTGATTCAAGGCACTGTCAAAAAAATTGTCCACATATCGTCAGGATCATGCATAGTAGTTCTTTTAGTGTTGATCATATTGATGTCACTATTGGAGAAATCAAGATCTTCATATGCCAAAGGAGACATGGGATTTTCAACCAGTTGATATGCCAATGCCCAGACTTTGACCGCCTTCGTAGGGTTATACGTGATTCAAACTCAGAGACTAGTACCTAGCATTTCATGCATCGACCAATCAAGGTCGGAAGATCACATAAGTAGCATAGTGGATCCTGACATGTTATAAGGAGAGCATCGGGTAAGCCATTTAGTTCTTGGTAGCATGAACCAAAAGCGAGGATGCGCTTTTGATCAGAGTTCCATGGATCTACCGTTTGTTTGTGAACTTTTTGTACATGTCATAGATGGCGTGTTTGTCGTCATAGATTTTCTGCATTGAGACTCCTCCCATTAATCCTTACATGACGGAGAACCTCCATATCATCAAGTGACCCTGTATTGGTGGTCTGAGCACAGGTGGATAGGATAAGTATTGCTCATAGTTGTTGAGTCTCTAGTCGACCGATCGTCCTGGGGGGGGGGGGGGGGGCAGTCATTCGCTTAGCAACAAAGTCATTTTAGGTGTCTGCCTAGGCGACCCGCAACTCGATTTAGCGGTTTTTTTTAGGTCGGGCCCAGTAGCCCATTTACTTTTTTTACTTTCTTGGACCCAACGTAACCGAGAAGTTAGAGATCATCCAACTTCCCAAGCCCCTCTCCTGCCGGTTTTGTTTTCACGCAGCACATCGCGTCCCTTGCGTCGTACGTTCGTCCACCATTGCTCCCTGCCTAACGGTCGGCGACAACTCTTCCTCCTTCCTCCATCTCCGACGACCGTTCAAGGAGGAGTCTTCCCTTCCTTCTACTTCCTCTGTTATCTTTGTCAAAAACAAGCATCCCTGCTTCCCTTGTTCTATGTCCATGTATAACAGTCCACGTCTACGTTTTTGTCGACGTCTAATCATCGTGATGGACGGATAAGTTGATCTTGTGATACTTGTTGTCACGCTTCATCGACTTGGTGAATGATGATTCAAGAAAGGAAAAATCCAAAGACCCCAGGTGGAGATATGGATTTTGGCCTAATTCAGCCGACAAGAACAAGCTACAATGTGGATTGTTTGGGCATGTTAGCAACGGTGGGATCAACAGACTCAAGCAACACATTATTGGGAGTTTTCTGGATACTATCAATGTTCTAGAACTACTCAAGCGATCTGTATTGAATTGAAGGAGTACAAAGAACGTCCCAAGAAGCGCAAAGTTGACAATGTTGTGTAGCTGGACGGTGATGATGTAAATCCATCGGCTCCCACTGTTGAATTGTTAACAATATTGTTGCACCTGCCAATCCCATTGGCACTTGTTTGTCCTATCCCCTAGGGTTTCAAAGTCAAGGGTTATGTTGATGCTTTTGTTTGTCCTATCCCCTAGGATGTTGTAGCCCAAAGGAAAGCAGGTGCCAAAGTACAAAAGAGGATTGAATCTGCCTGCAAAAAGGAGGCGTTGCATGTGGCCTTTGATAGCATAGTTTCTTGGTTCTACGAAGCAGTTATACCTTTCAATGTTGTTAACCGTACTTCTTTCGAAGTCATGTTAGGAGTAGTGGGACAGTATGGTAGAGGATTGCTCCCCCCCTTTTACCATCAAATCAGGTTTGCCCCCCTTAGAGAGGCAATATGCGCAGACGAATGAATTAGAGATAGAGCATGAGGAACATTGGAAAATGTTTGGTTGTACGCTCATGTCTGACGGCTGGTCTAATAGGAGACAAAGGGGGCCGACTATTTTCTTGCCAACACTCCTGAAGATTCAGTTTATTTGTACTCCATTGATGCTACCTCTGCAACTCATACCTCTGAATACATGTATCATGTACTTGATGAGGCAATAGCTAAAATTGGGGCTGAAAATGTAGTACAAGTCATTACAGACAATGCCACTGAGTACGTGAGTGCCAGTAAGAAGTTGATGCTCAAGTACAGACATATGTTTTGGACCTCTTATGTTGCACATTGCGTGGATTTGATGCTTGAAGACATAGGGGAGCTACGCACATTTGCTCCTATAATCACAAAGGCAAGGAATGCCACTGCTTACATCTACTAGCATACACGTCTGCATGATGGTTTTATCAAGAAAAGTAAAGAAAATACATAGATCATGCGTCCTGGTACTCGTTTTGCCACTTCATTTTTTACTTTGTTAGCATGCTTGGCCACAATGAGACATTGTTCGCTTCAATGTTTGAGAAAGCGGTATGCGTTATGTGTGCGTAGAAGTCACATTAGAGTATATGCGGATGCGGGATTTTTTTATAATTTAATTATTATATAAACTCAATCACAAAATTGCATATTTAAATTGTACAATTACATATTTGAACCCTAAAATTTGAGATAGATTCAAATATAAAGTTTCAATGAAAAGTAAAGTGCCATCTAGTTAGTATTCTAGAATTATTTAAGCATAAACTCCAATGAAGCACACATAAAATGGTTTAATAAGAGGTGCATAACAATGAAGGCTAACCATTTGGGAGGAAAAGACATTTACACAAATTAAGGTTTTATTAAGGTTTCATTTTACAACAATTGTTAATTTTCTAATATTTAAGTCTATATAAACTTATACAATTGCATTTTTTGCACATTCTAATAAAATCAAATTGAAGAAAAAAATACATATACAGAGAAATTGAGTATGGGGCTTGTTGATCCAATAACACAAGTCATAGAGAAATGGCAGAGATTGTGTGGGGACAACATTTCTCCAAATCTATTAGGCAAGGCATAATAAGGTTTTCCATTATGTAAAACAATGCTAACAAAAATATAAATTTATGCTAGTGAGCAGCATTAGTAAGCCATATCTTTCGTTCCGTTACAAGTTTATATATTATACAATATGGAGTTAGTAAACTATAAAGTAAGTCATTAATTCATACCATCCCAGCTAGTTTAGAAGAGGCTTAACCTAGATTAATTAGCACAACAAATGAGCAATACCTGAACAAAGAGCACTAAGTACCATCATACACTACCATTCAATATAATCAAATAACTATGATATTTGGGTTAGTGTGAGATATTGACCTTTGGCTCCTCATACAAAGATAGACATAAAAAAGAAATGCCACACCCGATAACATTATCAATGCATTATTTGTGTTCCATGTATGCAGAGTTGAGACGGACATAATATGAAGTGCAAACTCTTGAAATCATAAAATGGGATCAAAAGACTACCTAAGAGCATATAGCGGACAGAGGTATGAGAGGAATAGATGGAAATAAGCATTGGATTGGCGGAGTAGGCATCATCCGTGAATAGCAATTATAATCATAAATTATGGTGCGGTGTTTGGGTCGTGTCAAAAATACACCTTGTTGAAACAAAGATATGGGACATATATGTTGTCAAATAGCCCAATCATGAAATATGGAATTATATATGGGAAGAAGTGTGTACCATGATGTTGTGTTGTTGTATTGATATGTACACCCCTGTCCTATATATAGGAAAGGAGGCTATTACAAGAAAGCACAAAGGAAGGGACTCAACCCTCCTTTCCGCTGATTGATAGGCTTAAGAAGAGGCTTGATGGTTGGAAATCCAAACAACTTTCGCTTGCAGGAAGATTGGATTTATGTAATACTACTCTTTCAGCTATTCATCACTTTTGGTCATCTTCTTTCCCTTTACCTAGTTCTATTTGTGAGGAAATTGAAAGAACTGTCAGGAATTTTCTTTGGGGTCAAACTGAAGGTAAAAATAATCTTTGTAAAGAATAAGATTAGATTGAATGCAATGGGGTGTAATGGGATGGATACAAGACTAGACACCCTCTCCTTTATATAGGAGAGGGGAGACGCCCTAAGACTTAAGGCGCAAGTAATCTAAGCGGGCTATAATAGAAAAGCCCATTAACTAATTAACCTATTAACTAAATAGGCTAATATATACTCTTTAACACTCCCCCTCAAGCTGGAGCATGGGTGAAACACATGTCCAGAGCTTGGAGGTTACAAGACTCGATAAAACAATAAAAGAAATGATAGACGAAAGATAAAGATAAATATCACTCCCCATACAAAAATTGATACTCCCCCTTAATTAATACTCCCCCTGAACCATGTGTTGACAATGCCTCTCTTCTTTGAAATTGTATTCTGCAGGCTGGAGATCCTCGAGCTTTGAAGGTCTTTGGAGTGCATCTGGAATGAAGAACGTCTGAAGAATGGAACCTGAATACTGCAACAGGTAATTCGTCACTTGGAGCAGACGATCATCAATACCTCGACTACGGCAATTTCACTGGAATACGTACTTAACGCAGCACGAACGCGGATGCCCAATGTAGATGTAGCAGTAGTGGAATCTTCGAATTGTCTGAGAAGACGTGCATAACGTGGCACGAACACGAACAGACGATATGTTGGTGATACGATGCAGGTACCATAACTCTGTCGCGTGAGCCTTGGGGGCTTGACAGGAAAGGAGATATCATCCATCAAGGAAAGTCCCAAGTAGATCAGCAGAAGGCGATGTCGTAAGAACAGATGCAGCTCGGAGAAGACGTGATGAAGGCAGCTCGATGAAGATATCTCTGGATGAACTATCAACCTTGCAGATGTAGACTTGGCAGGCTTGCTGAGCTTCTGAAATGTAAAGAAGCACCCATTTGTCTCATGTAAATGCAGCTGAAGAAGTACACCATCAACACCTGACGTACATAACGCGGTACGAACACGAATAGCTCGGTGTTGACGTTGAATTAAGATCCTTCAATGTTGTCTGGAAGTAGAGAACTGATGTGCTGAACAATGCGAAGCTCCATGAAGATAATAGCCTGGAACATATATAGCCTGAATACATATATCATCTCTTCTCATACTCACTCTCTCATACATATTCTCTCACTCTCTCTCTCTTCTCATCTCTTCCTCTCCTCTCTATCCCCCCTGTACACCAAATGCGACGAGACTGAGTGTTTGGTGTGGAGAAATAGATATATGACCCCGCTGTACTGTGGAAAGGGATACACACATGATATGGGTGGGTGGGAAAGGAATTGGTAGGTTTGAGAGAATGTTGTGTATATGAAGATGTGTAATATGTGGAGAATGAAACCGATAACCGGAGAGAATATGCTAAATGGTTCAATGTAAGATCCGGATAGAAAAATAAATGGATCTAATCCCGGAGAATCTGATTAGGCTAAAACTTGGATCTGATTAGCAAAGATATGACCGATTAAGGATATGAATAGGCATAATGAATATGGGGGGAATTAATAACTGGGAGTAGACATAGATGGGAGGTGATGGTGGAGTGATGAAGATAGTCGGGAAGGTGATGAAGAGCAGCAGCTTGCGGGATGTAGCAAAAAAATGGCCAGATTATGTCACTCAGTTGATGTAGCACTTGGTCGTAACGGAGGAGATGACAAAGGGTCTCCTGCACGGCTCCAGAGATATTGCATGCCAAGAGGATGCATGCGGAGCCTCTCCACGAGCGACGATGAAGGCTAATGCTGAGGACGCCAGGAGATGGCCTATGCAGAACTCAGTACTACCGAGTTGACGTCGGTAGTACTGAGATCTTTCTGGACGGCGGGTAGCAGGTTGACGGAGGTTGATTGTTGCTTGATGGCGATGATGGTTGTTGCTTCTGCGGTTGGCGGCGCTTAAGATGTTGCTACTAGATGGTGATAGTAGCGTCGATAGGCGGCGAAGGCGTAGAGATGGCTGCTTGGAGGCCGGCGATTATGGCTGTTGAATGCATCGGGACGGAGATAGCCGGCGTACGGAAAGAAAAATTAAATCTTTAAGAAAGAGAAGGAGAAGCCATAGAGGTCGGGATGTGCCTGGCGGGCAGCCGGCCAAAGCCATGGCTATGGCGGCCGCCCGCAGGCGGGGGTTCTTCCCCTCAATTGCTCTCTGGAAAAGATGAGCGGCGGCGGCTAGGGCTGCGTGCGCACCAAAAAGGAGAGGGAGGAGGGGCGGCGGCTAGGTTTCCCTCAGGAGCGAATATGCTCTGTTCACGCAGGAATTACTGTTCACTCTGACGTACTGTTCACGCCGGAGTTACTGTTCGCGTCGCATATTGTTCACCGCCGGAGTTACTGTTCACGGTTCTGATACCATGTAAAGAATGAGATTAGATTGAATGCAATGGGGTGTAATGGGATGAATACAAGACTAGACGCCCTCTCCTTTATATAGGAGAGGGGAGACGCCCTAAGATTTCGCAAGTAATCTAAACGAGCTATAATAGAAAAGCCCACTAACTAATTAACCTATTAACTAAATAGGCTAATATATACTCTTTAACAATCTTCACCTTGTTAAGTGATCAGATATCACTAAGACCAAACACGAAGGTGGTTTGGCTATCAAAAGAGTTAAGGATGCTTGTAAGGCAACTGTTATTTTCAATATTTGGAGGGTCTCTTCGAAGAAAGATAGTCTCTAGATCAAATGGATCCATGAGAAATACCTTTCTAAGGAGTCCATTTGGAATGTTGAGATTTTTGGTCAGCTATCTTGGTAGTTTATCCAAATGATCAGACATCTTGATGACTTCAAACAGCTGGTTAATTACAGAATAGGTGATGGGTTTAATACTTGGTTGTGGCAATATCCATGGACTCCTCAGAAGCATTTCTTGAAAGAGTGCATTGGAAGCAAGGAGGTTATTAGGTCTGGGTTACCTTATTCGTGTAAAGTGAGTTCTATTATCTCTAGTAATCATTGGAACTTGTCTTCATCCAGATTGCATAATACACTGAATAGCTTCCTTGCCAATATTCCGGCTCCTACTGGGGGAGTGGATGTCGTGTTAATTAACAATGAAAATAAGGTGAATCTGAAAATGATTTGGATGTTTATTAGGGGGTCTGGTGAGACTAACCCTGTGTTCTCCTGGGTTTGGAAGTTTAATCAACTCAAAAGATTTCTTATCTCTAGGTGGAAAGTTGTTCATGGGAGGTTATCTACTACAGATTATGCGAGAAGGAGGGGGATCTCTACACCTTTATTCTATTTTTCTTTGTCACTGTGATTGTGAAAATGTTCAGCACATCTTGTTTGAGTGCTCTTATTTTGTCTCTCTGTGGAGATATGCGGTTGAAGATAACCTTATTCATAGCATCCCTGGGAAAAGAGAGGATCTTACTGAATTGTCAAGTAAGATTAGTCATCTTATTGGGGTTACAGTTATTCACCTTCTTTGGATGGAAAGAAACCTCAGAGTCTATGAAAACAAGGCAATGGAGGCTTCTTTACTCTGGCGGTTAGTGAAGACTGCTGTCAAGCAAATCCTTGATAAGCTTGATGGATGTTGGCTTTGCCTTTTTTTTTGCTCCTTTTATTGTTTTCCTTTCCTCAATAGTTTTCTTTTCTTTATGTCGTGAGAGAGCAATGTACAGTTAACTTGTTGAGATTGTTTAGTCTCACAAGTCTTTCCTTTCTTCTATTTTGTACAAAACTTTACAAAAAAAGCAATACATATCTTACTTCACCAAAAAAGCTGACTCAGTCCTAATGGGCCATGGGCAACAGACCCATGTAGACAATAGACTAATAACCTATTAACAATAGTCACAACATTCACCACTTTTTTTGAAAAAAAAACGCGTTTAAAACACGTTTTTCCCCTGCCGTATGCGACGCCCGTTTAAAACTCCAAACTGTTTAATATGTTTTATTCGCATTTTATTCATGTTTTATGCCCGTATTAAGTTTTAAACACGTTCTATACGTTTTTTTTTTCCTTTTTTACAGTTTTGTACTTCTGTCTCTAAGGGTTTTGTTTGCGTGCTTCCCCTTTTTCACATGATTTTTTGTGCAACCCTCAATCCCCCTTGCTAGTTACATCCTTTTAGACCCTTCTCCAGATTTTCCAACTTCCCATTTAATTTGTATCCTCTTATCCTCTCGCCAACATCCTTATTCAGTTCTTCTGATTCCCCTTTTTCCAAATCACCCACTTTGACCATTGTACGTTTGTACCCTTCTTCCCATATTTCTTCTTTTTTTCTTATTTGCAACCGCAATCTACAATTAGTCCATTAGTTATGATTTTTTTCATCTTCTTGATTTTCAATTAATATTGATTATTTAAGTTTGACTTGCAGATTGCAAATATTAGGGGATCATCAATTTGATCTTCAACTTCTGATTTTCATTTGTAGCAACTTGACTTACTCTCCATCACTGAATTATGTTTCTAAAAGTATGGTGTGCATGTGTATATAAGTACATGTACACACACACACACACATATATCTATATATATTACCCGCTTTTTCCCGATTTTTTCCTACTAGTTGCCCGTACTTTTACCGTACATTGACCTTTTTATCCGATTTTTCCGCATAATTCTCGTTTGTCGAATTTTTCAACTTGATCGTAAGTATCCCGAATACCGAATTTGTGATTATGCTATTAACTAAATAGGCTATATTCTAACACTCCCCCTCAAGCTGGAGCATGGGTGAACGCGGGTCCAAGCTTGGAGTTACATGACTCGATTGAACGATAAGAAATAAACGACAAATGAAAGATAGATATGTCACTCCCCATACAAAAAATTATTACTCCCCCTTAAACAATACTTCTGAACTAAAAAGATATGATGATGCCTCTTTGAGATGTGTTCTTTAGGTTGGAGTAGCTCAAGCTTTGAAGGTCTTTCTTTTGAAGTGCATCTGGAATGAAGAACATCAAGCAGATAATCATTAATACCACGACTACGCCATCTTCACTGCAATGGAATAAGCATACTCAACACATCATACGAACATAACGCGGCACGAACGCGGAGGCACAGTGTCAATGTAGCAGTGGAGATGTCTCTGAATTGTCGAAAAAGTGTAGCCAACTGGAATTAGCACAGATGACAGCCGACGTGCATAATGTGGCACAAACACGTTGGACGAGGTGCTGAGGTGTCATCTCAACACGTAAAAGAAGCAGATGCAACTCAGAGAAGATGTGACGAAATAGCTCGAAGAAGATCACTCTGGATGAATCCTTGCAGTTACAAATTTTGCACAGGCTTGAAGATGCCGAGCTTCGAAGATGGAGAAGCAACCATTTGGAACACCATCAACGCAGCATGGATGATCAACTGGAACGTCATCAACACCAAAGGGACTAGAGGTCGGAATACGCGCAATAAGCTCTAGTCCTAACGTACATAATGTGGTAAGAACGCGGGAGTCTTGGTGTCAATGCTGCAACTGTAAGATCCTTCAATGTTGTCTGAAAAGTAATGTGATGCTAAGTGAGAATGACGCACCACAAAGACATCAGTAACGCAGATGTGCTGAAGAACATGAAGCCCCATGAAGATAGCCTAGAATATCATATCATCTCATTTCATGTCTCTCTCCTCATATCCTCTCTCTCATGTTCTCTTCATAACCTCCTCTCTATCTCTCTCCTCATATCCTCTCTCTCATGTTCTCTTCACAACCTCCTCTCTATCTCTCTCCTCTATTCCCCCCCCCCGCACACCAAATACGACGAGAGTGAGTAGAAGGTGCGGAAAAAAGGGAAATATGACCCCCCCCACACGTGGAAAGACGCACATATGACTGACGGAAGGGTGGGAAAGGGAAAGGGTAAAACGAGAGGTGTAGAATGTAGAGAAGAACAAAAAGAAGACTACCGGAATGGAAGCATCGGTAGAAAGAGAAGATATACTACCAGAATTTTGCTCGGTAGGGGAAGAAGTGGCACTGTCGGAATGGTTTCTCGGCATGAAAACCGATAACCAGAATCAATATACAAAAATAACCCGATTAAGATCCGGATAGAGAAAATAAATGGATCTTTTCTTGACCCAAAAAGAACATTTGTCCGGCCCTTAGGCCGACGAATGTGGGGGTACAGGGGGCAAAGCCCCGCAAATATTTTTGTTTGGTCAAAAAATAATAGTAGGATCCAATTATCATAAGTATTAGAGGATAGATAGACCTTTGGAGGACGTCAAACTGAAAATTAAAGTGTTTCGGCTGCTCTTGACACACTGTGTCTATGATTGGACACGTAGTGTAACTTGCCAGGGGTGAGATGCAGACTCCTAATGACACACCGTGTAGCTCCTTCGCTGAAAACTGACAGACTCCTTGCAACACGCCGTATCGGATGTTGGAGGCGTAAATTTGTCCACCGACATACTGTGTTCCAAGGATGACACGCCGTGTTTGTTGCGATCTGCGTCGTCGGGACAAGTTCTGGAATCAGACACGCCGTGTGTTTTGAGCAACATGTCGTGTATTTTGCGTTTGGACAAAATTTCGCGTCGTCAGGGTGATTTCTAGAGCACGACACGCCGTGTTGGCGGCGGCTGATGCACGATCTCGATAGGAATCGGCGTCGTCAAGGAGACAAGTACCCTGGGAATTAACACCATGGGTCGACGAGAATTAGCGTCGTCTTTTGTATTCCTTTGATCATGAACGGTGATGGCTCCTTGCTTGATCACAGTCGGATCTGGACGGGAATTAGTGTCGTCCAGGGTTCCGAGAGGAGGTGTAGCGGTAGAGTGATGGAGAGGCTGGATGCGGAGATGATGGATGGGCGGCGGCTCGACGCGGAGACGGTAGGGTAACTTGGTGGTAAAGACGATGGCAGCGGTTGCTGGAGCGGAAGGCAGATCTGCCTTGGCGTGGCTGCTTCAATGGCGGCGGTTGGAACTGCTTGACGAACAGATCTCAGGGAAGGTGACGACGACGACGGATAGATATGGACAGGAAATAGCGTCGTCTAGAGACTCGAACTGGATAAAATGTCGGGAAGGATGGCGTTGGCACATAGATAAAAATTTATGTGAAAGGGAAGGAGGGGCGGCGGCTAGGGTCTTCTCCTCAGGGCTCTTGCTCTGATACCATGTGAAGAAGTGTGTACGATGATGTTGTGTTGTTGTATTGATATGTACACCCCTGTCCTATATATAGGAAAGGAGGCTATTACAAGGAAGCACAAAGGAAGCGACTCAACCCTAATGGGCCATGGGCAACAGGCCCAAGTAGACAATAGACTTATAACCTATTAACTAAATAGGCTATATTCTAACAATATATATTCGTGTTGGGATGAAAATCTGAAGAGAAACAACAATTTTCGTGTAATACTGATTTGATTGCAACGTAACTGGCAAAAATGCATTATTATTTATCAAGTTTAATGTGAAATCCAGCCATTACATATACAGCTTTCACATACAAATTGTAGTCTTAAGTATCAAGATCATAACTGCAAGGCGCAACGAATGTTTCAGGTTACATGCTTCAAGCTACAATATGCTGTAAATACTTATTGATGCATGCTCAAGAATATGATATTACAATTAAAGAGTAAGAATCCGTCCAAACATTCAATATTAGTCATATTTCATGATTTATCTTGTCATTCTCTACTTTGAACCCTAATCACATTGCTACTCGTTGATGCAACTCATTTGATTTTTATTTTTATTTGGCAGGGATATACCAAATGAAAAACAGCACAAACTGACATCAGCAATTAGAAGACTTTGTCTTGGATGAGATGGGAGATATCTATCAAAGCAAATGCCTCCCAGCCAATCAAGACTTACAAAACATTACATTATGCTCGGGTATTAGACATGTCTAGTGCTTGCAAATTTTGTAAAATAACAGGGTTGGGCTGGGAATATTGATTGAGCACAAGAATATTCAAGTTAATTTGTTTTAAATACTATCTAGATTTACCTGTGAAGAGGCAGATGTGTCATTCTTGGCGTCAGCCCAGCTAACAGAAGGGATACTACCGTCTAATTTGAATTTCGCACCGCTCATTTTTTGCCTTGAATAATCGGCACATGCATGATTGTAGTAGTCAACAAAAGCAAAACCACGGTTACGGCTTGGATCTTGTGGATCCTATAATGCAGGATGACGAATTCAGTGAGAAGTTCCAAGAACCTGTGTCATATGAAACAAATATTGCAAAACATGATCAACCTTTACAAGATCAATATATTCAACTCCAGGGCCAGTCTCCTCGAGAATCTCTTTTAAGTCCTCATCAATCAAGTCTTTTGGAATATTACTAATGAAGAGCCTGAACTTAGCTTTTGACAAGGAACAGCGCAGTTTTTTCCCCTGGGACAGCATGTAACAATTTTAACAATCTTTCTTATTCAATAAAAAAGAAAAAACACCACCCTTGTTGTAAGACTCCCAAGATATGCTGCTTATATTGCCTTGAATTCTTTGTCATGGATTCCTTTAACAGCCCTTTCTGCTGAGCCTGCTTCCATGAAAGTTACAAAAGCACAGTTTTTGCTCTGCCCATTTTCCTTGTCTTTCAGCAGCCTAACCTGCAACAAACTCCAAGATTGCAAGGCTATATCACTTATTCATAGAAAATATGGCAAATGTTCAATAGAATAAGTTGAACTAAATGTTGCAAGTAACTTGCCTCAAATATTTCGCCATAAGGATCACACAACTCCCTCAAATCAAACTCAAAGGAATCTCGAGAAAACCCGCCAATAAACACTTCTGAATCATGTGGAGGGAGATCTAGCAGCTCAGCCCACTTCCTAGTTTCCTTGTCATTCATGGAATTCGTTTCTTTCTCTTCTGTCTTTGACTCTTCTTTCATCGTAACAGCTACATCATCTTCCCCTGGTGACATTGGAGAAGTTTTGTTTGCATCATCTATCATGTCTTGCCCATGTTTGTTTTCAATGTGATTGTTTGCTTCAGCGAGCCCATCTTTTGCCTCTGCATTTTTATGATTTTTATCTCCATCCACATGGCAGTTAACATCATCCATCATGTCATCAATGTCATTGTCTGCTTCAAGATCAACTCTCTCACCAAGATCTTCAAAAATTGGTTCAGACATTGCTTGTCTATGTACCTTGAAGAGTTGCCCCGAATGTTCTAGAATACAGAACCTGCGGCGATGGTGAAAGGCTTCAAAAAAGGTACCAGTACACAATGAACAGAGTATAACGGATTAATATATGCTACAAAGTACATGAAAGGGTCAGTAAAAATCAACAAATGACATTGAAGGTGTTAATATATATGTGTTGTTATTAGTGTTCTGTTATTTTACATTATATTTGGACCTCTCTGTAATTGTTCCATTATTATAAATATAAGGGTACACACATTGTGTAACCCTAAGCTCTCCAATTCTTGTCTTGTTTCTCATGGTATCAAAGCAGGCCTAGATCCAGCCGCCGCTCTTCCCTCCCTCCCTTCTCTCTCCTCTCCCCCCGCGCGAACCCGCCGCCGCACAGCCCTCCCCCCCCCCCCGCCGCCGGCTCCAGCCGGCCCTCCCCGCAGCACCGCGCGCCCGCCAGCAGGCCGCTGGGCGGCAGCCGCTGCGCACCCCAGCGCGGGCTGCTGCCTGCGCCGCCGCGGAAGGCGCACCGCCGGGTGGCCTCGTCGCTGCCAGGCAACACCGCCGCCGGGGCAGCTTGCCTCCAGGGCTGTTAGCCGCCTAGTCGGCCCATTCGGGGGTCCGTGGCTTGATTCTGGACTGAGGGACAGCCTTGACACTTGATTCTGCTTGCCCGTGTAGGCCGTTGAGCCACCGGGTTTCCTGCTACGCTCCGGCGTAGCCCGTATGTGAGAGGTTCCTTCCTTCGGTAAATTTGTGCCTGCTGATGCCTACCTGACAACGTAGGCAGCCTACTACTGCCTGTTTGTGCCTACCTTGCTGTGTAGTTGTGCTTCCGGGACTCCGTCTTCTACTACCTCATGGCGTCCTCCGGTGATGATTTGCGCCGTCAAGTTACGACTGTAAAACTTGATGGGCGCAACTACCGGTATTGGGTATGTTCCATGGTGATTTACGCAAAATCCCAAGGAAAATACTCACATCTGACACGTGACGCTCCAGCACAACCTGTTGTGAATGCTGACTCCAAAGATGTGAAGGCCTACGATGACTGGGTCAGGGATGACTCGACGGTGATGACATGGATTCTCAAAAGCAGTGAGCTGAAAATTAGTGTCACCTTGCTCTATCTGCCTACGGCGAAGCAAATGTGAGATCAACTCGCCAGTACCTATTCGCATAGCCAGAACCCCAAGAAGGTGTTTGACATCACCAAGCAGCTTGGTCGTCTTCACTTCATGGGGTCGGATATTGCGAACTACTTCTCTGCCTTTACTGGACTGTGGGGGGAGCTGGAGACCTACCACCCACTGTATACTAATCTGGCCACCATGCAGCGTCAGCGTCAGGAGCTGCAGTTGGTCCAGTTCCTGTGTGGTTTACCAGAGTCCAACGCTGGTATTGTTGACCAGATCCTTGCTAGTGACCCACTTCCATCGCTGCAGAGTGCCTTTCAGAGACTTCAGCGCCTGCCTTCTTCCTCAGCTGCACTACCCACGGACTCTGGAGACTCCACTGCTCTTGTTGCGATGTCTGGTCGTGGTGGTGGTCGTGGTCGCGGCCGGTTTTCTGACAGCCGTCCCCCTCTTGGTGCAGGGCGGGGGCGAGCCCCTTCTGGACGTGGAGCTCCTGCTGTTGCGTCTTCTACTGCTGCGCGTCCTCAGACAGGACAGCACTTTTGCACTTTCTGTGGTCGGTCGAACCATATAGAGGAAAAATGCTGGGAAAAGTATGGTAAACCGGCGTGGGCCAATGCGGCCACTGATACCACTGCACTTCTGAGATAGCTACCCAGCCTGCTAAGCCTGATACCTCGGGTACTGCTACTGCTGACTACATTCGCGTTGAGGTGGAACGCCTGTTGCTTGAGCGTACTGGCTCCTCTTCTATTGCTACGACCAGTGGAGCCCATGTTGCGACTTACTCTGGTTGTGACACTGCCTTCCTCAGTACTCCATCCTCTAGTGCTGGTAATACAAAATGGGTTATAGATTCGGGCGCATCTTCTCATATTTCTAGGAATCGGTCTTCATTCAGAAATCTATCAAGACCAGTTACTAATTCCTATGTTATGCTTGTTGATGGCTCCAAGTCTGTTGTTTCTGGAGTTGGAGACATTGTTTCTAAGTTTCTTCTGAAATCTGCTTTATATGTGCCTCGTTTTCCGCTGAATTTATTATCTGTTAGCAAAATAGTGCGGAGCCTGAACTGTAGCCTGACATTTATACCTGATTCGTGTGTTTTTCAAGACCTTCGCACGAGGATGAAGATTGGTGGGGGGCATGAAGGATCTGATGGCTTATATTATCTGGATGATCTGCCAAAAGTGGACAAGGTTGTTGTGGCTTCTGCTTTATCTTCTTCAGTTTCAGCATTACAATGGCACTACAGACTTGGGCACCCATCTTCTAAGAAACTGCGACATATTGTATCTTGTGTTGGCACACATATGTTTCAGTGGGAGTCATGTCAGTTAGGGAAACAGACTAGGGTTGTGTATCCTAAACGTTCTCAGATTAGTAGTAAAAATATTTTTGATCTTGTTCATGCTGATGTATGGGGTCCATGTCATGTCTCGAGTCTGTCTGGAAACAGATATTTTATATTGTTTATTGATGATTTCTCTCGGGCCACTTGGTTATTTCTGATGAAAAGTCGATCTGAAGTGTTGTCCACTATTAAATTCTTTTTTGCTAAGGTGCAAACACAATATGTTATGCCTGTTAAAGTTTTTCGAACTGATAATGCACTTGAGTTTGTTCAGAAAGATGTTGAATTGTTTTGTAAATCTGTTGGCACTATACATCAAACTTCTTGTGCATATACACCCCAGCAAAATGGAGTTGTTGAAAGGAAGAATAGACACTTGTTAGAGGTTGCTAGAACTATTATGTTGCATTCTAATGTACCTCGGTTATTCTGACCTGAAGCTATTTTGACTGCCTACTTTTTAATAAATCGGATGCCTTCTTCTGTGATTGGAAATAAAGTACCTATACAAGTTCTGCAACCTGACACACCTTTGTTTTTTGTACCTCCCCGGATTTTTGGTTGTACATGTTTTGTGAGATTGCTTGATCTTACTTATGATAAACTATCTCCACGTGCTGAAAAATGTATTTTCTTGGGGTATTCACGTACACAGAAAGGGTATAGGTGTTATAGCCCTACTGCAAAAAGATGGTTTACGAGCAGTGATGTTGTCTTTTTTGAGGATACACCCTACTACTCTACTAAAGGAGATAGTCTGCAATCTGATATCATTGCTTCTCCACTGCCTATTACTAGTGATTGTATTCTGATATGTCTGATACATCTACTCCTGAGCATACGGTACCTCCTATTATTGTTTATCAACGCAGGAACAGAACTCAACCTGAACAAGAACCCCCCCATCCACACCAATCTTCTCCTCCAGAAGGTTCTGCCATACCTGAGGTAATTTTTGATCTTGATGTACCTATTGCTCTTAGAAAGGGTACTCGTTCCTGCACTACTCACAATATTGCTAACCATGTATCTACTACACATTTGAGTGTTCATGCTAGCAATTTTGTTTCTGCTTTATCTGTTGTTGCTATTCCGAAAACTGTACATGATGCCTTGCAAAGTACCACTTGGACTACTGCTATGAAGGAGGAGATGCTTGCACTTGCTGATAGACACACTTGGGAGTTGGTGGATTCACCTCCTCAGTGTAAGCTTGTAGGCTACAGATGGGTTTATGTTGTGAAATATCAACCCGATGGTACTGTAGAACGTCTGAAGGCACGCTTGGTTGCTAAAGGGTATACACAGACTTATGGTATTGATTACTTTGAAACCTTTTCTCCTGTTTTGAAACCTTTTATCTTGTTGCTCGTTTTAATTCTGTCAGAGTTCTACTATCTGTTGTTGTTAATCTTGACTGGCCCCTATTGTAATTAGATGTTAAAAATGCCTTCTTGTATGGTGATTTGCAAGAGGAAGTCTATATGGAGCAACCTCCTGGGTTTGTTGCTCAGGGGGAGCCACATAAAGTCTGCAGGATGAAGAAATCTATTTATGGACTCAAACAGAGTCCTCGTGCCTGGTTTGATAAGTTGAGCAAAATTATGATTACCTTCGGTTTTCTGAGATCTCAGGTGGATCATTTTGTCTTTACTAAGAAGACTTCTTCTGGTATTGTGATACTGATTGTGTATGTTGATGATATCATACTTTCTGGCAGTGATTCTATTGCTATTCAGGCCACTAAAGCCCATCTCTGCAAGCACTTTGCCACTAAAGATTTGGGGAAACTACGATATTTTCTGGGCATAGAGGTATCTAGAACTTCTAATGCTCTTGTTTTATCTTAGAGAAAATATGTCCTAGATCTTTTACAGGAAACTGGAATGCTTGGGGTTAGACCAGTTGATACTCCTCTAGATTTCAATGTCAATTGGGATGATGATTCTTCTCCACTTTTTGCTGATAACAAAAAATACAGGAGGTTGATTGGCAAAATGATATATCTGACTGTGACTAGAGCTGACATATCTACTGTTGTGGGTCTTCTTAGCAGATACTTAGACAAACCCAGACAGTGTCACTGGGATGCTCTATGTAATATTCTGCGGTATCTGAAAAAGTCACCTGGCAAGGGCCTTCATTACAGGAAAAATGGACATTGTTCTCTAGAAGGATATTCTAATTATGACTATGCAGGGAGCAAGATGGACAGGAAATTCACTTCTGGCTACTGCACCTATGTAGGAGGTAATCTAGTCACGTGGAGAAGCAAGAAACAAAATGTGGTTGCCAGATCTAGTGTTGAAGCTGAATATAGGGCCATGGCCCATACTGCCTGTGAGCTCCTATGGGTGCGCTCTCTTCTGAAAGACTTCAGTGTTGAGTCTTCTTCTACTATACCTATCACTGTGATAATAAAGCTGCTATTTTTATTGCTAACAATCTTGTCTATCATGAGCGCACCAAACATATTGAGGTCGACTGTCACTTCATCCGGGAATCTATTCTTTCTGGCAAGATCTGCACTCCTTTCACTCGCTCTGAAGACCAGGTTGCTGATATATTCACCAAGCTTCTGGCAAAAAAGCACTTCTACTCTCTGGTGGACAAGTTGGGCATGATTGACATCTATGCTCCAACTTGAGGGGGAGTGTTAATATATATGTGTTGTTATTATTGTGTTGTTATTTTACATTATATTTGGACCTCTCTGTAATTGTTCAATTATTATAAATATAAGGGTACACACATTGTGTAACCCTAAGTTCTCCAATTCTTATCTTGTTTCTCAGAAGGGTTGATGCAGTTCACTCAATTCATGATGCAGTATACAATATATTGCATTTGTAAGAGTTAAATCTGGTCTTCTCCATCTAAAGTTTATTTTCTTCATTCTTGAAGTTTTGTATTGGATCAATGGTGTATCCTTTAAAAAATTTGTTTCTAGGCTTGATAATCGGGCTGTGGATGACTACATATCCGAATATGAGCATGATGGGTCTAAGCTGAACCATGACCATGAGAGGTAGTGCAAAGATGTGGTGCGACATGGATGTGTGGGTGTGGATGTCCATGCGTTTTTCCTTTTACTACTTAAACCTTCTGCGCGTACTCACTAACCACCCTTTACTACCACGATAATTATGCCATTCCAGTCCAAAGCCTTCTAGAGGTAACAGTGCTTGATCACCAGGGTAACTTTCTTTAACCCTGTAAATAGATACTGGCCGTTGCTACAATGGAAGTATATGGGCTTAAGGGATATATTTCCCTGAACCTGGAATCTGCAATTGTAAGAGGTACTCATTTTATGCTACAGATCCTTCTTCTTTGTTTTACAGAAATGTAGTCTACTAAGGAATTTTGAAGGATGGTAAGTCAAACATCTGCTGTCCCTAGTGGATATACATGTAAAGTTGTTGGAATATCCCTTCACTGGGATGATTTATTGTCCTGAGAGCAGAAAAAAGCCCCCCTTCACAAAGTTTGACGGGGTCTTCATGCCTAGACAGGCGCGGGGATGGATGGGGGGGGGGGGGGGGGGGGTGTAGTTCTACTAAAAACTCCATTCTATCTAATGATGACCAGATTTTATCCACCTCGGAAGAAGTCCACTTTTAAGATGACTAATACTAAATTTCTTTGCTTGCCGCTTGTTGAGTGTCTCTCTTGTTTCTGTAACAACAGGTCTTATGGCTTCAGGTAAAAATCATCTCTAAGGAGCATCTTAGGCAACTCCGTGGTTGTGAAATTGTTAGAATCCAACTCAGAATTCTATAGCGTGTTTCCCCTTCATTGTAGCTACTCTGGTATCTTAAACTGTCTAACAATCAAGAAAAAAAATATTTCACATCGCAGTTTGGAAAGCAGAACAGAAGCATAGTAGAAGTCGGCATCAACCGGAAACGAAGTACCGATCACCGTCAGGTATGCAACAGGCATAAGGCGGCCCATAACACCGTCAAACATGTATTATGGAGATATCTGGACGGCACAATCACAAAAACAAATACAGATACAGGTAATATAGACCACGAAATAGGAAGCACTAGATTAATGGCCACTTGAGCTGCAAAGAAGCGACTAGATACCCTCATAGTCGATCATCACGGCACAAAAGCAGAAAGAACAAACGAAAAACAGAGAACGGAAGCGAAGATCAGAGGAAGAAGACGAACACGAGACACCAAATGCACGTTTCTAGACCATTACCTTCGCCAGCGGCACCGCCTGCTCCTCGAACTGTGCTGTCGACTGCCGCGAGCGAAACGACCTACCGGAGCCCTAAGCCTGAGCAGCACAGAGCGGCGAATGAGAAGATTAGCAGTCCTCTGACACTATGCTCGAGGAGAAGCGGCGAAAATGTCATTCGAGGAAAGGCTGTTTGATCGGGGAAACGGCGGCAGCGGTTGTGCCTACCTCTACGTCTGTCACCCTTGAAAGCGGGGGTCGCTGAACCGAATCCAAACATCCGGGCATGCATATATAACACAGAGTGCGGTTTCGATTTGCGGAGTTAGAGTTCTTTATTCTTGCAACAGGTCCCATCGACACAAGTCACAAAAATGAATTTCAATAAATGATTAAGACAAATGCTAGGATTGAAACCCAAAACAAAATCACAATCAATCTCCACCACATATTACAAGATATAACAAATAAAATAAAAATATAACAAATGAAATACATTATTTTATTTGTTATACCTGGTAACATGTGGTGGAGATTGTTTGGAATTCCATTTTGGATTATTTGTATAACATGTGGTGGAGATTGTTTGGAGTTTCATTTTGAATTCCAAAACGGGTCTACGTAGCAAACTTCAATGATTAATGACTATGCCGTCATTTTTTCATAATGATCAGTCATATTTTTATTACAAAACTTTTGGCCTATTCTTTGACTCACCCGTGCTCATACATTTTTCAATCCAATAATCATTTTTTATCAAAGTAAAGCAGAACAAGGCGGTTTGTTTTTTTGTTGATGAACCAGCGTTCTTTACGGTTTGCTCGCTGGAGGAGACGAGATGAATAGATATCTCCTCATTCTGATTTTTTTAAAAAAAACTCTACTAGTAGTGCGACCATAACAAACATTATTAAGCTTCAAGATAAGTACTACTTCCCCAAACTGACTACAATTAACATAATCCATTGTTATTCAAATCTAAAGCAGTATACATGAGCACTATAGTTATCAACGGTGAATGTAGATACCACATTACCATCTTCCATTAATTACCTCGAGCATAGTGTATGTTTATATGTGCATATGATCATGAGCATAGTGTATGTTTATATGTGCATATGATCTTTCCTTACAAGTAAATCTTTCTATATGTTTGTCCCGCCCTTTCCTCTAGAGCTCTTTTTACGGATTTGCACGATATCGGTGCAAAACATTTCCATGTTGATTATAAAGTATTACACTGGTTAAATCATGCATGTTGATTTGTTCTTTCTTAATTGGTCTTAATCAATGGTGTATCCCCCAATTCCTACTTTTTAATTACTTAAATATATATATATCAAAAGGTCAATTGTGAGTCATATATAGAAATATGGACCACCAATACTGGATGTGGTGGCCTAATTGTAACATCCCTGACCTGGGTTATGAACTAACCCTAGGTGTTTTGCCTAAATATGTAATTAAATCCTTGTGATTAACTTTGGACATGTAATTAAGTTCCTCAGAAACATATATTTCAATTTTGCTCCTTTATATATAAAGTTGTAGCATTGTTTTGTAATACATGGATCTATGTGCAAATTACCCAGTTAAGGGATTAACTTGCAAATTGCACATGTTAAGATGTTCCTATGATGTTGAGACATCATGAGGATGTGTATGATGAAGTTTGAGGGATTTCCCAAGCTTGAGCACCAAGGTGCAGCTGTGGAAGCAACCCCTGTACTTGAAAACCCTAAATTGGTGTAAAGTGCAATTTACCCAATTTGAGGGGTGCAACTTGTAAAATACATCATCTAAAATATCTTTTATAACTTTTGTCATCATTTAGAGTAGAAATGATGAAGAGGGCACTTCATTTTAATAATCATATAATAAAGAACACCTTTGTGATTGAAAATCAAGGTGTATGTATAATAGCCCTTTTATGTGTATGCTTTAGTGATGGGTTGATCCTCTTTGCCTTCAATTCTTGATCTTAGAAGGAGTTTGTCCTTAGAAATAAGGGGTAGGGACGAACAAAGAAGAAAGGAAGGACTTAAATGAGAAATGGGATAAAGTAGAAGCTTTATGGAGAAATTTCACCCAAAATATATATATCACTTCCTTTGCAAGCAAAGGAACGTTTCTTTCATTCCCTCACTTATCCCCCTTGCTCAAACCGAATAAGGCAGAGCTCTGGAGCATAGGAGAACGACCAGGGAGTTCAAGGTAAGTTTGGATCATCCCTTTTGCTTGAATTCATGGAGGAAACTCGATTTCAAGGTTGAATTCATGGCTAGCTCACCTAGCTTTATCTTTCTAGCCATTCCTTTCCAACTTTTCCTTGGAGAATTCACCTTGGCCGACCTGTGGAGCTCAAAGACGCCATTAAAGACCTGAAGCTTGGAAGCTTGGAGCTCAAGGAACAACCTTTAGGCAGGTTTTATAACTCTAAACCTTATGCTTTGATTATACATCTTTTTCTATGCATATAGTTGCTAATTCTTCTTCTTCCCTATCTTCCCTTGCATCCTTGCAAGTAAAATCGTGAAGAACTGCTTCTGTTCTTTAGGTAGAAGATAAGGGCGTTGATTCCTATGCTTATCCACGGATTTCCACTTTACTAAACGGTCCTAACCAATTGCCCATGCGGTTTGCACAACCGTTTGGTGGGCAAACGGTTTCAGGGTCGCATAGAGGCAAACGGTCTCCAAGACCGTTTGGTCCAGTTGACCAAGCGACGACCATATGGGAATCATGTTCCTAATTATGTAGGCTGATCACCCACAAAATTTGAGGGGTTAACTCCAAAGGAATCGTGAGATATAAGCAAATCAATTAGCAAATCCAATTGAATTAAGTTCTGATTTTCAATCTGTTTAATTTGCCCTTTTTGGGAAAACGGTCTCAAGACCGTTTAAGATGGTTGACCAAGCATTGACCGTTTGGGATTACTGTTCATAATAATGTTGATTAATGACTCACCAAATTTGATGGCTTAATTCCAAATGAGTCATGAGTTGAAGGCTAATCAATAGGGCAAACCCTAATTGAAATCAGTGTTGAAATTCCAATGAGTTAATTAGTGATTTTGGGTTGGTTAGCCCAAACGGTCTCAAGACCGTTTGGGGAATCATCCAAACGGTCTCAAGACCGTTTGGGGATCACCCAAGACCGTTTAGAGGTCTGGGGTCAAGTATAGTTGACCAATTAAAGGTCCAAAGGTACCAAATCATATTGCAATTAAGTATTGATGTGATGATCAACTCAATAGATCAAACCTTGATGAATTTTCACTAGAGTCCAAAGATTGGATGGGCAAACGGTCTCAAGACCGTTTGGAACTCATACAAACGGTCTCAAGACCGTTTTGTGTCAACCCAAGACCGTTTGGAGGTCTAGGGTTAAGGTAATTTGATCAATTGAGAGCCCAATTACAATGGGTTATTGAAATAATCAAATTGCTGATTTGTGACTTGATTAAGATTCAACCCCTATCAAATCAACTTAGATTTTGATGAATTCTTGGGCAAACGGTCTCAAGACCGTTTGGAGGTCATCCAAACGATCTCAAGACCGTTTGGGCCAAGTTTGGGTCCAATTGGAGGTCAATTGATAGGTTCAACCTTGAATTGATTCACATTGTTGAATATTGATGACCATCCGATTTGAAACTCTAATTGAGATGGACTTAACCCTAATTGGCTTTCAATTGAGGGTTAATTTGGTGTCCAATTTCTTGAGGCTCATCCTTTTTGACTCAATTTATAAGTGGTTAACATGGCTTTGGCCAATTGAGGGCTTCAACATACTTAATCATAAACATTTGTAACTTTTGAACCATGTTGGAGGTCCAAACGGTCTCAAGACCGTTTGGGCTCAAACGATCTCAAGGTCGTTTGGACCAATCGATCTCAAGACAAGTTGATCAAACGGTTTCAAACCGCATAAGCTCAAACGGTTTGGAAAGTCAACCTTTCCAAACGGTCAACGCACCCAAACGGTTTGGGCAAACGACCTTGAGGTCATGCGGTTTTGGAGTCAAACCTAGCAAACGGTCAATGCACCCAAACGGTTTCAAACCGTTTGGTAGTTGAAGGTTGAAACCGTTTGGAGGTTTTCAAGGTTATTTATATATAATCACTTGAAGTTGTAATTGGTTCAATGGTGATCTAATCTAAACCCTAATGGTAGCTTAGAACATTAAGGGACTAAGTGATTAATGAATTGACCCATGATGGTGATCATGAGGTAAATTACCAAAATACCCTTGAGGGGTTTAATTGAGTAATACCTTTTTCTAATAAAACCCTAATCACATGTTAATGATGTTTTGGCTTATGCTAGTCAATGAGGACTTAACCCAACCTGATCTAGAGTGGTGTTATCACCATCTACTAGTAAGAGGAGAGAGAAAGTATCATAAGAGAGAGAAAGTACCCTTTTATAGTGGAAACTTAAGTAAAGTACCTTCAATACACATGAATGTGCATGATTAGGGTATGATCCACCTATGTGAGATCATGGAAACCCTAATTATGATGTTTAGTGAATCTTAATCTTATCTAGGAACTTTAATGATGATGTTTCTCATACATGATGATGATATGAGTTCAATTCGCCATGAGGTGAATAGTAAACCCTAATTCTAGGGTGCGGACATGTATTATGAATAGTAAACCCTGATTGATGAATATTGGGGAACTTGACTCTTCTAAGAGTTTGAAAGTGTAACTTCTAGAATGAATTGTTTACTGTTATCAGTTGAATTAACCATGCAGGTTGTCATGAGATGATGATCATATCCAGGTATGGATTATGAAACAATATTCATTGAAAGCATGCTTTAGCTTTATGAATAGTGATATATCCTGATGCATTGTCAATGGCAACTTATGGATTAAAATGGGCTGTGAGAGCCATAATTACCATCAAGGTCATGCTTTAGTGATGACTTGTGATGAATGTATTGAGATATGATGATTGATAAGAGTTAGGCTTGTTACATTTAGTATTCTCATTTCATAGTTGTTATGCTAATGTTATTGTTTGAAGAACAATGTATGATGTTAAAAGAATACTGAATGTACCTAACTAATCAAGTGTAATGTAGAGCCCTGATCATAGATCCATCATTGTCAGAGATCCAATGATGGTGAAACAGGTTTTCCTAAGGGAACTCCTGGATCACATACTTTTGAGTATGTGGGGTATATGGATGTGTAGAACCTTACATCCTAGTGTAGGTGTTTGATGTAGATGTGTAATCCATCAATCCTTCACTACAATCCTATACCGTATCAGTGGATGGTAAACATGAAACCTCCTGATGATGAAGAAAGCATAGATATCCGTATCAGTGGAAGATAAACATGAAATCTCCTGATGACGAAGAGAGTACAGAACGCCACTGTAACTCTAAAATAGCGAAGGACCAGATTACCCTGGTAAGCTATTATAGTAAAGGCATGAGATGTCCTACAAGTAATCCTCTTACTGACTGAGGAAGGTGAAGGTCATGAGAATCCGGCTCTTTCGATGACCTAGTATGATGCCAAGGCACTTAGCAGTGATTGGTTGGAGGATGAGTGGTAAACCTCATCTCCACAGGGCATAAAAATAGTGTTTGAAAAATATAATCCACAGCATAGCATACCTGTTAGAGATAACTACGAGTTGATTGATTGATGTTACACTGTATAGTGCAAATGTCTTCATGTTTCATAACTGTTGAACTCATGCTAACTATTAAATCTGATGTTGAATACTTTGAAGCTTTTACTGCTTAAGTTATTCTTTGAGGTACTATAATAAAGCTTCTGGCAGAGAGTTATAACTCTCACTGGGACAGTTATGTAGAATTGTCTCACCCTGTAGACTTCAACTTTTTAGGTGGACGTCGAAGACGGAGGAACAGGTCTACAGGTGACCAGTCCCAGCAACAGCAGCACCAGGAGTAGCAGTAAAATCTGAGGTGGAGATTTAGCCTGCCATGTGGTATAGTTAGAGTCAGTCCTATGTGTCCTCTGTACTCTCAGGTCTTGGAGTCTTTTGGTCTAAGATTTTGGTTATGAGTTCTTGAGATTTTGTATCATGTTGTATATAATTACTCAAGAAGTAATTATCTGAGATGTAAACAGTTTATCTCCTTTTATGAAGGAAGTTTTATAGTTTCAATGCTTTATCTCAAAAAGTTTTAATTTCCGCTGATTTTTGGTATTCCGCTGCTAATCGAATCGCTTCCTCTAAGTTTAAATCATGTTTATATCATGGTTTGGAGATCAGAGCCCACAATTAAGTGGTATCAGAGCTCTAGGTTCGTTGAGTCTACAGAGGCATAGGATTTAGGATGTCGAGTCTATCCTTAGTATCTCTTCCTTATCTAATAGAATCTTCTGCTCCTCAGGAGAAGAAGATACATAAGGATGGCAACGCCACATGATGAGTACGTGGCAGAGAGTAGTGCTAGTGCACCTCGAGGCGGTGCAAGGGTTCCAGAAATAGAACAGCCTGCACCTGAACCACCCCAGTTTGACCCAGCTGATATGGGTAACCCAACTGTTCAAACTATGTTCGGACAGTTTATGACTGCCATGACACACATCACTGATAGGATGCCCATGCCTGCACCTAGGGCACCTACTGAGCCTGAAGGACAAGGTATCGGTAAGACGTTCGAGCGACTTCATCGTGTCGGAGCTACCGAGTACTTTGGGACTGCCGACCCCGCAGATGCTGATCTGTGGTTAACAGAGTTGGAGAAGGCTTTCAGGATTCTTAATATCCCGGAGGCTGAGAAGGTTAGACATGCTGTCTATCTTCTCAAAGGCAGTGCTGGTCACTGGTGGGACATGGAAGAGCAGAAGAGACCTGGGATAGAGTTCTCGTGGGAAGAGTTTCGTCGGGAATTCATCAATAGATATTTTCCAAAGACCTTCCTAGATGAGAAGATCTCTCAGTTTGAGAGATTGAGGCAGGGCATGATGAACATTAGCGAATATGAAGCTAAATTCATGGAGTTGCTGCGGTTTTGTCCGCACATGGCTGCCACAGAAGAGGAAAGAATCAGGAGATTCGAGAAGGGTTTGAATGCTGATATATCAACCCCTGTGTCTGCCTTAGAAAACCGAGAGGGATTCTCTACCTTCGTTGAGTCAGTCCGAAGGATAGAGAGATCTGTGGTTGAGAAGAGGCAAACCCAAAAAAGATATCCACAGTTCCAGGGTTCTTCATCTAGGGATTCCAAGAAACTGAGATTCTCTGCACCTAACCCTCCACCACCCAGATCAAGTTCCCAAACTCAGTGGTCACCAAGTAGAGGCAGGGGACGAAGCCTACCTCAACAAGAGACTCACAGTTCTGCATCAATGTCAGTTACTGGACCACCAAGACCACAACAACTGGAAAGAAGTTGCTACAACTGTGGGAAGGTGGGACACTTGATGAAGGATTGTCGATCTAGGCCTATCAGTGTGACACAACCTCAGAGGCAGAGTCAACAGGGATCTCAAAGAAGGCAATCTCAAGGAGCAGCTCGAGGACGTGGACAAGCGTCTCAAGCTGGATCATCAGCACCACCTCAACACCAGGCGACAGCAAGGTTCTATGCTATGAACCCACCTGATGCAGTGGTCAATCCACGGGTAGTGGCAGGTCAGATGGAACTTTTATATTCTGATATGTCTACATCCTGTGTTGTATGTGTTCTGATTGACCCGGGTGCTACGCACTCTTTTATCACTCGGAGAGTGATTCATAACTGTAATATGACGGTTAGTCATAGGGCAGATAGTTTGTTGTTAGAGACTTTGTTGAGTGGGTCTGCCGTTTTGTAGGAGGTATGTTCTCCCTGCATCCTCTTCTTTTCTAATCATCGCATTCAAGTAGACCTTATACCACTTGATATGCAAGGATTTGATATAAGCCTCGGGATGGATACCTTAGAAAGGTATAGAGTTGTCTTGGATTGTGAATCCAAGTTGGCTGTGTTTGCTGATGAAGGCAACACATGGATCTTTCAAGGTGAAAGAAAGATTCTGCCCACCTGTCTTGTATCAGCTATGGTTGTTGATAAGCTGTTGAGGCAAGGATGTTATGCATTCTTGGCCCATGTGGTAGATGTTACCAAGGAAAGTTCCAAACCTGCTGAAGTTCCCATAGTCAGGGAATTCGAGGATGTGTTTCCTGAAGAACTTCCTGGTATACCACCACCTCGGGAGATTGATTTTGAGATCAATTTGGTCCCAGATACGAATCCCATAGCCCAGACACTGTATAGGATGGCGCCTGCTGGGATGGAAGAACTCAAGAAACAGCTTCAAGAGTTACTTGAGAAAGGTTTTATCCGACCAAGCACTTCACCATGGGGTGCTCCGGTTTTGTTTGTTAGAAAGAAAGATGGGTCATTGCGGTTGTGCATTGACTACAGACAACTTAATAAAGTAACGATAAAGAATAAGTACCCTCTACCGAGGATTGATGATCTCTTTGACCAGTTGCGTGGTGCAACCGTCTTCTCAAAGATAGACCTGAGATCTGGATATCATCAACTCCGTATTAAGGATAGTGACATATCCAAGTCTGCTTTTAGGACAAGATATGGTCACTATGAGTTCACGGTTATGTCGTTTGGACTAACCAATGCACCAGCTGCATTCATGGAACTCATGAATAGAGTTTTTCGACCCTTCCTTGATCAGTGTGTTGTCATTTTCATAGATGATATTATGATCTATAGTAAGGATGGTCAGCAGCATGAGAAGCATCTTCGCCAAGCTTTGACCTTGCTAAGAGAACATAAGTTGTATGCTAAGTTTAGCAAGTGTGAGTTCTGGCTGCTGGAGGTATCTTTTCTTGGACATGTGATATCTGCATCGGGAATTCGTGTTGACCCTACAAAGGTAGAATTTGTTCTATAGTGGGAACAACCGAAGACGCCGACGGAGATTCGAAGCTTCTTGGGGTTAGCAGGCTATTATCGAAGGTTCATTAAGAATTTCAGTTCCATAGCCTTACCCTTGACTAAGTTGACCCGGAAAGATGTTCCTTTTGTTTGGAGTGATAAGTGTCAGCAATCTTTCCAACTGTTGAAGGAGAAGTTGACAAGTGCACCCATACTTGTGCTACCTGAGCAAGGCAAAGGATATATAGTTTTCTGTGATGCTTCTAAGAATGGACTAGGGTGTGTGTTGATGCAGGATAAACAAGTAATTTCTTTTGCTTCTAGACAGCTTAAGAAACACGAAGAGAATTATCCGACACACGATCTGGAGTTAGCTGTTGTAGTTCATGCCCTGAAGATCTGGAGACATTATCTTTATGGAGAGACGTTTCAGATTTTCACTAACCATAAGAACCTTAAGTACATCTTCTCTCAGCATGAGCTCAATATGAGACAACGCCGCTGGATGGAATTAATCAAGGACTACGATTGTACGATTGATTACCATCCAGGGAAGGCCAATGTTGTTGCAGATGCCTTGAGTAGAAAATCAGCAACATCAACCATGGATAGAGCACAACTAAACTCTTTAGTATGCTCTAAGAGAGATATGCTTATCTCTTTAAGGCAAGATAATGTACAGTTGAAGGTGTCATTGTTAGCCGGGTTGATGGCTGAGATGCATATTAAACCTACCCTAAGAGAGCAGATTAAGGAGGCACAACATGTTGATGTTGTAGTTCAGCAGATTAGATCGGAGTATGGTAGTGAGAAACGGGATGGTTTCCATGACTCAGATGATCAAATAGCCTGTTATCATGGGAGGATGATAGTGCCGGATGTGGACAACTTGAGGAAGTTCCCCCTGGAAGAAGCTCATTCTTCAATGTATGCCATGCATCCAGGGAGCACCAAGATGTATCGAAACTTGAAAGATATGTATTGGTGGCCTGGAATGAAGAAGGATGTTGCAGAGTTTGTTCTGAGGTGTCGTGTGTGTCAGCAAGTTAAAGCTGAACACCAGAAGCCTGCAAGAACAATGCAACCTTTACCCATACCACAGTGGAAGTGGGACCATGTGACCATGGACTTTGTTGTTGGCCTACCCAGGACAAGCAAAGGACATGATTCCATTTGGGTAGTTGTAGATAGGTTGACTAAGACAACACATTTCTTACCTGTCAAAACAACCTATTCTGCTAAAAGGTTATCACAGGTGTATGTTCAAGAGATAGTGCGTTTGCACGGAGTTCCTGTCACTATAGTTTCTGACAGAGGTCCCCAGTTTACAAGTCATTTTTGGGAACGACTTCATAATGCTTTAGGCACCCAGTTAAGGTTTAGTACGACCTTTCATCCACAGACTGATGGACAGTCGGAAAGGACCATACAGACCTTGGAAGACCTGTTGAGAACATGTGTTCTCCAGTTTACCGGAAGTTGGGATCTACACCTAAGCTTGATAGAGTTTGCCTATAACAATAGCTATCAACATAGTATTGATATGGCACCCTATGAAGCCTTGTATGGTAGACGTTGTAGATCACCCTTATGTTGGTATGAGACTGGTGAACATCAGTGGTTAGGACCTAATCTTGTGCAGCAAACTACAGAAAAGATTAAGGTAATACAACAACAGATTAAGACTGCACAAGATAGGCAGAAATCTTCTGCTGACAAGTGTCGTAGACCCTTAGAATTCGAGGTTGGAGACAAAGTGTATCTCAAAGTCTCGCCTTGGAAAGGAGTACTTCATTTTGGAAAGAAAGGGAAGTTAGCTCCTAGATTTATGGGGCCTTATCCAATCATTGAACGGATTGGAAAGGTAGCATATAAACTAGAGCTGCCACCAGAGTTGCAGAGGTTACATCCTGTGTTTCACATTTCTATGTTAAAGAAATGTCACCCAGACACTGAGTCAGTTCTACAACCTATGGAGGTAGAATTGAATGATGATGTATTTTACAAGTTGCACCCCTCAAATTGGGTAAATTGCACTTTACACCAATTTAGGGTTTTCAAGTACAGGGGTTGCTTCCACAGCTGCACCTTGGTGCTCAAGCTTGGGAAATCCCTCAAACTTCATCATACACATCCTCATGATGTCTCAACATCAGAGGAACATCTTAACATGTGCAATTTGCAAGTTAATCCCTTAACTGGGTAATTTGCACATAGATCCCTGTATTACAAAACAATGCTACAACTTTATATATAAAGGAGCAAAATTGAAATATATGTTTCTGAGGAACTTAATTACATGTCCAAAGTTAATCACAAGGATTTAATTACATATTTAGGCAAAACACCTAGGGTTAGTTCATAACCCAGGTCAGGGATGTTACACTAATATTGCATTTATTTATTGTATCATCTGTCCTATAGTGTATGGATCGTACATGTTGATACAAGATGTTACGAAGAAGTATATGTATGTAGTAGTCTCAGCAAATATAATAATATTTCAAATAGTCTATCTATACACATTAAGGTTCATCATGTTACATAACCCCTTCTCGATATGGAATCACACCCTCCTCGCTTCATGTATATCATGTCCTCATTCTTTCACATGTATGACATTGCTCTCTTCCTCACTCCTCAGTTCCATCCTCATATCACCTCTATGTCTCATATAATTATAAAATTCCATCTTTCAGAATATGAGTTCTAAAATTTTGAATCAAGTTTGGTTGTTGAGTCATCGAATTTTAACAAGACCACACAATTTAAGGGCAACTAAAACTCAATTGTGTTCCAATTCCAACTAAAGGAACCCACATATCCCCTTCTAATCAATATGTGAGAAAATGCCCCATTTCGAAGCCTATGAGGATATTTACAACTGACGAAAAAAACCCTAGTGTCACTGTTTAACCAAATGAAACATCGACTATATTAGGATTTTTTATAATATGTAAATTTAAGCATGTGAGAATTCAAGTCTTATTAATATGAAATATTTGAGAATCATCGTTGAAAAAGGCCCAACAAGTAGAAACTCAAGGTGAAGTTAGTGAGTATCTGGGTGTATAGAAAGGTTCAAATTAATTTTTAATAAATGAAGAAATACATTTCATTGTGAAACCAAAAATGGAACTTTTTGATATAAGTGAAAATTTAGTAAACTGCATACATTTTTACAACATAATTCGTAAGGTATGGTCATTTTGGGTGAAATGATTAGGTCAACCACCATTGAATTGGGATACAAATGTAGTGTAAGTGTAGTGAATCAAAATAGGCGAGTGACATGCATGGAGTAGTCATATGACTTTCCTTCATCTAAAATATGCACTTTTGACCAAATCTTTTTTGCATGAGATGAACATTGGGTGATTTATTGCATAGATCGCACCTTGAGGATGTAATGACCTTGACCTGGGTTATGAGGTAACCCTATTTGTTTTGGCTAAGTAATTTGCTTAGAACTTTAATATAATCCTCTAAAGTTTTTTGCTATCAGGTAACAAACTTATATTTCAAATTTGGTCATGTTTGAATAATGTTTGGCAATGTTCTCATGTTTTGGACCAAAATGCAATTTACCCAAGATAAGGGGTTATAGTGAAATATTTCATATTTTGAACATGCCTAATGTGTTTTAGCATCATTATAGAGAGAATGATGCAAGGTGGTGGCTTTTAGAAAACCTAAATTCCAAGTTTGAACTTGTTTGAATAATGTTGGTGACGTGTACCAATTTTGGTGCAAGTTGTAATTTACCCAAAATATAGGGTTGATATGAAAATTACCACCTCTAGAGTGTTCCTACTTCCTCTATGTATCATTTAGAGGATAGATAAATAAGGGGGCACCATGTTTGAATCATATTTAAATATGATATTCTTGGTGATGAAAAGACCAAGAAAGGGGTTGAATGGAAACCCTAATTTGAGCTTGTATTAAGTGTATCGGGTTGTAGTGTTAAATGGGAGTCCCTATCGGCCAAGGAGACAATAAGGAGACCCCCATATCGTGTTGTTAACTCATTGACTTTTCAAAAAAAGCTAAGCACCTCAATAAAGCAATGGGTATCGGCTTGCAACTTTCCTTGGGAAAGGTTGCATTAAATTGTGAATATAATAATGTGAGTGGAAGTGGCTTGTCCTAGAACATAACCAAAGGGGGCCGACCCTTATCCCTTGAATTATCCTCAAGTTTTTATTTTGCATGGCAATATAAAGATGGAGTGCATGCAAGTAAATGTTTCAATCCATGCATGGCCATGTGGCACCTACTAGTAGTAAATTGATGGCACCTCATATACACACTTTTTCATGAACCTCAAGTATATATACCCTTCCTTTCACCCCTAAGGTAAACTTTTTCGAATCCTACCACCCCCTTGTGCTTAGATATTGTGCATGGAGTCTTGTTATCGTGCATGGGTGAAGTGGTATCGTTCATAGGGCCTTGGTATCGGCCATAGCAAGTGATATCATCCATAGTAAGTGATATTGGCCATAGCAAGTTGATATCGACCATAGTGGAGTTATATTGGCCACAAGATGAGGGGATATCAGCCACAAGTGAGGGCATATCGTGCATGAGTAGTGAGGTATCGTGCAAAGGTGCTAAGGAGCAATAAGGAGCTCAAATCTTAACCCTAAGGTAAGGCCATGATCATCTTCAACCTTGGATTGAAGCATGGATCTAGGATTATGATCTTTCTTACTTTCCTTCTTCACCAAGTGCTTAACCATGGTGATTTCTTATCTATGGAGGAGTTTTGAACAAGCCCTGGACCTTGTAGAAGTTTTTCTTCAACCTTAAGACCTGAAGCTTTGGAGCTTGGAGATTTGAAGTTGTTCACAAGGCGGGTTATATAACTTGAACTCAACCATGTTATTATTCATCACCTAAATTGCTATGCTTAAATGAACTACTTTAAATTCCGAAATATTCTGAGATGGTTGATGAAGTTATGAGTTCTAGTAGTTGCTTAGACATGTTATCCTTGTACTAGAACAAGTAGAATTAAGGTCTAGAGCTTGAATATGACGGTATCACCTTATAACATGATATCGGGTTCAAGCATACAAGCAAGCACCTCTAACCCGATATAGTGATGCACCTACTCCACTAAAATGATAAGGATATGAGTTTATACTTTTTTGCACGATATGGTAAGTTGGTATACACCTCTTGGACGATATGAGGTCAAGCATACACCTCAAAAATGATATTGGGTTAAGCACACACCTATTTGTCCGATATGGTGTGAATCACACACACACCTCTTTGCCCGATATGGTGTGAAGCACACACACACCTCTTTGCCCGATATGGTGTGAAGCACACACACCTCTTTGCCCGATATGATGTGAAGTACACACACACCTCTTTGCCCGATATGGTGTGAAGCACACACACACCTCTTTTCCTGATATGGTGTGAAGCACACATACAACTCAAGGGTGATATGGTAAGCATGCATACACCTCTAAAGTGATATGGTAAGCATACATACACCTCTAAAGTGATATGGAAGCAAGCATACACCTCAAACCCGAGATGGTAAGCACACATACACCTCAAGGGTGATATGGTAAGGACACATACACCTCTAAAGTGATATGGGTAGCAAGCACACACCTCATACCCGATATGGTGGAAGCACCTCAAAACCCATATGAAGGAAAGAACCTTAGATGCAATGTACTTGATGGAGTAACACATGAAGTATATTATATCAAGTCATACATTAAGAGGTATGGAGTTTAATGAATATTGATTAAGTAGGCTAATGTACCTTGAAGGAAAGGTTGAGCCAACTTAATAAAGTATGAGGTAATCAACATCCTAGTGAGGATGAGAGAGAAACTCATACTTCTGTGATAATCATGAAATGAGAATACATTAATTCTCCTAATATGTGTGGAATCTGAATTAGGGTTGTGATTATTGATGAATGTACTTGAAAACCCTAGTTATCTTAAAAAAAGGAAAACCTTAACCCTAATGAAGGGTATTGATGGGATTTGAAACTACAATTGGTTAATAAAGGGGAAACCTTAACCATATTGAAACCATGTTGATAGCATGAGATAATGAGCATAGCTAAGTATGAGCTATGGTGTTTCATATAATACATATTATATGGGCCTTGTGAGCCATGTGGTTAGTTATTTCCTAGTGAGAGGTGATAAGATGTTTAATGGGCCTTGTGAGCTATGTGATTAGTTGTTGCCTAGTGAGAGGTGACAAGATGTTTAATGGGCCTTGTGAGCCATGAGAATAGTTGTTGCCTAGTGAAAGGTAACAAGATGTTTATAAAAGTCTCATGTAAGAAATGATAATGTTCAAATAAACTAAGAAATGGAAACTTAGTAACATAATAATAATAAATGGATAAAATAATAATAATGAAATATTGATCATACATGCTTTATGCTTATAGCCAAATAAGGGCTATACTGTTTTGAATATTCTTAAAGGATATAAGAGAAATACTTGTATTATATAAAGGATGTGAATAAGTATGATGGCTTGGCCAAGGTATAATGCCTAGTAAAGTTGATGTGGTATTCAGTGATGAGATGCACATGATTGGCATAGTCCAATGCTTGGAATAGATGCACAGGATTGGCATAGTCCAATGCCTGGAATAGTTTCACATGATTGGGATAACCCAATGCCTGGATATTAATCATAGGATTGGTAATAACCCAATGCTTGGTTGTTAATCACAGGATTGATAATAACCCAATGTCTAGTTGTTAATCAAAGGATTGGTAATAACCCAATGCCTGGTTGTTAATCACAGGTTTGGTAATAACCCAATGCCTGGTTGTAAATCACAGGATTGGTAATAACCCAATGCCTGGTTGTTAATCACAGGATTGGTAATAATCCAATACCTGGTTGTAATATCACAGGATTGGCATAGTCCAATACCTGGAATAGTTACACAGGATTGGCATAGTCCAATGCCTAGAATAACCTCACAGGATTGGTAAAGCCAATACTTGTACAGATGATGATGATGTATATTCACATGATTGGTACAATTCAATATCTAATTAGCAGATTGGCTGAGGCCAACGGATAGGAATGAGAATGATTCATGGATGTCATGCCATGATAATGAGTATCTCAGGATAAGCTTGAGATGTTGATATAGTATGATGGGTAAATGATATACATGTTCTTCATATTCCTTATAAAGAGAATAAATGATTTACTGCTCTATCATAGATAGTTGCAATGCTTTAAAAGATGAGAATGTTCTAAACTGCTTATCCTCTGCTCAGTTTAATACTATTTAACTATATTAATAAAATTGTTGGCGGAGAGTTATGTCTCTCGCTGGGACAATTGTCTCACCCTGGGGGATCCACATTTTTTTAGGTGGACGTGCACGAGGGGGATTGAGACTGTACTATAGAGAAAGAACAACAACAGTAGGGACAGTAGTGATAGTTCAGGTTGAGTGTATTGTTTGTCTTGTTTTGTAGATAGAAGTCATATGTGTCATCTCTGTACTCTAAGGTCCTTGGATTTAGTATGTGTTGGTTTTATGAACAATCTGAGATTTTGGCTTGTATGTCCCGAGGTTTGTTGTTGCTTTATGTATATGTTTTGAGAAAGCAACTATTATATGTTATCCTCGAGAAGAGATGGTACATTGTATGTACAAGATATGATCAATGTGAATATCAAGTTTTGGTTCTTCCTTAAAGAGTTTTCCTGGAAATAGATCTCTTTGCAAAAATGGTTTTAATTTTTTTAGTGATTTTTTGTTAATCTGTTTCTTATCATTATTCCGCATATTTAGTAATGATTTGGTTGTCAGTTTGGTGTCGGTCGTTACAAGTTTGGTATCAGAGCTTAAGGTTCGTTGAGTCTACAGAGACATAGGACTAAGGTATTGAGTCTGTTCTAGTATCCTCTAGTATATCCTATAGTGACCTCTGCTTATGCAGAAGAAAGGGTGAAGTTTAAAAATGACTGGAGAACATGAGGAACATGTTGCTAAGAGTAATGTTGTTGCACCATGGACAGTGCAAGGGATTAGGCAAGAAAAGAATGAGTGCATGACAAATCCCATCTTGAACTAATCAGGATAGAGAATCCTACTTTTTATGCTCTTGTTGGGCAGGTTAGGAAAATAGTTATGCATATAGTAGACTGGATACTAGCATTAAAACCTAGGTTACCAGTCCTCAGTGCAGAAATTTTGGGTTCTGAAAGGGTTCCTGAATGACATGTTGGAACAGTGGAAAATGTGAGAAGGATTAACATATGGCAAGAAAATAGACTCTGCCATAAGTATAGATAGATAGTATATTGTAGTATGGGTACCATATGTTAGGAGTTTATGCCCCACATATACATGACATCAGCAAAGATGTATGAGTTGAAGGAACACTAGTAGAATTGTTTTGGGAAAAGTTGATCAAGCTAAAGATAACTTCTTAGAATATCTCTATCAAGATTTGTTGAGGTAGCTTATACATAAAATCTAGAGATACCTCTGAGATAATTCTTCTTTAATAAGTAGCCTCTCCTTATGACAAGAAAATAAACAGCTAAAGGGATAATTGATACAATTCATAAGAAAGTTTAGTGTTGTGTCAGTAGATTTGAGTGGCACAGCAGATGCATGATAAGACTTGTAGTCCCCAAGTGGGTGACAGAGCGTAACTATGGTCTTTCCTTGAAAGAGAAATGACAAATTAAATAAGGGGTATGGAAAACTCCCAAGATCAAGGATCTTATTACATAAAGATGTAAGTTGAAAAGGTGACAAATCAGTGAGGTTTGACACCTGAGTTAAATAAGGTATGTATAATGATTCTCTGACTAAGAAAAATGTTACCTGACACAGAGTTGACTCTACAATAAATAATGAAAAGGACAGTGGAGTATGTGTCCCGTATGACAGATTCTATGATAACCCTATGTGAAAGAACTCTGTGTTAATCAAAGTTCTATGGAATCTCCATGACATTAAGATTTTATGTGGAGAATTGATGATATGATGAATAAATAATATATGTCTCCCTTTACCTAGGATTTTGGGGACGAAATCCTTGTTAGGGGTTTATAACTTGTAATGACCTTGACCTGGGCTATGAGGTAACCCTATTTGTTTTGTCTAAGTAAGTTGCTTAGAACTTTAATATAATCCTGCAAAGTGTTTTTCTACCAGGTAACAAACTTATGTTTCAAATTTGGTCCTGTTTGAATAATGCTTGGCAATGTTCTCATGTTTTGGACCAAAATGCAATTTACCCAAGATAAGGGGTTATAGTGAAATATGTCATATGTTGAACATGCCTCATGTGTTTTAGCATCATTGTAGAGAGAATGATGCAAGGTGGTGTCTTTTGGAAAGCCTAAATTCCAAGTTTGAACTTGTTTGAAAAATGCTGGTGACGTGTACCAATTTTGGTGCAAGTTGTAATTTACCCAAAATATAGGGTTGAAATGCAAATTACCACCTCTAGAGTGTTCTTACTTCCTATATGTATCATTTAGAGGATAGATAAAGAAGGGGGCACCATGTTTGAATCATACTTAAATATGATTTCTTGTGATGAAAAGACTAAGAAAGGGGTTGAATCGAAACCCTAATTTGAGCTTGTATTAAGCGTATCGGGTTGTAGTGTTAAATGGGAGTCCATATCGGCCAAGGACCCAAATAGGAGACTCCCATATCGTGTTTTTAACTATTTTACTTTTCAAAAACAAGCTAATCACCTCAATAAAGCAATGTAAACTTTCCTTGGGAAAGGTTGCATTGAATTGTTAATATAATAATGTGAGTGGAAGTTGCTTGTCCTAGAAGATAACCAAAGGGGCCCGACCCTTATCCCTTGCATTATCCTCAAGTTTTTATTTTTCATGGCAAGATAAATATGTAGTGCATGCAAGTACATGTGTCAATCCATTCATTGCCATGTGCCACCTACTAGTAGTAAATTCATGACACCACATATACACATGTTTTCATGAACCTCAAGTATATATACCCTTCCTTTCACCCCTAAGTGAACTTTTTCGAATCCTACCGCCTCCTTGCTCTTAGATATCGTTAATGGAGTCTTTTTATCGTGCATGGGTGTAGTGGTATCATTCATAGGGCCTTGGTATCGGCCATAGCAAGTGATATCGTCCATAGCAAGTGATATTGGCCATAGCAAGTTGATATCGACCATAGTGGAGTTATATTGGCCACAAGAGAAGGGGATATCGGCCACAAGTGAGGGCATATCATGCATGAGTAGTGAGGTATCGTGAAAAGGTTCTAAGGACCCAGAAGGAGCTCAAATCTTAACCCTAAGGTAAGGCCATGATTATCTTCAACCTTAAATTGAACCATGGATCTATGGTTATGATCTTTCTTTCTTTCCTTCTTCACCAAGTGCTTAACTATGGTGATTTCTTGTCTATGGAGGAGTTGTGAACGAGCCATGGACCTTGGAGAAGTTCTTCTTCAACCTTAGGACGTGAAGCTTTAGATCTTGGAGCTTTGAAGCTATTCACAAGGCGGGTTAAATAACTTGAACTCAACCATGCTATTAATCATCACCTAAATTGCTATGCTTAAATGAACTACTTTAAATTTCAAAATATTCTGAAATGGTTGATGAAGTTATCAGTTATAGTAGTTGCTTAGACCTGTTATCCTTGTACTAAAACATGTAGAATGAAGGTCTAGAGCTTGAAGATGATGGTATCACCTTATAAAGTGATATTGGGTTCAAGCACACAAGTAAGCACCTCTATCCCGATATGGTGATGCACCTACTCCACTAAAATGATATGGATATGAGTTTATACTTTTTTGCACGATATGGTAAGGTAGTATACACTTCTTGGATGATATGAGGTCAAGCATACACCTCAAAAATGATATTGGGTTAAGCACACACCTCTTTGCCCGATATGGTGTGAAGCACACACACACCTCTTTGCCCGATATGGTGTGAAGCACACACACTCTTTACCTGATATGGTGTGAAGCACACATGCACCTCTTTTCCAGATATGGTGTGAAGTACACACACACCTCTTTGCCCGATATGGTGTGAAGCACACAAACACCTCTTTGCTCGATATGGTGTGAAGCACACATACACCTCAAGGGTGATATGGTAAGCACACATACACCTCTAAAGTGATATGGTAAGCATACATACACCTCTAAAGTGATATGGAAACAAGAATACTCCTCAAACCCGAGATGGTAATCACACATACACCTCAAGGGTGATATGGTAAGCACACATACACCTCTAAAGTTATATGGGTAACAAGAACACACCTCATACCCGATATGGTGGAAGCACCTCAAAACCCATATGAAGGAAAGCACCTTAGATGCAATGTACTTGATGGAGTAACACATGAAGTGTCTTATATCAAGTCATACTTAAGAGGTATGGAGTTTATTGAATATTGATTAAGTAGGATAATGTACCTTGAAGGAAAGGTTGATCCAACTTAATAAAGTATGAGGTAATCAACATCCTAGTGAGGATGAGAGAGAAACTCATACTTCTGTAATAATCATGAAATGAGCATACATTAATACTCCTAATATGTGTGGAATCTGAATTAGGGTTGTGTTTCTTGATGAATGTACTTGAAAACCCTAGTTAGATTAAAAAAGGGAAACCTTAACCCTAATGAAGGGTATTGATGTGATTTGAAACTACAATTGGTTAATAAAGGGGAATCCTTAACCATATTGAAACCATGTTGATAGCATGAGATAATGAGCATAGCTAAGTATGAGTTATGATGTTTAATATAATACCAATTATATGGGCCTTGTGAGCCGTGTGGTTAGTTGTTGCCTAGTGAGAGGTGATAAGATGTTTAATGGGCCTTGTGAGCTATGTGATTAGTTGTTGCTTAGTGAGAGGTGACAAGATGTTTAATGGGTCTTGTGATGCATGAGAATAGTTGTTTCCTAGTGAGAGGTAACAATATGTTTATAAAAGTCTCATGTAATAAATGATAATGTTCAAATAAACTAGGAAATGGAAACTTAGTAACATAATAATAATAAAAAAATGGATACAATAATAATAATTAAATATTGATCATACATGCTTTATGCTTATAGCCAAATAAGGGCTATAGTGTTTTGAACATGCTTAAATGAGATAAGAGGAATACTTGTATTATATAAAGGATGTGAATAAGTATGATGGCTTGGCCAAGGCATAGTGCCTAGTAAAGGTGATGTGGTATTCAGTGATGAGATGCACATGATTGGCATAGTCCAATGCCTGGAATAGATGCACAAGATTGGCATAGTCCAATGCCTGAAATAGTTTCACAGGATTGGGATAACCCAATGCCTAGCTATTAATCACAAGATTGGTAATAACCCAATGCATGGTTGTTAATCACATGATTGGTAATAACCCAATGTGTGGCTGTTAATCACAAGATTGGTAATAACCCAATGTCTATTTGTTAATCATAGGATTGGTAATAACCCAATGCCTGGTTGTTAATCATAGGATTGGTAATAACCCAATGCTTGGTTGTTAACCACATGATTGGTAATAACCCAATACCTGGTTGTAATATCACATGATTGACATAGTCCAATACCTGGAATAGTTGCACAAGATTGGCATAGTCCAATGCCTGGAATAACCTCACAGGATTGGCAAAGCCAATACCTGGACAGATGATGATGATGTATATTCACATGATTGGTACAATTCAATATCTGATTAGCATATTGGTTGAGGCCAACATATAGAAATGAGAATGATTCATGGATGTCATACCATGATAATGAGTATATCGGGATAAGCTTGAGATGTTGATATAGTATGATGGGTAAATGATATACATGTTCTTCCTATTCCTTATAAAGAGAATAGACAATTTACTGCTCTATCATAGATAGTTGCAATGCTTTAAAAGATGAGAATGTTCTAAACTACTTATCATCTACTCAGTTTAATACTATTTAACTGTAATAATAACATTGTCGGTGGAGAGTTATATCTCTCGTTGGGACAACTGTCTCACCCCGTGGGATCCAAAAAATTTTAGGTCGACGTGCATGAGGGAGATTGAGACCGTACTGTAGAGAAAGAACAACAAAAGCAGGGATAGCAGGGACAGTTCAGGTTGAGTGTACTGTCTGTCGTGTCTTGTAGATAGAAGTATTATGTGTCGTCTTTGTACTCTCAAGTCCTTGAATTTAGTACGTGTTGGTTTTATGAGCAATTTGAGATTTTGGCTTGTATGTCTCGAGGTTTGTTGTTGCTTTATGTATATGTTTTGAGAAAGCAATTGTTATATGTTATCCTCGAGAAGAGATAGTACAATGTATGTACAAGATATGATCAATGTGAATATCAGGTTTTGGTTCTTCCTTAAAGAGTTTTTCTGGAAATAGATCTCTTTGCAAAAATGGTTTTAATTTTTTAGTGATTTTTTGTTAATCCGTTTCTTATTATTATTCCACATATTTAGTAACAATTTGGTTGTCGGTTTGGCGGCGATCATTACAAGTTTGGTATCAGAGCTTAAGGTTCACAGACTCTATAGCGACATAGGACTAAGGTATTGAGTCTGTTCTAGTATTCTCCAATATATCCTATAGTGACCTCTGCTTATGCAGAAGAAAGTTTGAAGTATAAAAATGACTGGAGAACACGAGGAATACGTTGCTAAGAGCAATGTTGTTGCACCATGAGACGGTGCAAGGGATCAGGCAAGAAAAGAACGAGTGCTTGAGAATTCCCATCTTGACCTAATCAGGATAGTGAATCCTGCTTTTTATGCTCTTGTTGGGCAGGTTAGGACAACAGTGATGCATATAGTAGACTGGATACTAGCATTACAACCTAGGTTACTAGTCCTCAATGCATAAAATTTGTGTTATGAAAGGGTTCCTGAATGACGTAGTCATGTTGGAATAGTGGAAAATGTGAGAAGGATTAACATATGGCAAGAAAATAGACTCTGCCATAAGTATATACAAATAGTATATATGTGATGACAATGCCCAAGGAGGGGCAATAAGCTGAGAATTATAGAAATGTCTCTATAATTCTAGAGACATTTTCCTAGTTGTTCCAAAAAGCCAATGTTTTTGTTACCACTAGTGCAATAAATGCCTAGCACACCAGGGCACTAGTCACTAAGTAAAGGCAAAAGTCCTAACTTTCCCCCTATAAGAACTCCTGACTTAGCTGCTATATCGGTAATTCGACCAATAAGACTATGGTACGAGGATAAGACATGTTATAGATATAGACATGTTAAGCATACTAAACCCTTTTGTTAAAAAAGGAGGGAGGAAATGACCCAACAACCAAGGCAGACTCGGCAAGGCTTATGAAAGTTACAACCTAAAAGTGTAAAAAGGCAAAAGTAACAATATGAAATAGCTAGACTCTTTGTTTGAGTCAACCTAAAGGGGTAGATGATTTTGAGGGGTGACAGTCAGATAGAGCTTTCTCATTATGATATGTCTTCTCTAGATTTTGTCTGATAATTATAAGATGGTAGTAATTGTTGAGCTTTCTTCGATTAGTCCTATGAGGACATGAGGAAGAGATAAAAAGGATAAGAACCTATATTCAGTCCAATATTATATGTTTCGAAATTTCTCTCTTCATGTAGAAAAGGAAGAGATGTAAGAGAAACACCCAGAGAAAATCTAAGATACTAAGTAGTAAAATTTAAAGAGATGCTAAAAGTATGAAATATAATATAAAACAAATACATACTACCTAATTTTAGTCCTTAAATACCCTGGCTAGGTATTCATCTATTGAAGGCAAGGTAAGTATGACACTCTTATATTTCTATCTTTCTGATTACTCTGATAAAGTAGTCATTTTGAGACAATCTAAAGAGATTAATGAGGTAGAAGATATGGCATGGATATTTCTACCACATCCTAATTGATATACAAAGGAATATGAGTCAATAACAGATCAACTAATAAACAAAAGAAGATGTTTAGTATAATTTATACCTTAGTCTGAGGACCTAGAGGTAACAGTTACCTGATGAGAGGTAACAATGTTCAATGATGAACTGAGGGTTTGAATGCCCATATTTGGTAATCTTGATGATGATTATGCTAAAAGGATGATGACATGTGATCAACTCTATAACTCCTATGTTGATGTCAAGGAACCTAAGAGGAAACAAAATTGAATGACACATGAACGATTGAGAGTTCATGCAATACTCAATGAAAGATGAGAACCCATTTTCTTTAATAAACAAACCTGGATAATAATGGGACAATAAAAAGGACTAAGTTTCCTTGTGTTATTTCCTTTTGGAAACATGACACTCAAGTATGTCTTATGACACTTGATGTGCATGGATTAGAAGAAATCTATAGATGGATACTTTGAAAAGTATCAGCTTGTCTTGGATCTTAGTTCCAAGACAAAGTATATGTGTTAAGTAATATTTTGAGATTAAAGAAAGGTCCTATTATATGTTTAGTTTTAGTAATAATAACAGAGGATGGAAAGGATGATGATGTGATGTGTTTTTGGCACATATAATGGATACCAAGGTAAATAATCCTAGTTTCCAAGAACTTTCAATGATATGAGAAAATGGGAACATGAATCCTGATAAGATGAATAATGTTTGGTTACCTAGAAGGGCCAACTTTAAAATTTGTCTAGTTACATACTAAAGTATGGAAATCATATGTTAGGGGTTTAAGCCCCGCATAAACATGACATCAGCAAAGATGTATGAGTTGAAGGAACAATAGTAGAATTGTTTTGGGAAAAGTTGATCAAGCTAAAGATAACTTCTTAGAATATATCTATCTAGATTTGTTGAGGCATCTTATACATCACATCTAGAGATACATCTGAGATAGTTCTTCTTTAATAACTAGCCTCTCCTTATGACAAGACAATAAATAGATAAAGGGATAATTGATACAAGTCATAAGAAAGTTTAGTGTTGTGTCAGAAGATTTGAGTGGCACAACAGATGCATGATAAGACTTGTAGTCCCCAAGTGGGTGACAGAACATAACTATGGTCTTTCCTTGAAAGAGAAATGACAAACTAAGTAAGGGGTATGCAAAACTCCCAAGATCAAGGATCTTATTACATAAAGATGTAAGTTGAAAAGGTGACAAATCAGTGAGGTTTGACACCTGAGTTAAATAAGGTATGTATAATGATTCTCTGACTAAGAAAAATGTTACCTGACACAGAGTTGACTCTATAGTCAATAATGAAAAGGACAGTGGAGTATGTGTCATGTACGACAGATTCTATGATAACCCTGTATGAATGAACTTTGTGTTAATCAAAGTTCCATGGAATCTCTATGACATTAATATGTTATGTGAAGACTTGATGATATGATGAATAAATAATATATGTCTCCCTTTACCTAGGATTTCAGGGACGAAATCTTTGTTAGGGGTTTATAACTTGTAATGACCCTGACCTGGGTTATGAGGTAACCCTATTTCTTTTGGCTAAGTAAGTTGCTTAGAACTTTAATATAATCCTCTGAAGTGTTTTGCTATCAAGTAACAAACTTATGCTTCAAATTTGGTCCTATTTGAATAATGTTTGGCAATATTCTCATGTTTTAGACTAAAATGCAAGTTACCCAAGATAAGGGGTTATAGTGCAATATGTCATATGTTAAACAAGCCTCATGTGTTTTATCATCATTGTAGAGAGAATGATGCAAGGTGGTGGCTTTTGGAAAGCCTAAATTCCAAGTTTGAACTTGTTTGAATAATGTTGGTGACTTGTGTACCAATTTTGGTGCAAGTTGTAATTTACTCAAAATATAGGGTTGATATGGAAATTACCACCTCTAGAGTGTTCCGACTTCCTCTATGTATCATATAGAGGATAGATAAAGAAGGGGGCACCATGTTTGAATCATATTTAAATATGATATTCTTGGTGATGAAAAGACTAAGAAAGGGGTTGAATGGAAACCCTAATTTGAGCTTGTATTAAGTGTATCGGGTTGTAGTGTTAAATGAGAGTCCCTATCGGCCAAGGAGACAAAGAGGAGACCCCCATATCGTGTTGTTAACTCTTTGACTTTTCAAAAACAAGTGTGTAAAGCAATGTATATCGGCTTGCAACTTTCCTTGGGAAAGGTTGCATTGAATTGTGAATATAATAATGTGAGCAGAAGTGGCTTGTCCTACAATATAACCAAAGGGGTCCGACCCTTATCCCTTGCATTATCCTCAAGTTTTTATTTTGAATGGCAAGATAAAGATGTAGTGCTTGCAAGTACATGTGTCAATCCATGCATGGCCATGTGGCACCTACTAGTAGTAAATTGATGACACCTCATATACACACTTTTTCATGAACCTCAAGTATATAAACCCTTCCTTTCACCCCCTAAGTGAACTTTTTAGAATCCTACCACCTTCTTGCTCTTATATATCATGCATGGAGTCTTGATATCATGCATGGGTGAAGTGGTATTGTTCATACGGCCTTGGTATCAGCCATAGCAAGTAATATCGGCCATAACAAGTGATATTGGCCATAGCAAGTTGATATCGACCATAGTGGAGTTATATTTGCCACAAGAGAAGGGGATATCGGCCACAAGTGAGGGCACATCATGCATGAGTAGTGATGTATCGTGCAAAGGTTCTAAGGAGCAAGAAGGAGCTCAAATCTTAACCCTAAGGTAAGGCCATGATCATCTTCAAACTTGGATTGAAGCATGGATCTAGGGTTATGATCTTTCTTTCTTTCCTTCTTCACCAAGTGCTTAACTATGGTGATTTCTTGTCTATGGAGGAGTTTTGAACAATCTCTGGACCTTGGAGGAGTTCTTCTTCAACCTTAGGACGTGAAGCTTTGGATCTTGGAGCTTTGAAGTTGTTCACAAGGCGGGTTATATAACTTGAACTCAACCATGTTATTATTCATCACCTAAATTGCTATGCTTAAATGAACTACTTTAAATTCCGAAATATTATGAAATGGTTGATGAAGTTATGAGTTCTAGTAGTTGCTTAGACATGTTATCCTTGTACTAGAACAAGTAGAATGAAGGTCTAGAGCTTGAGGATGATGGTATCACCTTATAAAGTGATACCAGGTTCAAGCACACAAGCAAGCACCTCTAACCCGATATGGTGATGCACCTACTCCACTAAAATGATATGGATATGAGTTTATACTTTTTTGCACGATATGGTAAGGTAGTAAACACCTCTTAGATGATATGAGGTCAAGCATACACCTCAAAAACAATATTGGGTTAAGCACACACCTCTTTGCCCGATATGGTGTGAAGCGCACACACCTCTTTGCCCGATATGGTGTGAAGCACACACACACCTCTTTGCCCAATATGGTGTGAAGCGCGCACACACCTCTTTGCCCGATATGGTGTGAAGCACACACACACACCTCTTTGCCCGATATGGTGTGAAGCACACATACACCTCAAGGGTGATATGGTAAGCATACATACACCTCTAAAGTGATATGGTAAGCATACATACACCTCTAAAGTGATATGGAAGCAAGCATACACCTCAAACTCGAGATGGTAAGCACACATACACCTCAAAGGTGATATGGTAATCACACATATGCCTCTAAAGTGATATGGGTAGCAAGCACACACCTCATACCTGATATGGTGGAAGCACCTCAAAACCCATATGAAGGAAAGCACCTTAGATGCATTGTACTTGATGGAGTAACACATGAAGTGTCTTATATCAAGTCATACATTAAGAGGTATGGAGTTTAATGAATATTGACTAAGTAGGCTAATGTACCTTGAAGGAAAGGTTGAGCCAACTTAATAAAGTATGAGGTAATCAACATCCTAGTGAGGATGAGAGAGAAACTCATACTTCTGCGATAATCATGAAATGAGCATACATTAATACTCCTAATATGTGTGGAATCTGAATTAGGGTTGTGATTCTTGATGAATGTACTTGAAAACCCTAGTTAGCTTAAAAAAAGGAAAACCTTAACCCTAATGAAGGGTATTGATGTGATTTGAAACTACAATTGGTTAATAAAGGGGAATCCTTAACCATATTGAAACCATGTTGATAGCATGAGATAATGAGCATAACTAAGTATGAGTTATGATGTTTCAGATAATACCAATTATATGGGCCTTGTGAGCCATGTGGTTAGTTGTTGCCTAGTAAGAGGTGATAAGATGTTTAATTGGCCTAGTGAGCTATGTGATTAGTTGTTGCCTAGTGAGAGGTGACAAGATGTTTAATGGGCCTTGTGAGCCATGAGAATAGTTGTTTCCTAGTGAGAGGTAACAAGATGTTTATAAAAGTCGCATGTAAAAAAATGATAATATTCAAATAAACTAGGAAATGGAAACTTAGTAACATAATAATAATAAAAAATGGATACAATACTAATAATAATGAAATCTTGATCATACATGCTTTATGCTTATAGCCAAATAAGGGCTATAGTGATTTGAATATGCTTAAAGGAGATAAGAGGAATACTTGTATTATGTAAAGGATGTGAATAAGTTGTTGGGTTTTAGGGGAGGCAGAGAAGGCAGCGGAAACAAAAAATTTCTCCCCCAAACCCGGAACAAGGAAACGCGTCAACGTCTATACAATAGGAAAGGATGGTTTGTGGAATCATACCTTGTCCCGAGGCTTGCTCGGCGACAATACCTCGCGTCGTGCGCGGTCTTCACCTCTTGTCTTGGACGGTGTCTGTGCAGCTCCTGGTCGCACCGGGACTGACAGGATTGAAGGTTGTCCTCCTAGTGGCAAAAACCTCCCACCTCTGTAGTAGTCCACACGGACCACCTGGAACTCCACACTCCTTCTCCTACAAGGAGTTGTAAGGAGTCACACCCTCCTGTTGACGTACTAGTTGCCAACACACTCTCCTGCCTCTAGTTGCAACTGCAGTTGTCTTTCCCTTGCTGCACCTCCCTTTGCGGGTAGCACTTGCTCGGGCTCTCTCTCGGTTACCAAAACCATAGAGAACGACAACTTTGCAGAGCAACTGGTTGTACTGAGTTGTTCTTTGAGAAGCCCCCAATACCCCTATATATAGGAGGGTCATGGGACAGGGTTCTCCATCCCGGGCAATACGGGACTAAAAGCAGGAGTAGAAGGGTTTGAGATTTTCCACAAAAGTAACCAACTCGCAACCTGAACCGATCATTTCACAACTGAAACGGTCGGTTGGGGACCTGAACCGGTTGGTTGGGACACCTTAACCGGTCGGTTCACAAGTGAACCGGTCAGTTGGTGGTCCTGGTCGGTTCCCGATTGACTTTCCTTCTTTTGTTTCTAATTGGTATCGAATACCAATCCTATTTCCCAATCAAATTGGGAAATTGAAACGAAAGGAAAATTCTCACCAATCCTACTTTCCCAACTTGCTCGGTTGCACCAGTTGAATCGATCGTTTCAACACTTGAAGCAATCGTTTCACCCTATGCATGAGCCGATCGACTCAACACTTGAGCCGACCGGTTCAACCAGCTCAGCCGATCGGTTGGGAGTGTAGATTGTGCAGAATCAGTCAATTGTGATTTCAATCAATCTGATACTCCAATCAATATGTCCAACACCTTGAACATTATGATATTGAGCTATCAATTAATTGAGTGTTTAATTGAACTACTAAACTCCTTTAGTAATCAATCTAAACATTGCTTGTGGACAAAACTCCTCTTCTAGGTTAAATCCTATGTGTGTGACCCTGCAGGTCCATTTCACGTTGGTAGTGAAAATCCATAACACTTATGACTTCACAAGCAAAGAGCGGTGCCTAGTCACACATCAGTGCTACCCAAGTGAAAGTAGAAAGTTGGAGAACAACTTTCAATCCTACAATCCGTGAAAGGTGTTACAGTGAATGTATAATTCCTTTGTCACTGATATCCCGAATGAACTCGAGGCATGGAACAATCATCCTGTCAACGTTCATTCACTTTCTTGATCTCAGAGTAGACTGGAAGAGATATGTATGACATCAATATCACATACTGATTCACACATGCATGCACGCCTTTCTCAATCCTACTCATCAAGTGGCCATGGATATCATACTCCCTCAAGAGGGACAAATCCCATATCTATCACTCACCCCTCAAAAGCCCCATGTGTCAAAGCCACCCAATCATCACCTTTATAACAACCCATGTTTCAGGAATGCGTTTGATGATGTCAAAGTGTGCCCAACGACATGTGTTGAGTGTAGTGATTTCAGGTCAAAGAATCACACTCACCACCATCACTGTGAGTACTGACTGTGACTACCATGTCATGGTTCCATGTGTCAAACTCACGGTGGGTCTGTCCGGTACACTTGTTCTCTAACAAGTACCCATGTGTTTGGTTTGATATCTCTATATCATGACTAATGAGATTCTGTCATCAACCAACACCACAATCTAGTTTGTGTGTCATTGTTGTCTATCTACCTTCCACAATGACATCTGACTAGGGACATAACAAGAATGTACAAACTCTTAGCATCCGTATGATATCATTGTTCAGGTCCTCAACCTGAAGGCATACGTCATTGAGTACTGTCATTCTCTAGACATTCAATCTGTTCTATCACTATCTCATATGACTGAACCAGAAAGAATTGGAAGCTTGCCTTTGATGTTTATCAAATCAATCTTAATGTATCCCACCAATTATCACATGATTGGCTCTCAGGGCATACATAACAACATAAGTATGATGGCTTGGCCAAGTTATAATGCCTAGTAAAGGTGATGTGGTATTTAGTGATGAGATGCACATGATTGGCATAGTCCAATGCCTGTAATAGATGCACAAGATTGTCAAAGTCCAATGCCTGGAATAGTTTCACAGGATTGGGATAACTCAATGCCTGGCTATTAATCACAAGATTGGTAATAACCCAATGCCTGGTTGTTAATCACAGGATTGGTAATAACCCAATGCATGGCTGTTAATCACAGGATTGGTAATAACCCAATGCATGGTTGTTAATCACAGGATTGGTAATAGCCCATTGCCTGGTTGTTAATCATAGGATTGGTAATAACCTAATGCCTAGTTGTTAATCACATGATTGGTAATAACCCAATACATGGCTATAATATCACATGATTGGCATAGGCCAATACCCGGAATAGTTGCACAGGATTGGCATAGTCAAATGCCTAGAATAACCTCATAGGATTGGCAAAGTCAATACCTGAACAAATGATGATAATGTATTTTCACATGATTGGTACAATTCAATATCTAATTAGCAGATTGGCTGAGACAACAGATAGAAATGAGAATGATTCATGGATGTCATACCATGATAATGAGTATCTCATGATAAGCTTGAGATGTTGATATAGTATGATGGGTAAATGATATACATGTTCTTCCTATTCCTTATCAAGAGAATAGATGATTTACTGCTCTATCATAGATAGTTGCAATGCTTTAAAAGATGAAAATGTTCTAAACTGCTTATCCTCTACTCAGTTTAATACTATTTAACTGTAATAATAACATTGTTCGCGGAGAGTTATATCTCTCGCTGGGACAGTTTTCTCACCCCGTGGGATCCACATTTTTTTAGGTGGACGTGCACGAGGGGGACTGAGACAGTACTGCAGAGAAAGAACAACAACTGTAGGGACAGGAATGACAGTTCATGTTGAGTGTTTTGTCTATCGTGTCTTGTAGATAGAAGTTTTATGTGTTGTCTATATACTCTCAGGTCCTTGGATTTAGTACGTGTTGGTTTTATGAACAATCTGAGATTTTGGCTTGTATGTCTTGAGGTTTTTTATTGCTTTATGTATATGTTTTGAGAAAGCAACTGTTATATGTTATCCTTGAGAAGATATGGTACAGTGTATGTACAAGATATGATCAATGTGAATATCAGGTTTTGGTTCTTCCTTAGAGAGTTTTCCTGGAAATGGATCTCTTTGCAAAATTGGTTTTAATTTTTTTAGTGATTTTTTGTTAATCCGTTTCTTATGATTATTTCACATATTTAGTAATGATTTGGTTGTCGGTTTGGTGGCGGTCGTTACAGAGGATATTCTCTCCAACGTCTAATTGTGATTTCACCCATAGTCAGAATTGTGAAAGGGAGTGTTTTATTTATGAGAAAAGATATTGGAAAGCTAATATCAATTGTCACATATAACACATGAAAATAATAAAAAAGAATACAACTTAGAGTTTTTGTTGTGTTTATAAAGAAGATAAGGAAAAACAAAGCTTGGCATGAAACTAGCAATAAAACATGAAAAAAAAAGTAAATTTGACTCCACCTAAAGGGGGATGAAAGCGGAAAACATGACCAAAGATAAAGTTACGTAGTCCTATTACGAGTTGGAAGGTGTTAGACGCTCCCACATCACTCGTAAGAACAATATTATAATTCATATATATCTAGTTAAAGCACCAATTTGGGTTTAATCAATGAAAACAAAAAAAGTGATTTTTAGTTTGCATGTCTTCGGCGTTGGAAATGGACGTGCCTTTCAAATCATTGTCGTAAAGATCCAAACCATCTAGGTTGTAGGTGTTAGTAGTTATCACAAGAGTCATTCATATGATTATTGTAATGGACACCTTGTAATTAATTTGATTATTAATAAAGGCAGTTCCAATTATTATGTTTGATTAAATATGATGTTATTGTTGACTCAAGGTCTAAATTGACTAAATCCTTATATTGATGATGACAAATCATTCCACTCAATTGTGTCTAATGCATATACTTGAGTGATTTTAGATTGGATAGACACACTCCAAATGTCTAAACTTGTTCATCCTAACTTGGAGAGATCAAGTCATACATGCATATCAAGATTGAAGAATAGATAGTTTACTCCATATATCTTTGGTGTAAATCACTTATAATGACTGTATGACATGTAATTAAGCTTAGAAAAATCAAGAGAACTTAATTTGAATGTTTAAGCATTTTTGGACATTTGTCTAAAGTGATTACAGGTTGGCCCGTTGGTGAAAACTCAACTGACAACCTGTCTGACTTTTGGCAAATGCCCAGGGTTGGACGAGTTTGTCATGGTGGTAACTCGACTAACACATGTACTTTGACTTGTCATACAATGTCGTCGATTGAGTTTCCCAAAAGATAACTCAGTCGATAACACTGTATGGAAAAGTATAGAAAAGTACTTCTAGCCGTTGGAGTGTTGCAAAACTCCAAAATATATCCATTGAAACACCCAAAATGGTTGGAATTCGACCCTAAGTGTCTATGATGGCTAGTAGGAAACCTCAACTATAAATAATACCCATTGGGCTTCATCCCATGGTTAGACAAGCACTATGAAGGTCCCAATATTATAGTTGAGAGAGATTTTCCTCCAAAAGCCTCCATCCACTCTAATGAGCTTAATCACTTGCTACATCCATTAAATGAGTATGATATTTGTAAGAGAACTAGTCCTACATGTATATCTTGTAAGGATCTCACTTCTAGAACCTCCCAATCTCTCATTCTACCATGAAGATGAAGATTCTCTCTCTTGTCTAAGAGAGGTGAAGAAGAAGAAGGGAAGGAGTCCCCTAGTGAAAAGCTTCTCCTTAGTGAAGGTGAAGTCAAAAGTGGAAGATCCAAGTCAAGAGTGGTTAAATCCTTAAAGACGAAAGATTAGATGTAAGAGTGGGTAAGTCCTTGGATAAGGACAAAGACTCGTTGCAAGAGTAGGTAAGTCCTTGGTAAGGTAAAAGACTCTTGGTCATAGATAGGTAAGTCCTTTGCAAGATTATTGGTCTCTTGATCTGAAAAGGAATGTTAGGTACCCTTGACCTATAAAAGGGAGGTCTTATCTTGTAACTCTTATAATGGAATATAAAGAGTGAGACATGGTTGAAAATCCTATAGGTTGATCTCTAGGTAGTGGATGTACATCTCCTAGTTTGCATGTTGGAACAACTATAAATAACTTGTGTTATCTTGTGCTTATTCAGTCTCTCTCTCCCTTGCTATGCATATTTAGTTGCACTCAAAGTTCATACTTGCGATATTATCTTAGAAATGTCTTAAAGGTATAATGAAATTCTTTTTAGTGGTTTTAGCTCTATTCAATCCCCTCTAGATCTCTTTATAGATCGAACAGTTATGCACAAATATAATAATGTCCTAAAATGTATGACTCAATGACATGTAAATCTAGGTTGAGGACTTGAACATGATATCGTATCTATGCTAAGAGTATTCATATTATCTAGGTCCTTAGTCGATATTATTGTGGAATTTAGAATAAGAAGAATAAATTAAGACTGGTATATGCTTTGACCAGTGACTGCGCCTCATTAGTCCTAATATTAGATGTCAGGTCAAACACATAGGTACCTTTTGTGAACAATTTTACTGTATAGACCCAACTTGAGTATGATACGTGGAAGTAAAAAATAGAAGTAAAAACATATCTTAATGTGATAGTGTTGATTGTGGTCCTTAGACATAAAGTAACTATAATGATCACATGATGTTTAGTATACTCCAACACTACTCAGCATGACCTTGGATAAGGGTTGCAACACATGTAGTACTTGAGTGCATTGTGACATATGTGAATCACTATGAGTGATGAAGATGGATTTGTCCCTCCTATTGGAATGATATCTCGACCATTAGGTGAGTGATAGTATGAAATGCATGATCATGCTCATCTGAGTCAATATACGAGCTCACATGTATCTCAGATAATCTATTATAGATCAAGGAACACAGTTCAACATTATGAACATGGTATTTCTATGCCTCATATTCAATCTATATATTAGAGACAAAGGATTATATGATCATTGTAACACTAGTCAGGTCACTAGGTTGAAGTTATTCTCCACCTTATCCAATTACTTGGGTGGAAACAAAGTCTTAATAGTTACTGATCAATGTTTGTGAAGTCACAATATGATATAGTCATCACTACCAATGCAATTTGATCACATAGGGTCACATACATATGATACATAAGGAAAATGAGTATAATCATGAGAAAATGATAATTTGTTACTAAAAGGTTAAGGTATTAATTAAATCATCAAATAACTAGCTAGGATCTTAGTAGGCCGGTTGGATAATCCAATCAACCAATTGGACAAACAAGATAATCAATTAGAAAATCCATTTGGTTTATGGAACCAAGATCATTCCAATCAGTTGATTGGATAGTTTAACAAACCAACTAAAAAATGTTAGTCCACTTTGTTGTTTGAGCCACATTTGTGTTGGGTTTTAGGGGAGGCAGAGAAGGCAGCGGAAACAAAAAAAAATTCTCCCCAAACCCATACCGAGGAAACGTGTCAACGTCTATAATAGGAAAGGATGGTTTGTGGAATCATACCTTGTCCCGAGGCTTGCTCGGCGACAATACCTCGCACAATGCGCGGTCTTCAACTCCAGTCTTGGACGGTGTCTGTGCATCTCCTGGTCACACCGGGACTGACTCCTCCTCCTCCTACCGGACTGTCGGATGACAGTTGTCCTCCTGAGCGGCAGTGTCCTCCCGCCTCTATAGTAGTCCACACAGACCACCTGGAACTCCACACTCCTTGTCCCACAAGGAAGTGGAAGTAGTCGCATCCTATTGTTGACGTACTAGTCGCCAACACACTCTCCCGCCTCCAGTTGCAACTGTAGTTGTCCTTCCCTTGCTGCACCTCCCTTTGCGGGAAGCACTTGCTCGGGCTCTCTCGGTTACCAAAACCAGAGAACGACAACTTTGCAGAGCAACTGATTTCACTGAGATGTTGTCTGAGAAGCCCCCAATACCCCTATATATATAGGAGGGTCATGGGACAGGGTTCTCCATCCCGGGTAATGCGGGACTAAAAGTAGGAGTAGAAGGATTCAAGATTTTCCACAAAAAGCAACCAACTCGCAACCTGAACCGATTATTTCACAACTGAAACGGTCGGTTGGGACCTTGAACCGATCAGTTCACAAGTGAACCGGTCGGTTGGGACACCTCAACCGGTCGGTTCACAAGTGAACTAGTCGGTTCCCGATTGACTTTCCTTCTTTTGTTTCCAATTGGTATCAAATACCAAACCTATTTCCCAATCAAATTGGGCAATTTGAAACAAAAGGAAAATTCTCACCAATCCTACTTTCCCAAGTTGCTCGGTTGCACCAGTTGAATCGATCGTTTCAACACTTGAAGCAATCGGTTCACCCTGGACTTGAGCCGACCGGTTCAGCAACCTCAACCGACCGGTTCAACACTTGAGCCGATCGATTGGGAGCACAGGTTGTGCAAAATCAGTCAATTGCGATTTCAATCAATCCGATACTCCAATCAATGCGTCCAACACCTTGAACCATATGATATTGAGCTATCAACTGATTGAGTGTTTAATTGAACTACTAAACTCCTTTAGTAATCTAAACATTGCTTTGTGGACAAAACTCCTCTTCCAGGTTAAATCCTATGTGTGTGACCCTGCAGGTCCATTTCACGTTGGCAGTGAAAGTCCATAACACTTATGACTTCACAAGCAAAGAGCGGTGCCTAGTCACACATCATTGCTACCCAAGTGAAAGTAGAAAGTTGGAGAACAACTTTCATCCTACAATCCATGAATGGTGTTACAGTGAATGTATCATTCCTTTGTCACTGATATCCCGAATGAACTCGAGGCATGGAACAGTCATCCTGTCAACGTTCATTCACTTTCTTGATCTCAGAATAGATTGAAGGAGATATGTATGACATCAATATCACATAATGATTCACACATGCATGCGCACGCCTATCTCAATCATACTCATCAAGTGGCCTTAGATATCAAACTCCTTCAGGAGGGACAAATCCCATATCTATCACTCACCCCTCAAAAGCCCCATGTCTCAAAGCCACCCAATCATCACCTTTATAACAACCCATGTTTCAGGACTGCGTTTGATGATGTCAAAGTGTGCCGAACGACATGTGTTGAGTGTAGTGATTTCAGGTCAAAGAATCACACTCACCACCATCACTGTGAGTACTGATTGTGACTACCATCTCATGGTTCCATGTGTCAAACTCACGGTGGGTTTTTCCGGTACACTTGTTCTCTAACAAGTACCTATGTGTTTGGTTTGATATCTCTATATCATGACTAATGAGATTCTGTCATCAACCAACACCACAATCTAGTCTTGTGTGTCATTGCTGTCTATCTACCTTCCACAATGACATCCGACTAGGGACATAACAAGAATGTACAAACTCTTAGCATCTGTATGATCTCATCGTTCAGGTCCTCAACCTGAAAGCATACGTCATTGAGTACTGTCATTCTCTAGACATTCAATCTGTTCTATCACTACCTCATATGACCGAACCAGAATGAATTTGAAGCTTGCCTTTGATGTTTATCAAATCAATCTTAATGTATCCCACCAATCATCCCATGATTGGCTCTCAGGGCATACATACCAACATACTCCCACTTGCACTGTGAGCCAATCACTCTTGAATCATATTCATAGTGATATTCAAATATGTCCCACATGTTACTGTGCTTTAGTGCCAACATAGTGAGTAATGGCAACACCTTTCCAAAGTCTGTATAAATTGCATATCTCTCATCTCTTCGATGTACGTCACACGTATGAGATGGAGTTGCCGTAACATGTGATCTAGTATTCCATTGCTAACCTTTAGCCACATTGCATGATCAAGGATTCCAGACTTGTCATCAATGAGTGGAATATAAGTTCATCTCATGAACTTTTAGATCCATATAGTATCCACTGCTGTTCACTAACACACAGATACTCGACATTTCCCTTTTAAATGGTTTTATTGGAACACTTCCAATTATCAACAAACTTTCACTTTTATACATCCTATGTATATTTTGCGATTAATTTTCTGTCCTTTCGAAAGTTCGCATCAATGTAACTCTTTACATCGAACTCTTCCTTATCTCCATAGAACTAGTACTTCCCAAGTACTTATCAAGTTCTTATGGTATTCCAGTAACCCTTACTGGAAGTAGACAAACATCCACTCGTTATGTCCTACATACGAGTTATCAGGATGAGCACATCATATTGCCATGTCCTACATACAAGATGATGAATGCATTTTATTCTTGCCATGTCATACATGCAAGACAATGGGATGATTACATACATGATAGATCCATATCTATTCTTAGTGTTCCCATTCTTCATAAGAATTGGACACTTGGCCTTGGGATACTAATATCCATATAACATGGACAAGTTTTCTCCCACTGAATCTGTGCATACTGAACCCTTCAGTACAGATTGACAATGTATGCTTTCTCTTTCCAGGTCAAGAGATTTTCGAGAACTATCTCTATAGATCTCTATTCCTATCATATAGGAAAAATCTCTATCTTCCTCAAAGATAATTTCCACCTTTCGGATTTCCATTTTAGAACATTTCCATTTCACATCAACATGTGGAATGTGAATATGCTCCCCTAAATCATAGATCCCTTCTTTATCTTTGACATATCAGTCAAACCCTTTGACTATATCATCAAAGTAAAGATCCAATTTTGAGTTGCTTGTACTCAATCAATCATATTGATTAGTCCATTGTAACTTTTAGACTTCATTTGCATTAGTGGATTCATAAACCTTATAGGTTGTGTCACGTACACATCCTGGTTTTATTCCTCATAGGAATGCGGTTTTAGTATCCATATGCCAAATGTCTTAGTCATTAAGTTGCAATTAACAAGCATCATCCTTCTTAAAATGTTATCCATGTGTCTTAACACTTAAGACTTATTTGCACTTATGGATATGATCCAATGAGTGCTACCATCAAGGTCATACCTTATGGCTCACATGGAAGTCATTTAGGATGTAATGGTTTTATACCATAACTCAAAATCTGATTCCTCATATTCATCTAGATAGTTGACTCATCATATGAACAACTCATCACATAGATAATTGAGGTGTATCTGTCAAGGATATACGAACTCACAACTCCTTGTGATTCTTAATGTCCTTTATTAGTGTGGGGGTATTCTTTTATTAAGAAGAATTCAATTATTTTGATAATCATTCTCTAACTCCTTAGAGTATGATTCCTTCTTGATTTAGACATCACCATGCCTTAATCATGAGTTCGCTATGATACACTATCATAATCACTCATAAGGATCTCAAACATTTGGTCCAAGTATTTCATTAATTGATCTCATCAAGAATTAATACTTTACCAAATTTGTACTTCATCTATGATAATCTTGAACACTTCAAGATATTCATATTGGTATTTCTCTAAACACCATTTGAAGTATTAGCATTTGTTCCAATAGGTATGTAAACACATCACATGTATTATACCTAATAGGATAATCACTCTCTCACTACCATTAGTGAAGATTGATTAATCATGTCCAAGATATTCATGTCTCTTACTGGTTCTCTAACCAAAAGAGTCTAGATTTATCCATCACATGGAAACTAGAAATGAATTTCTCTTGATTGATGCTAATTTCATTGTTTGAGTTATCTATAACTTTTAGGTATCATTTTATCTTATGCATATCAAATACCACAAGATAAACAAGGCATTGCCACAAAGATCATATCTTTATAAATTGAAAAAACTCTTTATTAATTGCCATCATTGTCATACAATATGCAAAAATAAAGTGTTTCTATCTATTGGAAAATATGAAATAGCAGTTCATAACTGTATTACATGCCTTGTAGGCTGAAAATAAACTAAAGTACTCCTATATATGGCGGAAACACTTGCCCCAATTATGAGTATTTTACACTTTACATCTTGGTATCATATACCTCAAAAAGTGTTACAAGTTTATTTACATGACACCTTCAAGTAGAGGCTTCAGTCGCCTCCTTCTTCTTTTGTTCTTCCAGGTAGAGAGGACAATTCCTTTTCCAATGTCCTGGCTTTTGACAATGGTGGCAATTTCCTTTCTTGGTCATGGCTCCCTTGGCCTTGAGAGCTGAAGACGTCTTGGGCTCCTGGCTAGCATCAGAACCTTTCTTAGCTTTGCCCTTGCCCTTGCGCTTGGACTTGCCTTTCTTGCCCGTGATCACCATCACAAACTTAGGCTTGTCCTTCTTCATCTGTAACTCGACTGTCCTCAACATGCCCAACAACTCTGACAGTGGCCTATCAAAGTTGTTCATGTTGTAGTTCATCACAAACTGACTGTAAGATTTTGGCAACGATTGCAGTATCACGTCAGTAGCCAACTCTTGTCTCAGTGGAAATCCCAGTCTCTGCAGGTTCTCCACATACCCAATCATCTTGAGTGTGTGAGGACCAACTGGATCTCCTTCTGTCATGACGCACTTGAACAGCTCCCTAGAAACGTTGTATCTCTCTTGCTGTGCCTGATCCTCATACATGTTCCTGAGATGCTGAATCATCTCAATGACACCCATGTTCTCATGATGTCTCTGCAACTCATGGTTCATTGAACATAGCATCAAGCACTTTATATCAATGACATTATCAGCATGCTTCTTGTAAGCATCCCTTTCTGCCTTTGGTGCATTAGGAGCGGGTTCCTCTGGAATTGGAGTATCCTGGACATAGAGCTTACGCTCTTGAGTGAGAACAATTCTCAATGTCCAATACCAGTCGTGGAAGTTTGTCCCATTTAGCTTGTCCTTGTCAAGGACCGATCGCAAAGAAAAGTTGTTGTTGTTTCTTTCCATTTGTACCACAAAAAGGAAAATATGCAATTTTAGTCCAAAACTCATTTTTTGACTTATTTGATTGATTGAAAGTTTGACGATATAATTAGGCCTTTAATTAATTATCGCTCCCACTATTTTAGTTCAAATTGATAGCCCTCACCATCAATTTGGAAGATTGCAACGTACAACCTTCTAGTGGGCAAGATCCTGAAATCCTCTAAGTCATGAGTCAGCTTTGGCTGATCGCCCACAACTTAGATCTCTCAGGTAGGCAACTCTTGCCAATTGCATCATATGCAACTCTTGATAAGATGTCATATACAACTCCTTGCAATGATCATCTCCATGCCTCAAGGCGCTAGATCCCATCTAGGTCACCTTGTTAAGTCCGACCCAAAGCAAACACGATGAATATGCACCCTGCTTTGGCAGACCCACACATTCATCCTTCACGCTTCCACGAGATAGACGGTGCACCATGCTTTGGCGTGCCCACACTTGGTCGATCAAGCTTTTCACGTGTGTCACATTGGGAAGGCATCTAAAACTTAATATTTTAATGAGGGATTTGGTTTTCATACATATACATATCCAATCACCACAATACATAGTATGTATCATATACATGCTATATCCCACAAAAACATGCAAAACGATAAAAGTGATGATTATGGCCATCATAATGTGATTCCTCGAGCCAAGAGGAATCACGGTCATCTAGGTCTACATCATATGCAACCTGTACAAGATGAAATTTGTGCCTTTGCCTTCCGAGTTGATCAACTCATCTCATGAATGATCTGCTCTCTCTGGTCGGTCGTCTGGGTGCCACCAGCCGATTGGTTGGCTCCTCTAACCAATCGGTTCGCCTGGTCGTCGTGCATCTCTTCATGGCTGCCACCCACTCGTCTTGCTCCTCAAACCGGTCATCAACCGATCAGTTCACTCCTTGAACCGATCGTCTAGAACGTCAACCATCGTTTCAGCTGTCGTCAGATGTCCGCCGGTCTTCGACATAACAGGAAATAAAATCTATTCTAATTATTACATTGCTTTAAAAGGAAAACCTCGAGTTACATTCGGGGGGAGCAAAGGTAGGAAAGAATCTCGAATTATTTCGAGTTACATCAGGAATAAGAGAGGGAAGATCGGTGCGCAGACCGAGATGCAAGTAACCACACACAACCAATCACAGATAGGCGTTTATAGGCCATAATCACACTACACACATCCACCACAAAACTTGTTTAAGGGAGACGCGTATCGAGTGAATTAATAATACATATCATATATGTAATTTGGGATTTGTGGATTTAGGATTGGACATGCATAAAGCCAATATTATTCGCATCGTATGCAATAAATAAAGGCGAAAAACCAAAAATCAATCATATCAATATTCCTAAAATATAGAGCAGTTGACGTGGCTCTGATACCACTATTGGGTTTTAGGGGAGGCAGAGAAGGCAGCGGAAATAAAATTTTTTTTTCTCCCCAAACCCATACCGAGGAAACGCATCAACGTCTATATAATAGGAAAGGATGGTTTGTGGAATCATACCTTGTCCCGAGGCTTGCTCGGCGACAATACCTCGCGCAATGCGCGGTCTTCAACTCCGGTCTTGGACGGCGTCTGTGCAGCTCCTGGTCGCACCGGGACTGACTCCTCCTCCTCCTACCGGACTGTCGGATGACAGTTGTCCTCCTGAGCGGCAGTGTCCTCCCGCCTCTGTAGTAGTCCACACAGACCACATGGAACTCCACACTCCTTGTCCCACAAGGAAGTGGAAGGAGTCACACCCTCCTGTTGACGTACTAGTCGCCAACACACTCTCCTACCTCCAGTTGCAACTGCAGTTGTCCTTCCCTTGCTGCACCTCCCTTTGCGGGAAGCACTTTCTCGAGCTCTCTCGGTTACCAAAACCAGAGAACGAAAACTTTCCAGAGCAACTGATTGCACTGAGCTGTTGTCTGAGAAGCCCCCAATAACCCTATATATAGGAGGGTCATGGGACAGGGTTCTCCATCCCGGGCAATGCGGGACTAAAAGCAGGAGTAGAAGGATTCGAGATTTTCCACAAAAAGCAACCAACTCGCAACCTGAACCGATCGTTTCACAACTGAAACGGTCGGTTGGGACCTTGAACCGGTCGATTGGGACACCTCAACCGGTCGGTTCACAAGTGAACCGGTTGGTTGGGGTTCCTAGTCGGTTCCCGATTGACTTTCCTTCTTTTGTTTCCAATTGGTATCGAATACCAATCCTATTTCCCAATCAAATTGGGCAATTTGAAACGAAAGGAAAATTCTCACCAATCCTACTTTCCCAAGTTGCTCGGTTGCACCAGTTGAATTGATCATTTCAACACTTGAAGTAATCGGTTCACCCTGTACTTGAGCCGATCGGCTCAACACTTGAGCCGACTGGTTCAGCAACCTCAGCCGACCGGTTCAACACTTGAGCCGATCAGTTGGGAGCACAGGTTGTGCAGAATCAGTCAATTGCGATTTCAATCAATCCGATACTCCAATCAATGCGTCCAACACCTTGAACCATATGGTATTGAGCTATCAACTGATCGAGTGTTTAATTGAACTACTAAACTCCTTTAGTAATCTAAACATTGCTTTGTGGACAAAACTCCTCTTCCAGGTTAAATCCTATGTGTGTGACCCTGCAGGTCCATTTCACGTTGGCAGTGAAAGTCCATAACACTTATGACTTCACAAGCAAAGAGCGGTGCCTAGTCACACATCATTGCTACCCAAGTGAAAGTAGAAAGTTGGAGAACAACTTTCATCCTACAATCTGTGAATGGTGTTACAGTGAATGTATAATTCCTTTGTCACTGATATCCCGAATGAACTCGAGGCATGGAACAGTCATCCTATCAACGTTCATTCACTTTCTTGATCTCAGAGTAGATTGAAGGAGATATGTATGACATCAATATCACATACTGATTCACACATGCGTGCACATGCCTATCTCAATCATACTCATCAAGTGGCCTTGGATATCAAACTCCCTCAGGAGGGACAAATCCCATATCTATCACTCACCCCTCAAAAGCCCCATGTGTCAAAGCCACCCAATCATCACCTTTATAACAACCCATGTTTCAGGACTGCGTTTGATGATGTCAAAGTGTGCCCAACGACATGTGTTGAGTGTAGTGATTTCAGGTCAAAGAATCACACTCACCACCATCACTGTGAGTACTGACTGTGACTACCATCTCATGGTTCCATGTGTTAAACTCACGGTGGGTCTGTCCGGTACACTTGTTCTCTAACCAGTACCTATGTGTTTGGTTTGATATCTCTATATCATGACTAATGAGATTCTGTCATCAACCAACACCACAATCTAGTCTTGTGTGTCATTGCTGTCTATCTACCTTCCACAATGACATCCGACTAGGGACATAACAAGAATGTACAAACTCTTAGCATCTGTATGATCTCATTGTTCAGGTCCTCAACCTGAAAGCATACGTCATTGAGTACTGTCATTATCTAGACATTCAATCTGTTCTATCACTATCTCATATGACTGAACCAGAAAGAATTGGAAGCTTGCCTTTGATGTTTATCAAATCAATCTTAATGTATCCCACCAATCATCCCATGATTGGCTCTCAGGGCATACATACCAACAATTTGTAAATTAACTAGTTAGATACAAAATATCTAGCACAATCTTGTCGACCCACTAGACTGGCCAGTCGACAGACTGGATCACAATGAATGGGCCGCTTATAATGCATCTCGTTGTTTTTGCATTTCCCCTCGATTTTAGAAAGCATACTTCTTTGTCTCTCCTACTTAAAGGAACATGACGGCTAGGGTTTTAGTTACACTATTTGACATGTGAATCCTAGTTATCATTACCCATAATAGAGAGAGAAGGAGAGAAAGTGCAATGCTAGCACATTTCTAATAGAGAGATTGCTCCTTCTCTGTCGGCTCTTACATTGAGACATGGAGTTCTTGTCATCTACTTAGACTATGTGGAGACAAATGCTTACGACAATATTGGAAGAAATGCATTGACATCTTATATGCATATATATTTCTTATGAGACTGATGGGCCTGACACGTAAAATCATGCCCATCATTGCACTTCAAACAACCACCCATAACATCATGATGTCCCCTTTCAAGCAAATAGCACAGTCTTTTTTGGTTTATTGTACAAAATTCAATACACCGTTCACATTTAGAAACAAGAAGAGAATCCCATCATCTGGTCTATTATAGGAAAAATCATACCTAACATCCATTCCTTCCTGATATATAATTGTTGACCAGATATGCTCGTAGGAATGTAAGTAAAGTTTTTTTATTGCATCCTATATGCATGTTGTCTCCATGATTCCCAACAATGGAATCTGAGCTACGCCAATCTATGATATATTGGGATTTACAATCGATATGATTGGATTTGTTTTGTATGGTTTATGCTATTACAAGTGTTGTGAATGATAAAGTAAACATGAATATCTTGTTTAATTTCACAATCATTATAGATTTATATTTTCATTGGATAAGTGGGATGGGGTAAACTATGTACATTTTAATTTTTCCTAGTGCACAAAATAAAACTCTATATATTGAAATTCTCGCATAGGGGAACTGCCATCCATACCATGCCTAGTTTATGTGGATGTCATAAATGATTCACAAGTCCCATACACAAAGATTAAATTATATATATGTTTAAGATATGATATTTCCTTGAAATTTATTTTGTTTGATGGATGATTGCATAGTTATGGCCAAGAAATCCGTGTATGTATATGTTGTGAATGGATGTGTTTGTATGTTGACAAGTACCTAGCTTGCATGTCAAGTCTCAACTCTTTTATTCCAATGTAATGGCTTCACTTCCCTATTAATCCATTCAAATATAAATCAAGCTTTCTACATATCATGTAACATTAAATCTTAATACAATAAGTCTTAGAGGACTTGGCATGACAAGGCAACCATGAATATTTGAGGAGCGTCCATGGAGGGGTTGATTATGATCCAATACAATTGTAGGTTCATGTGGGAGATCACATGTTAATTATGCTTATGCTATAAAGGACTTTAGGTGGACAATAATCATATGTAGCTCCAAAATATTGCATTAAGGTATGGACATATCCTATGGTGTGTGTTTATGGATTATGTTTGTGGATCATATATATAGTGTGTATACGATACATGTTATAAGTATATGGTGTTTGAATATGTATATGTCTATAAATATAACCCCTCAAATAAAATATTAAGTCTTAGATGCTTTCCAATATGCAACACGCATGAAAACCTTGATAGGTTATGTGTAGGCATGCCAAAGCATGGTGTGTTTTCTATCTAAGGGAAATGTAAGAGTAGATATGTCGATTTTCCAAAGTAGGGTGCATATTCTACTATGTCAACCTTTGGGTATATAATATTTAACTAGGTGATCTTACTAGGATTAAGCACCTAGAGGCATATAGATAGTTGTGACAAAGGGTTGTGTGTTTATCTATTGTGAGTTGTATTATATGTGATTGGAAAATGTTGCCTAAAAATAGTAAAGTTGTGGTTGATAAGCCAAATATGACTCATGACTTGATGAAATATGAATATTGACTCACTGGAAGATTGTTTGATGCAATCTTCCAAATTAATAGTGATGATTAGTAACTTGAAATAAAATAGTGGGAGTGAAACTTATTCAATTGTCAAACTAATATTGATAAAATTTGTATCATATCAAAATATTGATTCTTGTAAATGGTTCTTGTTGATGAAATCACAAACAACAACAACAACTATTCAATGTGATTGATGCTTGAGAAGGAAATATTAATTGGAAATAACTTTCATGACTAGTTCATGACTCTAAGGATGTACTCACACATGAGTGTGTCATACTATCAAGCAATAAGTAGCGGAAAAAAGTTGAAATCTACTAATGTGTCACACAGAGAGCCAAGTACATCACTTTTGGCTTTCACGAACAACATAATCTTCTTTCCAGAGCTTTTTTGGATCAACTCAAGGCTATCATGAAGTGTCTTAGAAACTTTGGTGATGTGTCTGATAAAAGAGTCTCACTTGAGAGCCAACTTGATGATCAAATAGAAGAATCTAATGAACATTATAAATCATGATCTATAAAGGAAAAAAGTCAAAAGCTACTAAAGCTCAGAAGACTAAAACCCTAATGAAGAAGAAGATGTATGATGCAGTCAGTCCCATGATGTACCCTCTAGCATCATCCTGGAACTATAATTTTGTTCCATGACCTCATCTAGATTTGGTTGTAGCATGGACATACGAAGGTCACTCGATGATTATCTCATTCAAAGAGAAATCCTATTGAAACCCAAGGAGGTGGGGTTGGCCTCTTTAACATGACTTGGCGCCGTCACCATCTTGCTTATGCATCATTACTAGTGAGTTAACGTTGGTTTTTATCCAATTTTGGGATCCTCTTAGTCACACATGTGTGTGCATGGACATTTTTCTTACTCCCACTCTAGAGGACATGGTCAAGTTAACTCATTTGAATCTTCAATATTGCTAGCCAACTATCTTAAAGAATTCGAGTTGAAGTGTCGAACTTGATGATCTATTTTGTATGAAGAAGGATAAGGATGCTTAATGGATTTATGTTGATGCTCACTTCATCAAGTTAGCTCTGCTTCATGAGTCATTCAAGAGTGAGGTGTGCAGGGGTGTATGGCCTCTAAATATGCCTCATACGTGAGCGTATAGTTTAACCCTTATGTCAAGTTGTCTTTGGAGATATAGATGTTGGAATAGTGTAGAGGATAATGTAACCGTCCTCTTTGTTAAGGTCTCATGTTTGAATCTAGTATTTGGTACTATAGAATTTTAGTCCAGCCAGAGTAGCATGGGTGGTAAGAGCTCGGTAAGTCCCAATGAAGGACCCGGGTTCAAACCTCATCGAAGGCACTTTGCGAATGACAATTCACGCTGATTAGGCATGGGAGGGGGTGACCGGACCACACACTCTCATGCCTTGAGAGTTTACCATGTCGGCTTCGCCCGAGATGGATTCTCTCGGTCATAAAAAAAAGTTGTCTTTGGAGAGGCAATTGGTAAGGTGTCAGAGTCAATAATAAGTGTTGTGGAAGTTCTATGGCATATCAAGACAAACATAACACTGATTTTAGGCAAACTCCAACAGTTCTTGGATGAGTTCAAGATGATGTGTAGTATGCGAGGACCTTTCAAGATCTTGCAGATTTATTTGGGGATGCACATTGGTCCTTAGCATTCTAGGATACTACATAGCATCATAACCCTGCATAAGATTATATGTTGAAGAATATTAAAATTCAATGTCATGTTTAGTGATGTAGTAAGATAGCCAAGTAGTTCTCTCATTTAACACATGGGAATGTGTGTTGGGGTAGGAAGAAGTTTTTTTTTGACATTTCAGGTCATGGGAAGTGATGTCAAACTTCTAGTGGATGTTCATTATATGAGACTGATGTGATGTGTTGCTTATTATGTGATCCTTGTACTTTGGTAGTTGATTGTCGACAATGCAGATATGATATTGAGGAGCTTTTGGCCTTCTACCAGAGGCTTCACAAGGGTTCTCGCAAGGTCAATGAGATAATAGCAAAAATGTGGCTTGTGTTGGTATGTATACCCAGAGTGCCAATCATGTGATGATTGGAATGTGGCCTTAGATACATGATTTGATAATGATAAAGGTAATTTTGTGTATTTTATATGTGTGTCTCAATCATGAGATTATGACACATATATAATAAATGTCTAAATAATGATGTTACTCGTTGAAATATATCTTTAGGTTGATGACCTGAATGATGAGATCATATGTATGATAAGAGTATATACATTCTTGTTATGTCCCTTGTCAAATATTACTATGGAAGCAAAATAGACAACAATTGTACATAAAACTAGAGTGTGTGTTTGTTGATGATAGAATCTCATTAGTCATGATATGTTATATCAAACCAAGCACATAGGGTCATGTTAGAGAATCGTGTGTCAGGCAGACCCACCTTGAGAGTGATACATGGATACCATGGAATGGTAGTCAGAATCAACTGTCATAGTGATAGTGGTGATTTTGGTTCTTAGACCTGAAATCACTACACCCATCATGTCATTCATTTTACTTTGACATCATCCAACATGACCTTCAATAAGTGTTGCCATAAAGGTAATGCTCAGGTACTATAAGACACATGGGGATTGAGTGTGAGTGATGTAGATGGGATTTGTCCCTCCTATAGGAGATTGATATCTAGGCCTCTCGATAAGCAAGACTGAGAATTGTATGGCCATACTCTTGTGATTCAATATGTGATACATGAAATCACAAGCATCTCAGATAGATTGCTCTAGTTCAAGGAACATGGATCAAATGTTGAAGAGGATGATGATTCCATGCTTTGATTTCAATCTAAATATTAGGGACAAAGGAACTATATGATAACGGTAACACTAATCACAGATTGTAGGTTGAAGTTATTCTCCAACTTTCTGAATTACTTGGATAGAAATAATGTGTTGCTAGATACCACTCATTGCTTGTGATGTCATAAGTTGGTTATGGACATTCACTGCCAAAGTAATTTGGGACCTCTAGGGTCACACACATAGGATGCACTTGGAATAGGTATTTATTCATGAATGATGCTTAACTTAATTACTAAAAGTATTTAGGTATTCAATTAAACAATTGAGTTTCAAAATTGTCTGACTGGACTCTGAACTAAGGGGTTCAAGTGTTGAACCAATTGGTTAGAGTGTTAGATCAATTACAAACAACATTGGTTGTATATTTGCATGAGCTGGACATGTAAAATGATCATTTCACATATGAAACAACCACTTCACATATGAAACGACCGTTTCATAATATGAAATGACCATTCTATGTCGTGAACCGACTGGTTCATAATTTGGATTTTCTGGTTCAATGAATAATTTAATTGGACCAAGGATTGATGTTGATGCCATGATTTTGCACTAATCAAATATTAAATTCCAGTTTGATTCTAAAGAGGAAACTACATGAATTGACCAGTTCAAGAGATGAACTGACTGGTTCACCTATGAACCGACCGGTTAGATAGTGAACTGACTGATTCACTGTTCATAATTTCCAGAACATTCATGAATTCCATCTCTTAGACTCCCAAATCGACTGAAACTCTGATCCTAGCCTCTCCTATAAATAGAGGGGTACAAGGGGCTTCCAAGACATAACAATAAGCTTTGACACTTATTGTCCTCTCTGATTGTGGTAACCAATAGAGAGCATGAGAAAGTCCCACCCATAAAAGGGAGGGATAGCAAGGGAGAGACAATTGTGGGAGAGCAAATCAACCCTAGAAGGTTGAATTACAAAGGACAACTCCTTCTTGTTGGCTCTGATAGCACAATGTGGAGCTTTTAGTGGTTCTTATGGACCACTATAGAGGCGAGGAGGCCGTTGTATACCACTAGGAAGACAAGGTCAACCATTGTATGTGGTGTTGTACCAGGAGGCCATTATTTACGACTGTTTGAGCGCGGCTAGCTAGAGACGAAGCATGCTGTAACTTGAAGAAAGGCGCACGCTACTACATCAAGAGTTGTCATTGGACTTTCTCAAGGACCAGGTATAAATCTTGTTACCTTATTTCCTAGATACATTTTTGTTGATGTAATCTTGCTGATTAGGGAATCAGGCTTGAATTTTTTGTTTCTGATGCCTTATTTGTCACCTCAATTTTCCAACAACTTGATAGTCAAAAGACTACTCGAGAGACATTTATGTATTAGTAAGGATTTTTCTCTTGAATACTTGAAGTGGATAGCCTTGTCTCCTTCAGAAGTGGTGACACGTCATCCTGATGAGGAGATAAATGGTTGTGTGTGGTGTTGCACACTTTATATATCCTCAATAGAAGTTTTATATTTTGTCTTTTTTTCTTGGCAACATTATGTTTTTATTTTTCTTTTTTGCTTTTTTACAAATTTGTTTTTGAATTTAATGAAAATTAAAGTTGAAATAATGTGTCAACATGGTGTGCAACACTAGTTTTGGTTATTTACGTCATGATGTTTATCATGTATGTCCATGAGGATAGTGGATCATGACCTGGTCAGTGTTGGGATATTTGTTGTGAAAGTCCCTTTTGGGATTCAAGTAACCTAGGTTGGTTGAGGCTTCATAACTGCTATGTTCACTATGAAGGGTGGTTGTTTAAATTATGATAATTAAGAACATAGAGAATTTCATCTATACGAGTCATCCTTGTATTCTCTTTTGTTTTTGGATCTTGAGGTTTAGGATCCCAAGCTTTTTTTAGCTTTTCTCATTTTTCACCTTGCTACTCATATTTTGATCCTCCCTTCAAATATTCATATACTATTCTCCATAATAGGATCCTTCTACTAGGAGAGCCACTGACCCTAGATGTCTTGCTAGGGACTAAGTCTAGTCCATGTAGTGGGTGGGTGAGAAACAATTCATTACCCAACTTGATTAAGGTGCCATGTTCTAGAGAACTCCAATGGGATCTACTCCCTATATGTGTTAGTGTAGTGGTAAATTACAAACATGTATCTGATTTTCGAAGTGACATTTTAGAAACTTGATTGGTCAAATTTTAAGATGTGGCCACGTGAGGTAGGTTTTTTGAAATGCTATTTATAAGGTTCGTAAATGGTAGGTTTTTCTATTTTAAGGATATATATTGGACACTTATGCTTAGAGTTTTATTGTGTAAATTTGAATTCCATAAAATATGGAATGAATGAGGTTTTCCTCGTGATGGGTTTCTTAATTTGTGGCTCCCAAGTAGGTTCATGAGAAGTTTAGATCCACTTCCTTTTGAAGGTTGATGTGTGGATAGTTTCTAGGGATCTTGACCTCTACTCTAGTCCACCAAACTCTCTGGTGTCTTGTGACCTAGATATATGACATATCTCAACATGAAAGATTATGTGAGTTCCATCCTTGTAAAGGTTTCAGGTCACAACCTTAAAGAATGTCTAAGTCTCCTCTGGAGTCTTATATCTTTAGTGATCTCTTTTTCCAAGAAACATGTGATGGACATAGATGGGTATATTCATCATCCCACAATATTTTTGAGAGTCATGATTGTAACTATGGATTTTCCTCTACCCGAGCCACAACCATGGCTCTTTGTATTTTAATTAAGATTGATGTATTCAAAGGGTTGAGATTAGGTTCATGAACTACTAGGGCCTTAGAATAATAGATGTGCTCCTTCCATCGTCAAGCCTAATATTCTGGTGTTGACCCTCACAACCTCAGGCATACATGACATATTATTGGTTATTTGAGTGTAGGTGGAAGTTCTCACTCGTACAATTGATGAGCGCATACTCATCATGGAATTCAATTATCTCTTTGGAACAATTTCAACCCTATATCATACCTTTTCACCCAAATATGAATCATAATGTGCAAACCTACTTAGTCGATTCAATTATTAAGGTTTTAACTAAATATTGTTCATTTAATGCAGGTAACCAAGCAATTCTACGCATACGGTCCCTAGACCGTTTGGGTCCATGCGGTCTCAAGACCGTTTGAAGCCCTTGCGGTCCCAAGACCGTTTGAGCCCTTACGGTTCCAAGACCGATTGGGTCCATACGGTCTGAAGACTGTTTGAGCCCTTGTGGTCCCAAGACCATTTGGGTCCATGCGGTCCCAAGACTGTTTGGGTCCATGCAGTCCTAAGACCGTTTGGGTCCATACGGTCCCAAGACCGTTTGGGTCCATGCGGTCTCAAGACCGTTTGCTGGAATGCACGAAGATCGAATGACAAAATCGTTTGCTAAAGAAGACCGTGCGAGCTGTAAACCGCATGACTGATTGTAGACTCAAGACCGTTTGGGTCCATGCGGTCTCAAGACCGTTTGGGTCCATGCGGTCTCAAGACCGTTTGGTTCCATGCGGTCTCAAGACTGTTTGGTTCCATGCGGTCTCAAGACCGTTCGCTGCAATTGTAAAAACCGAATGTCGCGCACTCAGATCTGTTGCTGTAGAATCACGCAAAGATCGACCGTTCTAAAGACCGTTTGACGCAGCTACCAAGCCAGACCGTTTGAAAGCAAACGGTCTCCAGACCGTTTGGCAGCAAACGGTCTCCAGATCGTTTCGCACCAAACAGTCTCCATACCGTTTGGAGGAGATATTTTGGCAACTTACACAAGACTGTTTGGGGACAGACCTGAGCCTATAAATAGGACCCCGAGGGTCCTCATTTGGGGCATCGGATCCGGACGCCGCCAGGCTGCCCGAGCACAGCTCCGATCAAATTCCATTCCACCTACTGCCCGTGCTGCAACCAAGGAGGCTGAAGAGAGAAAGAAGGCGGAGCAAGGGAGACTGCCCGGTCTGTCTTGGCAACTCCCGTGCACGTCCAGATCTGCTCCGACACGACGTAGAAGGCAGTATCTTCTTCACCGAGCTGCGACTACCTTCTGCACCGAGCTCATGGCGGATCTCTCTTTCTTTCTCATCCTTCTTGTTTCTCGCATCATGAGCGAGTAGTACCTTTTCGCTGGGGTGCGGGGACTAGCCCCGCTGCCCATGCAAACCATGTTTTTTTGTTAAACTCTCCATGGCAATGTATTAACTCTTCATTTCGTCGTTAACCGTTATGCTAGTAGTTTGGTTAATTGCTTGCTTTCATCTTTGTGCTTCCTATGTTGCGATAACATATATATATATATAGGTTTGAATGTCGTTTAACAAGTTGACTCCCTAACTAGAAATAGAAGGGGATTCCTTGAGGTCGTAAGTGTATGATCCACGAGGGGACAAGCCATCTAGCCTTCGGTGACGCTTCTGTGCGCCTAACGCCTGTATAGGGGGTTCACAGCCTTAGTTGGATATTGTATCGTCTTGTTAATTGTCGATGATTGCTTGTATTTTAACCGCATGCTTGCTTATCGGTTAATGCAGCTGACTCCCAAACTAGAAATAGGATGGGATTCCATTGAGGTCGTAAGTGTATGATCCGTGAGGGGATGAGCCATCTAGCCTTCGGTGACGCTTCTGTGTGCCTAACGCCTGTATAGGGGGCCCACAACCTTTGTGGATTTCTGTATCTTCAGAGCCGTAAGTAAAGTGATCCGGATGGTGACGAGACATCTGATGCCTAAGGTGATGCTTACGCGAACCTAATGCCCGTATGGGGGGTTTTACAACAGCTCTACTTGGATTGTTATATCTTTCCTGGATTGTTCACGATTGAATATGTTTGCGTATGTAGCGGTGGTGAAACCCGATACCATCCTAGCAATTCCATATCATTGATCTCAACCCAACTTTAATTCAACTTTTACTTTCTTGCAATTAGTTTAAGTAACCTCAAATCAACCAATCGTTCTAAATATTTGTTTTACTTGAGCTAGATTCAACTGACAAGGATTCTTAAAAATATTGTCCTTTGGGTTCGATCCTTAACTATATTGTGATAAGACTCGTCCGCTTGCGGGTGGTATTATTGCACTTTGGTTTTGGTAAAAGCTCGGGGATTTCAACCCCGAGTGAATTTGTTAGTGCGTTCAAATATCACGTCAAATTTTGGCGCCGTTGCCGGGGACAATGGAATCAGTCAGTCAAATGTAGTTCTTTTAAGACTAATCTAGGATTTTGCTTTTCTTTTGAAACAATCGATTATCTACTTGAATTTGACTCTACTTTGTGGACCTCATTCTCAAAATCTTTTTAATTTTCAGGTACAACCCAACGCATAGTGTATGCACCGTTCGGACAGCCCCGGACTTACAACGAGCCTTGATCCTGAAATAGACAGAACTTTCCATCGTCAGATCAGAGAGAATCAAGCAAGGATGGCACAAGAAGAAGAGGTATCCCGAAGGGTGGCTCAGGCCATCAATGCACAAAGAGAAAGTCTCATACAAGAAGCTAGGGCTGCGGTTCAACAAGAAATCCTAGCAGCACAAGCAACAGCGCAAGCAGCTGAACTTCAGAAGGATCTGAGAGAATTCTCAATCCCGAAAGTTGTGAATGTTTATCATCCAGTACAGCCTCCCCCTATCGATGCTGCCAATTTTGAGATTAGGGCACATTGGATCACTTTGCTTAAAAAAAACCCTTTCTATGGCAAACAAGCAGAGGACAACCAAGGACATCTTCTGAGATTCATTGACCTATGTGCTATGACAAAGCAAAATGGAGTCTCTGATGATGCCATCCGACTCCGTCTCTTCAAGTATTCCCTTGCTGATAGAGCCATAAGTTGGTACAATTCATTACAAAGTGAAATACCCATTACTACCTGGGAACAACTCCAAAATGTGTTTCTAGAAAAGTTCTATCCTCTATCTCTTACATATGAAATTAGGGGCCAGATAAAAAATTTCACTCAAGTCTCTGGATAAACTCTCGCTGAAGCATGGGATAGATACAAAGAGCTTCTACGCAAATGTCCACACCACGAAATTCCTAAGAATCAACTCATTGAAATCTTCTATAGGGGTGTGGACGATGATATCAAGATGTTTCTAGATTCCTCATCTGGAGAAAATTTCATGCGACAAAGTTATGACAGTGCATGGAGAGTCGTCACCCTGGGAGCAGAAAATCAAGCCAATTGGGGTAGATCTGTAGGTAAAGGAGTCTTGAAAATAGTTATGGCCGAAGCCATTCCCGAGTACAAGTCTATCGCTGAAACCTTAAAGGTCTTAGTTGCCAAGCAAGACCATATTGAATCATCTCTAGCTGCTATTGGAAGAGGACGTTCACCCACTCGACAACCGGAACAGTTCAAGTCCACTTCCCTGTTCTGTGAAGAATGCAAGAGCACCGATCATTCTACTTTATCATGCAATGTTCTCTATGACGTTGTACTGAGCAATGCATGTGGACAAGGAGATAATGGTCAGATGGAAAATCTTAATGCTATCAACACCATTCCTGGGCAAGGTTACTACAATCCGAATCAGAACAGGAATCACCCAGGTTTTCAATATGGAAACCCCTCTGAGGCAGTATACTTGCACCAATTTGGTTCAAACAATCAATCAAGGGGCCCACCAGGATTCCAATACAATCAACAATAGAATTTTGGAAATCAAGGAAATTTCAAGGGGAACTTTCAGAATAGGAACCACAACAACTATCAAAACAACTCTCAGTATCAGAATCTTAATCAACAGCAAGGACAACAAGCAGGACCTATCTCTTCTGATGACAAGCTATCAGCCATTGAAAAAATGTTGCAAACTCAGCAAACTATGATAGGCAACCAACAAGCCCAGCAGAAGGCTATTGAATATCAACTAGCTCAACTTGCAGCTAGCATAAAGCCACCAGCTGGAGTCTTTGCCGGCCAACCCGAGAACAATCCCAAGCATCCTGAACAATTGAAGGCAGTCACCACAAGGTCAGGAAAAGACTATTCGGATCCCCCAGTAGAGACACATGTGGTTATTACAGACGAAGATGAACCTGTGATTGTCCAAAACTCAACAACGCTAGAGTCTCAATCAAAAGAAGATAAGACAGATAAGGGAAGTCCTGAGAAATCTACTGATCAAGAAACTGAAACACCAGAACCTGATATTCCTGTATATAAGCCTCGTATACCCTTCCCATCCCGCCTAAGGCAAACCAAGCTCGATACTAGATTCATTAAGTTTAAAGAGGCTATGAAGAAACTTCATGTTGATATACCATTCATAGACGCTCTGGCTGAGATACAAGCCTGGACTAAGTACCTAAAGTCACTCCTCACCAGGAAGTATATAACTGAAGAATATGAGACAGTAAAACTGGCTACAACTACATCGGATATCATATTGAGCAAGATGCCAAAGAAACGAAAAGATCTGGGATCCTTTGGAATCTCATGTCACATTGGCAACTCGTCATGCAAGAAAGGTTTGGCAGATCTCAGTGCAAGCATCTCCATTATTACACAAAGCCTTTGTAAAAGACTAGGGTTCGCAGAATTGCTTCCTACCGGTATGACTATATAACTTGCAGACAATTCGATAAAACGTCCGTTAGGAATCCTCGAAGATGTCCCGGTCAAGGTAGGCAAGGACACATATGTTCCATGCGACTTCATCATTATGGATATAAAAGAAGATACCATATATCCTCTCATCTTCGGTCGTCCATTCCTCGCCACTGCAAGAGCCCTAATTGATGTTGAAGCTGGTACCTTACTGCTCAGATTAGGCAAAGAGACTCTCGAATTCAAAGTTTCTGAAAGTATGAGAAGACCAAGCATGCAAGAAGAAGTATACTTGATTGATTGCATTGAGCAAATGTCACGTCTGACTTAAGAGCATCATGAATCATACGATCCCTTGGAAATTGCTCTATCAGACTTACTAGTTGATGAACCAATCGACGAACGAGCAAGGGATTACATCAAATCCCTCGACTCTACTAAAGAAGACGTTGAAGCCACTTGTGAAGAACTCAAGGCCATGGAAACTACAGAAGAAACAAGGGAGAAACCAGAGGCTCCCGAAATGAAGCCCCTACCCGAAGGACTGAAGTACATATTTTTAGATGATCTCAAGGTTTGCCCAGTTATTATAAATTCTAATCTGACTGTTGAACAAGAAAATAAACTCCTGAAGAAATTAAGGGAAAGAAAGAAAGCCATTGGTTATAAAACGAGTGACCTCACTGGGGTCAGTCAAGCATTGTGTATGCATAAGATCCCTATGATGGAAGATCACAGGACGACTATTAAACATCAATGAAAGTTGAATCCTAATATGAAGGAAGTGGTCCGTCGGGAGGTCATTAAACTTCTCACAGCTGGAATAATCTATCCGATATCAGATTCGCCATGGGTGAGCCCAGTACATGTTGTCCCGAAGAAAGGTGGAACAACTATTATACGGAATGAAAACAACGAGCTCATCCCCACTCGAACAGTCACAGGGTGGAGGATGTGCATAGATTATAGGAAATTAAACAAGGCAACTCGAAAAGGTCATTTTCCTATGCCCTTCCTTGACCAAGTCCTAGAAAGGTTGGATCACCAAGAATATTTCTGTTATCTTGATGGTTACTCTGGATTCTATCAAATACCCATACATCCACATGATCAAAAGAAAATGACTTTCACCTGCCCATTCGAAACATACACATTTAAAAGAATGCTATTTGGTCTTTGTAATGCACCCACAACTTTTCAACGTTGCATGGCTGCCATTTTTGCGGGTCTTACTGAAACTATAATGGAGATTTTCATGGATGATTTTTCTGTATACGGAGACTCATTCGATTCATGTGTAAAACACCTCTCCCTGGTCCTAAAACGTTGTGAAGAAGCGCATCTTGTGCTAAATTGGGAAAAATGCCATTTCATGGTAAAAGAAGGCATTGTCCTGGGCCATAGGGTTAGCAATAGAGGAATAGAAGTAGATAAAGCCAAGATTGAAGTGATTTCTAAATTGGCTATTCCCACAAATGTAAAAGAAGTTCGTGCTTTTCTAGGTCATGCAGGATTTTACAGAAGATTCATAAAGGAATTTTCCAAGATAACTAAGACGATGACGAACCTGCTACTAAAGGATACTGATTTCAATTTCAATGAAGAATGTATCAAAAGCTTCAACACGCTAAAGCAGGCCCTTACAACAACTCCCATCATTAGAGCTCCCGACTGGGACCACCCTTTTGAAATTATGTGTGATGCCAATGATTATGATGTGGGTGCTATTTTAGGGCAATGTATAGAAAAGAAACATTATGTGATCTATTATGCATCAAAAACTCTCGATGAAGCCCAAAGGAATTATGCAACTACCGAAAAAGAACTTCTAGCAGTCGTGTATGCCTTTGACAAGTTTAGATCCTACCTAATTGGTTCAAAGGTCATTGTCTACACAGACCATGTTGCCATTCGTTACCTTCTGGCAAAGAAAGATGCTAAACCAAGGTTGATTAGATGGATCCTCTTACTACAAGAATTTGATTTAGAGATAAGAGATAAAAAGGGTACGGAAAATGTTGTAGCAGATCACCTCAGCCGCATCCACACTCTGGATACTGAGAAAATTCTGATCAATGATTCCCTGCCAGATGATCAGCTAATGAGGGTCTCAAAAGTTGTACCATGGTATTCAGATTTCGTAAACTACCTTGCTGCTGGAGTTATCCATCCCCAGTGCACCGGGAATACACTGAAGAAGTTCATGCATGATGTGAAGCAATATCACTGGGATGAACCATGTCTTTTTAAACTATGTGCTGATGGTTTGTATAGACGTTGTATCGCCGAAGAAGAAGCTCAATCTATTTCGGAACAATGTCACTCAGGACCTGTGGGAGGACGTATGAGTTTTAAAAAGACTGCTTTAAAGGTTTTGCAATGCAGATTCTTCTGGCCAACCATATCCAAAGACTCTTACGATTTTGTCCTATCATGTGACAAATGTCAACGAACAGGTAATATAACAAAGAGACATGAGATGCCACTGAATCCATGGCAAGAAGTAGAGATATTCAATGTTTGGGGGGTGGACTACATGGGTCCATTCCCATCTTCTCATGGATTTTCATACATCCTAGTGGCGGTGGACTACGTCTCAAAATGGGTTGAAGCTATACCAACTGTCACTAGTGATTCCAAACCCATCATCAAATTATTCAAAGATATTATTTTCCCCCGGTTTGGAGTGCCACGAACCGTGATATCTGACGGAGGGTCCCACTTCCTTAAAAGAAGCTTTGAAGCTTTACTGAGAAAATACGGCGTAACACATAAGGTAGCCTCACCTTACCCTCCACAAACAAGTGGACAGGTAGAGGTCTCTAACCGTCCACTAAAGGCTATTCTAGAAAAAACTGTTGGACGCAATCAAAAGGACTGGTCAACAAAAATCAACGACGCCTTATGGGCCTATCATACTGCTTATAAAACTCCACTTGGGACTACACCTTTTCGATTAATATATGGAAAGGCTTGCCATCGCCAGTCAAACTGGAACACAAGGCATGGTGGGCAATTAAACAATTGAACTTTGATATGAAAGAAGCAGGTCAGGCCAGGATTCTGCAACTCCAAGAGCTAGATGAACTCAGGATGACAACTTATGAGAATGCACGAATCTACAAAGAACACACAAAACTTTGGCACGATGGACATCTGAAAAGAAAAGACATAAAAGTAGGAGACCAAGTTCTGGTATTCAACTCAAGATTAAAGCTATTCCCAGGAAAACTCCGCTCACGCTGGTGTGGACCCTACATCATCAAAAGAATCTCTCCACATGGTGCTTTCTCTTTATGGATTGAAAAGTCAGGCGGATTTATGGCAAATGGTCACCGCTTGAAGAGATATTTCACCTCAATTGATACAGGCACCGAAACAATGTTGGAAATCACCAACCCAAAGGACCCACCGTGAAGCTAAAGAACTTAGTCGAGCCATCGACGTAAAACAAAGGCGCTTGTCGAGAGGCAACCCGATCAATAAATTTGTTCTACTTTTCTTTTCAAAATTTTGTTTTTACCTTCTAGTTAACTTTCCATTAAATAAAATTTGCTTCGCGAGATGCTACTTTTAAGATCTAACTGCCCTTTACCCTTGAGATTTTCAGATAAGAGGATGAGCGCGGATCAAAACGCAACCACACTCGGTGGTCATTTTGACGTGATCTTTCCCCTCCATCTTAGATTTAGGGTTTGCTCGGGACGAGCAAATCTCTAAGTTTGGGGTGGAGGGTGGGTGGTACGTACCTCACTTTCCACCTACACCCTCTTTTTGTACTTAAGCTTTCACTATTACATTCTTGATAAAAAATTTCAAAATTTTCAAAATTCTTTAATATTTTTCTAAAAAGATTGAACAGATACTTTGATACTTTTTGACAACTCCTGATTTCATTAAAAGTCACTAAATAATTTGCTATGCATTCTCAATCATTATATCCTCCTTATTCGAAGTAAATCCCCAAAAGGACCAAATTTTGAAACATGCCTTTTGTTTGAAATCATCTTGTGAAGCTTATGATTCCTAACATCATAATACTTTTTACAAAAATGATAAGTATCTCTCAAACTGATGGGGATCAAACATGTCATGCTTCCTAACTGACTAGTGGAACAATAACACGAAATCTCCACCGGATCCTCATCAAGTCACTATTTGAGCAGAGTACGATAAAGAGAACAACTCGATACAGTGAATTGTAAATCAAGTTGCATTCCGATCTGAACTCTCTTATACACTTCTTCTATCATCTTCGTACCCCTCCATCCATAAAAAAGAAATAAAATAGCCGAATATGGTGTCAAACTCTAAGTTCGAGGTGGCACACCACTTCCCTCTTTTATCCGCTTCTTCCATACCCCTCACAAATAAATAGGGGCGTACCACCAAAAATGCAATCTCGAGTCGAATAGAGGAGAGATTTGCAAACAAAAGATGCCAAAGTGCACAGAAAAAGAAATGCAATCTCGAGTCGAATAGAGGATAGATTCGCACAAAAAAATGCAATAAATGAAATTGCAAAATAAATAAAAATCTCGAGTCGAATAGAGGAGAGATTTACTTCTTATTTCCATACCACCTTTCACTCCCTTTTCTACCTATTGGACAATGCATGCCCCCACTATCTTGAAAAACACCAGTGTCTGATCGGATGCACACTTGTTGATTCTGCGGGAATCTTTGGACTCTTACAAAACTCTTTGACATGCTTGTTGATTGGAAAAGGTGAGGAGGAAGTGGTATTGGAAAATGAACTCAGGAGCGAAGATATGGTAAGATGTGTTTAGTGGTCCCAGGAGGATGAGATACTAACTCATATTGAGCAGAAAGAAAACATTCGTGATGTGAAGATGAAGCAATCACACGAATTGAAAGTATTCATTTGGCAACTGTTTCAGATTTTGTGTTACTCGAGGACGAGCAACGTTTAAGTTCGGGGTGTTTTGATGAGCACATACTCATCATGGAATTCAATTATCTCTTTGGAACAATTTCAACCCTATTTCATACCTTTTCACCCAAATATGAATCATGATGTGCAAACCTACTTAGCTGATTCAATTATCAAGGTTTTAACTAAATATTGTTCATTTAATGCAAGTAACCAAGCAATTCCACGCATACGATCCCTAGACCATTTGGGTCCATGCGGTCTCAAGACTGTTTGAAGCCCTTGCGGTCCCAAGACCGTTTGAGCCCTTGTGGTTCCAAGACCGTTTGAGTCCATAGGTCTCAAGACCGTTTGAGCCCTTGCGGTCGCAAGACCGTTTGGGTCCATGTGGTCCCAAGACCGTTTGGGTCCATGCGGTCCCAAGACCGTTTGGGTCCATACGGTTTGGGTCTATGCGGTCTCAAGACCGTTTGCTGGAATGCAACCTTTTCACCCAAATATGAATCATGATGTGCAAACCTACTTAGTTGATTCAATTATCAAGGTTTTAACTAAATATTGTTCATTTAATGCAAGTAACCAAGCAATTCCACGCATACGGTCCCTAGACCGTTTGGGTCCATGCGGTCTCAAGACCGTTTGAAGCCCTTGCGGTCCCAAGACCGTTTGAGCCCTTGTGGTTCCAAGGCCGTTTGAGTCCATAGGTCTCAAGACCGTTTGCGCCCTTGTGGTCCCAAGACCGTTTGGGTCCATGCGGTCCCAAGACCATTTGGGTCTATGCGGTCTCAAGATCGAATGACAAAATCGTTTGCTAAAGAAGCCTGCGCGAGCTGTAAACCGCATGACCGATTGCGGACTCAAGACCGTTTGGGTCCATGCGATTTTAAGACCGTTTGGGTCCATGCGGTCTCAAGACCGTTTGGTTCCATGCGGTCTCAAGACTGTTTGGTTCCATGCGGTCTCAAGACCGTTCGCTGGGATTGTAAAAACCGAATGCCGCACACTCAGATCCGTTGCCGTAGAATCATGTGGAGACCGACCGTTCTAAAGACCGTTTGACGCAGCTACCAAGCCAGACCGTTTCACACCAAACGGTCTCCAGACCGTTTGGAGGAGATATTTTGGCAACTTACATGAGACCGTTTGGGGACAGATTTGAGCCTATAAATAGGACTCCGAGGGTCCTCATTTGGGGCGTCGGATCCGGACACCACCAGGCTGCCCAAGCACAGCTCTGATCAAATTCCATTCCACCTACTGCTCGTGCTGCAACCAAGGAGGCTGAAGAGAGAAAGAAGGCGGAGCAAGGGAGACTGCTCGGTCTGTCTTGGCAACTCCCGTGCACGTCTAGATATGCTTCGACACGACGTAGAAGGCAATATCTTCTTCACTGAGCTGCGACTACCTTCTACACCGAGTTCATGGCGGATCTCTCTTTCTTTCTTTCTCATCCTTCTTGTTTCTCACATCATGAGCGAGTAGTACCTTTTCACTGGGGTGCGGGGACTAGCCCTGCTGCCCATGCAAACCATGTTATTTTGTTAAACTCTCCATGGCAATGTATTAAATCTTCATTTCGTCGTTAATCATTATGCTAGTAGTTTGGTTAATTGCTTGCTTTCATCTTTGTGCTTCCTATGTTGCGATAACATCTATATATATGTTTGAATGTCGTTTAACAAGTTGACTCCCTAACTAGAAATAGAAGGGGATTCCTTGAGGTGGTAAGTGTATGATCCGTGAGGGGACGAGCCATCTAGCCTTCAGTGACGCTTGTGTGCGCCTAACGCCTGTATAGGGTGTTCACAGCCTTAGTTGGATATTGGATCGTCTTGTTAATCATCGATGATTGCTTGTATTTTAACCGCATGCTTGCTTATCGGTTAATGCGGTTGACTCCCAAACTAGAAATAGGATGGGATTCCATCGAGGTCGTAAGTGTATGATCCGCAAGGGGACAAGCCATCTAGCCTTCGGTGACGCTTCTGTGTGCCTAACGCCTATATAGGAGGCCCACAACCTCCGTAGATTTCTATATCTTTAGAGCCGTAAGTAAAGTGATCCGGATGGTGACGAGACATCTGATGCCTAAGGTGATGCTTATGCACACCTAACGCCCGTATGGGGGGTTTTGCAGTAGCTCTACTTGGATAGTTATATCTTGCCTGGATTGTTCACGATTGAATATGTTTGCATATGTAGCGATGGTGAAACTCGGTACCATCCCAGCGATTCCATATCATTGATCTCAACCCAACTTTAATTCAACTTTTACTTTCTTGCAATTAGTTTAAGTAACCTCAAATCAACCAATCGTTCTAAATATTAGTTTTACTTGAGCTAGATTCAACTGACAAGGATTCTTAAAAATGTTGTCCTTTGGGTTCGATCCTTAACTATACTACGATAAGACTCGTCCGCTTGCGGGTGGTATTATTGCACTTTGGTTTTGGTAAAAGCTCGGGGATTTCAACCCCGAGTGAATTTGTTAGTGCGTTCAAATATCACATCAACTATGCTCCTTGTTGGAGGCTTGATGTTGAGGTATCTCTCCCGTTTAGTGAGTAGTTTTTAACAAGGCTGGCATTCCTTTGATGCAGATGAATATCCCAAACCAGGTCTTTTAAGTAAAAACTGCCTCGATCATATATTTTATGGATGATGTACGGTCTCTCCCATTTGGGAATGAACTTGCCCCTATCATCAACATTCTAAATTGTATGAAAGGATATGGTTTTACTGATAGGTGGACACACTAAATCAAATCTTGTATTAGAACTAGCCACATGTACATTATCTTTAATGAAGAGCCCTTACGCTAATTTGAAAGTTCTAAGGGCCTCCATCAAGGAGACCCACTATATCCATATCTTTTCATCCTTATCACTGTTATTCTCACCATGATGATTAGATTACGGGTACATCATGGACTTATCTCATCCCCTAGTGAGTGTAAGGAAAACATTATTTAATATGTTGGAGACACTATCATTTTCATAGACCCATGGTGATATACACTCATCTCCATACTAAAGATAACTCTTCACAAATCAATGATTATTGGCGCACATGTCAGCACATATGATATAAACCACTACCAATCACTCCTCAATTGTAAGATTGAAAATGTTCCTTTCACCTATCGGGGCCTCCTAGTTTCACCTTACCGTTATAAAAAATTTCCTAGAATACAATCATTACAAGACTAAAAAATCGTCTTTTTTCCTAGAAAATCAATTTCCTCAATCTATCGGGTAGACTTACTCTCATGAATAGCTAAACTTACCTCACTTACCACCTACTACCTCAGTTGTATTCCCCTCCTAGCTAACTTTCACAAATACATCGTTAAATTTAGGAGGGATTTTATCTAGAGTCATATGGGGCACAAAGTCCACATGGTGCAATGGGACAATATATGTGCACCAAAAATATATGGAGGCTGGGGAAATGTCAACATGAAACACATGCTTTATGTCTAATTCATAAGATCAATAAAAACTTTGCTCAGACATGAAAAACATTTGGAAAGAATATGTATTAGGTAAATAGTTTGAAAGTAAAAATCCATGATGGGCTTCACCTCTTGGAAATATATATATTGCCACATTTATATTATCCAAATCATATTAATACTCTGCCACACATTAAATTAACATAAAATCCTAGACAACCCCCTAGTACCATTGGAAAACCATCAAATAACAAACCATTCAAACACACATCCCAAACTCTATTTCATACATCACTACTGATAAAGCTTTACAACTATTAGGAAACAATCAAAATAACCTTAAGAGAACCCTCACAAAACTATTCCCACTTGAAACTTTATCAGACTTTAAACTACATCTAGAATCCAGCTTACACAACTACACTTCTTAGATATGGGGAACCTCAAACTCACCTAAAAAAAGCTTATCTACACTACACATATCTTATCCACCTCTTCCATATTAATTTTATATGGAAAATCACTTGCCTACATAAACTTAAACTTCTCATATGGCTTATTTTGTATGACAAAATCCTTACTAATTAGAACATGTAAAGTGAGACTTTCAGGGCCTCATAAGCCTTCTTTGCATCTAAAATGAAGAACCATCTCAACATAAATTCTTCAATTGTCCCACAACCATACTTTTGAGAGACCACTACTTCCAATTCAATGCTACTATGTCTCCAGAACCTATAGCCACAAAACATATGCTTTTGATAACCAAGCCCTAAACACCCAGACACCTATCAACAAAAGAAACTCTTGGAATCCTTGATTTGGACCATTTGGACTTAAAGAAATAATAGAAAGGTAAACCATAATAAGCATGACAACTAAAGACTCATCATAAATATCCATGACTCGTATCACCTCTTTTTACTTGTAGATTTATAGGAAACCATGGATTAAGTTAACGAAAAGAAGAATCATTTGTCACCGTTCAGTGAGAATGTTGATTCATAGAGGATCTACACTATTGATGAGATCCTTGAAGAGACAAATGGAATGGATTCTGGCTATTTATGTATATTTTTAGAGGGCCATTGTTGGGGTTCCTCCCCCCTTATCCACATCCGAAATTTTCTCTTCTACATCCTTAGTTACTACTCCAGGGATCATGGTATTATTAGCACTCCCTAGTGCTTTTGAAGATTTGAGCTGGTCACATCTATGTTGTAGTATTGTATGCCCCCTATTTAGTATGTGTTTGTATGATAATCATTTTATCTATGTAATGAATTTAAATTAAAAAACATGGTTTCTTTTCCTAAATGGGCATGGCTTTAGACCTCCATTGGTCTAGCTATATGCCTTTATATATTATGAGGTGTTGATTCTCGATAGGTTCTTCTATGCGTGGTATATGTCTAGGGTACCTTGACATTGCTTAAGATATATAACCTCAATACTATGGCCCTATTTTGCCCTTCGATAGCCACTTAACATGGGGTACTTTGGTCTTTCCACCACCTTGCCTATGCATATACCTAACCCCTGCCACTTACATCCTTTGGACCTTGAAACCACATGTTGGGACATGGATAGGAAGTTGAAGAGACTATAGGACCATCCTTGGAGGTCAATACCTTTCATGGGGGTGGATTTATGCTTGCATGTTGATACATGTTGTTGACCAAGCTTCTCTGAGGAGTTTTAAAGCTTGGTGGCCTCATTTCCAACCCTATCCATGTAATAGACATTTTATAATATATCTTTTCTTGACGTTCCTCACCTCTTTTTCCTTTTTGACCAATCTGATGGTCACCCATGGTGTTTTTTGCTTCAAATAGCTAAATACCTTCTTTCTTCTCTATTGCCCTCATTCGTTCTAGATCTAGCTTGGAGAACACTAGTGGAGCTTGTGTGAACTTTTTTATTGTGAAGAAGAATTTATCTTGTAGAAAACTTTTTGCTCCATGTTTCCACCATTATTTAAGGTGAATGATATAACCATCGGTGCATTCTTTGCCAACATTATACATGCAAAACCATAATCTTGGTATTATATTTCCTAACTGCCTAAAAGAGGAACTTTTATGGACTATTTTGATACCATGTGGTAATATAACTAAATTTCATGTCTCCCTAATATTCTAGCTATGGTCCCTAATGTTAATCATGGCACTTCTAATTGTATAAAAGTTGAAATTTCGAAGTAAGTGGCCCAATAATGCTCGTTTTACAGCTTTTGATACAATGTTGATGGAAAAGGAAATATGCAAACCTTTTTTACTATTAAGAGTTTTTCTAGAATTACATTAAGACATTTGTGTAACTTTTTTCCTGAAATATTGTGGGAATTAGATGTTTTACCCAAGTGTGATCTAATGTACATAAAATGTGATTTTTATGCCCTTTTGATACCATAGTGATAATTCATGAAATCCATAATTCCCTTACTATTTGGATGTCATTCTATGATTATTATAAGAGTTTCCTAAGTTTTATGTTGATAAATTTAGTGTAAGTTAGATTAACTCTCTAAGCTGATTCGTTATGCTTTGAAGTATCCTTTTTATGCCAAATTTAGCATTCAGTGCAACTTTCACATGTGAGTTTGATTTTGAAATTCGGCATGGGTTTTTTTTCTTTCATGTGAATAGATGTGCATAGTTTCAATTTGATTTTACATAGTCCTTGATATGTCCTTTATTGATGAATTGGGCCTTGATATGGACAAAGGTGGTTAACTACACATGATAGGGTAATTGGATATATGTAGTGATAAATTTTATAATTTTTGGAGTTGTTATACTTGTGTAATGTTATAATTACATATTTGTACCTTGGTTGTAACTTTTTAGATGAAATCAACTACTTAGTAATTAGCTTAACTAATCAAGTGTGACCCTAATATGTGGTGCCTTGACATCTTAGGAATTATCTAGTTGGTTTGTTGGTGAAAGAAGGTTAATATTCTTTTGCAGATGTGTTGGAATGTTGGTGACCTAAAGTTGGCTTTATAATGCACCTATATTGGTTTGTTAATGGAAAAATGTTGGCTTGCTTTGGCACTTGTGTTGGCATGTTAGTGAATACAAGGTAGGTTTCACCCATGTTGGTTTGTTGATGACTAAAGGTTGGTTTTCTTTGGCACCCATGTTGGTGTTTTGGTGACCGAAGGTTGGTTTTCTTTGGCACATGTGATTGTATGTTGGTGACTGAAAGTTGTTTTCTTTGGTACTCATGTTTGTTTTTTGGTGACCAAAGGTTGGTTTTCTTTGGAACCTATGTTGGAAATTTGGTGATAAAAGGTTGCTTTTTTGGCACCCATGTTGTTTTTTTGATGACTAAAGGTTGGTTACCTTTGGCACATGTGTTGGTTTTTTGGTGACTAACTTTTGATTTTCTTTGCCACATGTGTTGGTTTTTGGGTGACTGAAGGTTGGTTTTCTTTGGCAGTTGTGTTGACATGTTGGTGATCAAAGCTTGGTTTTCTTTGGCACCCATATTGATAGTTTTTAGTGAGAGAAGGTCATTTTCTTTGGCACATGTGTTGATATATTAGGGTACAATTTTGATTTCCTATGGAAATTAGTAGATCAATAAGTTATTAACAAAATAACTGCTCTAGTTGTTGATATACTTATTTAGGGTTTACTTGGAAAATCACATTGTATGCTTTCACTACCCTTTTACTCTTGCAAGTATTACTTTTTTACTCTTATATTGCATCTATTTATATATACCTTGAGTAAATACCTTTACTTACTAAATAACCTAGCTTAATTGTTCTGATCATAACATGCATGTAGGCTATAAATGACATTACTATTTATATTGGTTGTCCACATATTTTACGTATGTGGGTGCAACATAAAGGGTGTGTTGATGTAACAAAAAGTAATACAATTAAGTCTAAAGTGTCCTTGTTTTCTCACTCTTCTAAGTAACATGTGGGATGTTGATGATGTATGTGATAAGTTGTTTCTTCTTTGTGTTTATTTACAATTATGACTTGTAAATTGGATAATTCCACTTATGTATTATATATTTTATGATTATGGACCATCTTATAAATCACATTTGATGAAATAAATAACCATAAGTTTCATTTGTTCTCTATCATGTCTATATGTGGAAATATTCATATGAGAATTAATATCTTTTTACGTGACATCTGTAAAGGTTTTATGGTGTCCCCTCATAATTGGATCCTTATGTGGATAACTTTGTATGGAAATTATCAATTGAGTTCTAATGTCTTTTTAGTTTTAAGTTATTTGGTTTAAGAATTCTTCCCAATGATCAGCTTGGGTTTAATAAATGGTACGGTCCTCACATCAACCTCAAATTGGTAGGACTGATCCATACCATACATAATGTAGTATGGAGTTTATCCTATGGTAATTTTGATAGGAGTTTGATATGCCCATAGGGCCATCAATGTGCTCATGCTCATTGGCATGTGAGCTAATTATCTTTTAAGGGTATTTATCAAGTTCTTATTTATTGCCTCCACAACTCCATTCATCTAGGGCTAGTATGGCGATGTTGGATGATGCATGATCTCAAGGATGTTAGATACTCCTTTGGATTTTGTGATGATGTTTGTATTATTTACAAAGGTGATATCATGCAATATTCCATACCAACTTATGATGTTCTAGAGGAAATTAATCACCTCTTAAGTAAAGCATTGGTAGTGGACATGAATTCCACCCATGTAGTGAAGTAGTTGATTATGACTAAAATGAAGCAATTCTTGTTTGGAGCTTTTGGATGTATCTATCTGATCATTACTATTCCCTAGGAAGAAAGGGCTGAGGCATGGCCATGATGTAAAAGTGGTTACCTTGTACACATATGTAATCATCATGGATCTGGAAGGCTCAACATTTATGGACGTTTTGCCAATAATCTATATCCATGGTGTTCTAGTAGTATCTCAAAAGTTATATATTTTGTGAGAAGTATCTCGAAAAGTACATGTTTTTTGAGAGAATAACTCCCCGCATATGTGTATCACATACCCACTGTGGACATCCTTCATGAGAGGCTCAACCTCGGTCTTGTCAACACACCTTAGGAGGATTTTATTCTATGATCAATGATAAAGATGTCATGCTCCTAGTACTTATTGCATGACTTGTATTTTTACAACTTGGAGGTCTCTTTCAGAGATAGTTCAGGTATGTATTCATTCTTTCTATATTCTTTGATATCAAGAAACTAAGTTCTTTCATTACTGATGGTTGCATTATCTACGACCATGTGATATGCCAATTGAGAAATAATTTGAACTTAATAACAAGGCTTTGATGAAATAAATATTTTATGATTACGGACCATCTTATAAATCACATTTGATGAAATAAATAACCATTAGTTTCATTTGTTCTCTATCATTTCTTTGTGCGGAATTATTCATATGAGAATTAATATCTTTTTACGTGACATATGTAAAGGTTTTATGGTGTCTGCTCGTAATTAGATCCTTATGTAGATAAATTTATATGGAAATTATCAACTGAGTTCTAATATCTTTTTAGTTTTAAGTTATTTGGTTGAAGAATTCTTCCTAATGATCAACTTGGGTTTATTCAATGGTACGATCCTCACATCTACCTCAAATTGGTAGGACTATTCCATACCATACACAATGTAGTATGGAGTTTATCCTATGGTAGTTTTGATAGGAGTTTGATATGCCCATAGGGCCATCAATGTCCTCATGTTCGTTGTCATGCCAGCTAATTATCTTTTGAGTGTATTTATCAAGTTCTTGTTTATTCCTCCACAACTGCATTCATATAGGGCTAGTATGGCAATATTGGACGATGCATGATCTCAAGGATCTTAGATACTCGTTTGGATTTTGTGATGACATTTGTATTATTTACAAAGGTGATATCATGCAATATTACATACCAAATTATGATGTTCTATAGGAAATTAATTACTTCTTGAGCTAAAGCATTGGTAGTGGACACGAATTCCATCCATGTAGTGAAGTTGTTGATTATGACCAAAATGTAGCAATTCTTGTTTGGAGCTTTTGGATGTATCTATTTGATCATTACTATTCCCTAGGAAGAAAGGGCTGTGGCATGGCCATGGTGTAAAAGTGGTTACCTTATACACATATGTAATCATCATGGATCCGGAAGGCTCAACATTTGTGGATGTTCTGCCAACAATCTATATCCATGGTGTTCTAGTAGTATCTCACAAGTTATATGTTTTTTGTGAGAATAACTCCCCTCGTATGTGTACCACATACCCATTGTGGACATCCTTCATGAGAGGCTCAACCTCAGTCTTGTCGATGCACCTTAGGAGGATTTTATTCTATGATCAATGATAAAGATGTCATGCTCCTAGTTATTATTGCATGTATTGTCTTTTTACAAGTTGGCAATCTCTTTTGGAGGTAGTTCATGTATGTATTCATTCTTTCTATATTCTTTGATGTCAAGGAACTAAGTTCTTTCATTACTGATGGTTGCATTACGACCATGTGATATGCCAATTGAGAAATAATTTGAACTTAATAACAAGGCTTTGGTCTTGGATGTCAATCCATGAGGCTAGTGTAGCCAAAGTATTTGTGGAGCCACTATGTTCTCATCTAATGAAGTTGAACGAGATTTGTTTGAAAAAATGAGTGAGAGAGAACATATACTCTTAGAAGGGGATCCAATTTTGATGATGGGTTCTCCAGTTGTTCTTGGCCTAAGAGATCATCGTCGACCTAATAGTTATACATTGTCTATATTTTGATGATGACTTAGCAATTCCATTCATGTGTATCTAATATGTTTATTTGATATTGATTTCATATGTTAGGTACATCAAAAGAATGATATTAGCAAACCCTAATTTTTTGAAGAACAATTTAATTTCAAAACAAATTCAAGATTTGAAGAATATATAACTTCCTATTAGAATTGTGTTGAAAATAATTTATGTTGATTTTTTAAGGTAGGAGTAGATTTTATTCATCCCTCTCTCCTCATAGCATGCCAATAAAAAAGTTACAGCACAATTTCTTGGACTGACATCAACAACACTAAGGTACCAAAAAAGAAATGCAGCTCACATCGAAGGCTAAGAACTATACACTCCATCCCTCTATACATTCCCTACAAAAAGCTATGAAATCACAACAAAAAACAACTATCCATATGTAACATCCCTGACCTGGGTTATGAGTTAACCCTAGGTGTTTTGCTTAAAGAATGTAATTAAATGCTTGTGATTAGTTCTTGGTATGTAATTAAGTTCCTGAGGAACGTACATTTCCATTTCTGTCCTTTTTAAAAAATGTTGTAGTATTGTTTTGTAATACAGGGACCTATATGCAAATTACCCAATTAGAGGGGTTAACTTGCAAACTTCACATGTTAAGATGTTCCTCTGATGATGAGACATCATATGAGTGAATATGATGAAGTATGATGGATTCACCAAGCTTGGGCACCTAGATGCAGCTTGTGGAGCAATCTTTGTGCTTAAAACCCTAATTTTGGAGTAAAGTGCAATTTACCCAAAATGTGGGGTGCAATTCGTAAAATACACCTTCTAGAGTATCTTTGTGACTCTTGAAATCATTTAGAGGAAGAATTATGAAGGGGGCACTTCAATTAAATAATCAGATAAAAAGAATAACCTTTGTAGTAGAATCACCAAGTTATAAGTAAAGAGACCCTTTATATATGTGCACCTTAATTTTCATGTTGGCTTTCTTTACCCTTATATCTTGAGTTTTATATGGGCTTTTCTTAGTTATGATAGAGTGAACGTGCCTTAGAAGAAAGGAAGGACCTAGATGTGAATCAAGAAAACTAGTTGTCCTTGTAATGAAAATGACCCCAAAGTATATAGGTCCTTTCCTTTGCAAGCCAAGGGAATCGTCTCCCTTCTCCTTCACTTATCTTCTTGATAGACCAACTAAGGAAGAGCTCTAGAGCTAAGGGAGACGACCAACCTGTTCTAAGGTAAGAAGAGACCATCTTCTTGCTCGGATTCATGGAGGGATTCCTTGTGTAAGGTTGGTTTATGGTTCTTCTTCTTTAGGTTTCTCTTTCTAGCCGACTTTCCCCAACCTTTTCTTGGAGAAACACCTTTGGCCAACCTATGGAGCTCAAGACGCCATTAAAGGCTTGAAAGCTTGGAAGCTTGGAGCTCTATGGACGACCTTTGAGGCGGGTTTTATAACTCTAAACCCCTTTTGCTTTGTTATGCATCTCTTTTCTATGTGCAGGTTGCTAGTTCTTCTTCTTCCCCACTCTTCCTTGCTTTCTTGCAAGCAAAACCATGAAGAAACCGACCTGATCTGAGGTTGAATATGATGGGAGTGATTTCCTATGTAACTTTACCAAACGACCTTGGACCTTTGATCTAAACGGTTGCAAGACCGTTTGAAATCAAACGGTTTCAAGACCGTTTGATTTCATGCGGTTTGCAAGACCGTTTAGAATCAAATGGTCTCAAGACCATTTGGATAGTTTGACCAAGTGAAGACCATTTATAGGTCTTCTGAACACATATTGAATTAATCATCTACAAAGAATTATAATCTAATTGCAAGTAAATCACAAGTTGAAGGCACTTCAATCCTCTAAACCCTAATCGGGTTGAATTGTTGATTTCATGAACCAATTTTGTTGAACTTTGGGTTGAGTGGCCCAAACGGTTTCAAAACCGGTTGGGGTTCACCCAAACGGTCAAGACCGTTTGGTGATCACCCAAGACCGTTTGGAGGTCTAGGGTTAAGGTAATTTGATCAATTGAGGGTCCAATCACAATAGGTTGTTGAATTAATCAAAAGTGTTGATTTGTAACTTAATTAGGGTTCAATCCTTATCAAATTGATTTAGTTTTTGATGAAACCTTGGGAAAAAGGTCTCAAGACCGTTTGGAGGATGTTCAAATGGTCTCAAGAGCGTTTGGGCCAAGTTGGGGCCCAATTGAGTGTCAATTGATGGGTTCAACTTCAATTAAACTCACCTTGATGAATGTTGATGGTTGAATGACAACAAACCCTAATTCATACGGCTTCAACCCTAATTGACTATCAATTGAGGGTCAATTGACTGTCCAACTGGTTAAGGATAACCCTAATTAGCCCAATTGATAAGCGGTTAACAAGGATGTGGCCAATTGAGGGGTTCAACATTGAAAACCCTAATCGATTACAAGTGTTGATGCACCTTTGAGGTCCATGCGGTTTTGAGCTGATTTGGACCAAACGGTCTCAAGACCGTTTGGGGCCAAACAGTCTCAAGACCGTTTGCGCTCAAATTGTTTCAAAACCGTTTGGAGCTCATGCGGTTTCAAGCTCATGCAGTTTCAACCCATGTGGTTTTCCCATGTGGTTTGATCAAACGGTTTCAAAGTCAACTCTGCCCAAACGGTCAAAACGATCAAACAGTCTCAAGACCGTTTAAGGGCAAACGGTCTTGAGTGTCATGCGGTCTTGGAGGTCAAAGTGACCAAACGGTCAACTCTTCCAAACGGTTTCAAAACTGTTTGGAGGTTAAGGTGTGAAACCGTTTGGGGACTTTTAGTGTTATGATTTCTTAGTAACTTGAAGGATTAATTGGTTCAATGGTTGTCTAATATAAACCCTAATTATACCTAAAGACATTAAGGGGTTAAGAAACTAATAGATTGACCCATGCTATGATCAATGGTGAACATTACCAATGTGCCCTTGAAGGGTTCAAGTAGATGACACCCTTGTTTAATCAAAAACCTAATGACATGATAGTGGTGACTTAGCTTATGTTAATCAAAGTTGACTTGATTTAACCTAATCTAGAGTGATGTAATCACCATCTATTAAGTAAGGGGAGAGAGAAGGTTCCATTTATGGTTGAAACTCAAGTAAAGTACCTTCAACGTATGTGGATGTGCATGATTAGGGTATGATCCACCTATGTGAGATCATGAAAACCCTAATTATGATGATTGATGAATATTAACCTAATTGGAAGGCATCAAGGATGATAATTTCATACATGGTGATGCTATGAGCTCAATTCACTATGAAATGAATAGTAAACCCTAATTCTAGGGTAATGACATGTTAAACGAATAGTAAACCCTAATTGAGGATGATGTGATGAAATGTACAATAAACCATAATTCCAGGTTATACTCTTAAGCATGAATCTTTATAATTAAAGTATGAAGTGAGGAATTAATGTTCCTAATCATAATGAAAGGGATTGAATAACCCTAATTGATACTAATGAGGGAACCTAGCCTTAGTAAAAGCATAAAGGTACAACCCTTGAACTGAAGTGTTATTTCTGCCTTATAAACTGCTGGTCTGGAAATGAAAAGTTATTAGTGTCATATGAATTGACTATGCAGGTTCTTATAAGAGAATGATCATAACCAGGTAACGGTTATGATAATGTATTCATTGAAAGCATGTTGTAGACTTTATGAATAGTGATGTATACTTTGTTGTCTATGTTAAAGTGACAACATATGAAGTTAATGGGATGTAAGAGCTATGAGTAACATCAAGGTCATGCTGATTAGATGACTTATGATGAATTGATATCCATTTGATAACTGAGATGAGTTAAACTTGATACATTTAGTATTCTTCTTGTATAGCAGTGTTTTAATATTTAAATGCTTGGAAACATGCTTGATGTTAAAAGAATACTGAAATGTACCTAATTAATCAAGTATAATCATACCATGTAGAGCCCTGATCATAGATCCATCATTGTCAGTAGTTAAATGATGGTGAAATAGGCTTTCCTAAGGGAACTCCTGGATCACATACATTTGATTATGTGGGGGAATATGGATGTGAATATCCTTACGTCCTAGTGTAGGAATTGATGTAGATGTGTCTTAATCTATCAACCCTGCACTATGTGTTGATTCCGGGATGATGTATCACTAATCACCCGAGGAATCTTTTATGCCGCATCGATGAGAGATAAACAAGAGATCTTTCGATGGCGAAGAGAGTACCGAATGCCATTGTGACTCTAATAGTGAAGTACCAGAGTACCCTGGTGTGCTATAGTAGCAGAGACACTAGATGTGTTGCATGTTGATCCTCACACTGACTGAGGAAGATGAGGTCATAAGAATCCGACTCTTTTGATGACCTAGTATGATACCAATGCGACTTAATAGTGATCGGTTGGAGTATGAGCAGTATACCTCATCTCCACAGGGCATAATAATGTTTGTAAAACATAATCAGCCGCGTAGTATATCTGCTAGGGTTGAACTACGAGACATAATGATTGATGTTACATTGTTCATGTTAATATAAATGTTCTTCATATTCCTTAAATGAAGTTGCTTTATTTAATATCCAATTTGCTGTTGAATATCCTAAAGATTATATTGCTTATGTTTTCCTTATATGCTATAACAAAACTTCTGGCAGAGAGTTATAACTCTCGCTGGGACAATTATATAAAATTGTCTCACCCCGTAGATTTCAACTTTTTAGGTAGTCGCCGAGGACGAAGGAACCAGTCTGTAGGCGAACGGTATCAACAACAGCAACACCAGGGGCAGTAGTGAATCTCAGGTGGAGATACTGATTGTCTAGTCTTATAGTTAGTTAGTCTTATGTCGTCTCTGTACTCTCAGGTCCTTGGAGTTAGTAGATCTGAGATTTTGGTTTTCAATCTTGAGATTTTGTATCTGGTTGTATATAATCACTCAGAAAGTGATTTAACAAAGATGTAAATTGTTTACCTTGTTTCTTATAAAGAAGTTTTATGATTTCAAGATCTTATCTCAAAAAGTTTTAATTTTTAGTGATTTTCGTATTCCGCTGCTAATCGAATGCTTCCGCTGAGTTTAATTTGTGTTTTGGAGATCAGACCCCACACCATACTTTGTTTCTTTCCAAAAAAAGTGTGATGAATGGGGTACCCTTCACCTCTAAATGAATAAGACCTCTGATACATTGGGGAAGGACATGGGGGTATCTAAAAATATCCACCTCGTCCCTTGCTTCGCTCTAAAATCCAATCTCCCTAGAAACTCAATTTACTTATTTTATAACATAATGTCCCAACATATCCCGCTCATCCATAATCTCTTGGATGACCTTGATGTAGTGGGTAAGCTTTCATGGATAAGGCTTTTTGCTCCAAATATATTTGTGAAGAGATCTATTCTCCATCTCAATTTCCATCACTAAGAAGTTCTCATCCTAACAAATTTTGAGTTCTATAATCAATGCCTAGAAGGATGCACTCTCACTGTCTCCCACATTTTGGTTGTCTCTACAAGCAAAAATCATCCCACCATTATGCTTCCTCACAATACCCATTGTCCTTCTTTTATTTGTGTGCATAGTATCTCAATATGATCTGGTTGTCAGATTGAGCTTGTAGTTGTGGATGTTAGGGGGTACCATTTAACATGCTCAAGGTGCCTCATCATATGATGTGGATCATCATTTCCTAGTTCCATCACATTATGAAAACTATTGCCCATTCTCAACCTCTTTAGTCTCATGTTCTATTAGGATAAATTAACCTTTTAATCACTTCTTGCCATATTTGTTTCTATTAGTTTCAACATTGTCTATTTGTAGGACAACTTGCTCTCCAAATAGAATGAAGAACTAAGTTTGGAAATAAACATAGCAACTAGATTGTGAAGTCACTAGTATGTTGAGTGGACACACAAACACTCAACCATTCATATATATTGTGGCACAAGTTAACCTGGATGGTAGGAATAATAGACATATCTCAAGCACAAAGGAAAGAGGCCATAATTCTCCATGAAGAAAAAGATGATCCCTCATTTCACCTGTCAGTGACTCCCATCAAACCCAACATGATATAATGCAGATAGAATATCTTGCAATATTTCATCTGTAGGAATAACAATATGGTTGGCCTTCCAAGTCAACAACCTGACACTCAGAATGCCCGCCTTCTTCCAGATAATTCTGGACAAAGGGTGGAGAGAATGTTGGTAAATCAGATCATCACCCATCAACCTCTTCTGAGCCACTTGAATAGAGAAATTCCCATTTCGTGATTTGAACCAAATAACTCTATCTATTCCTTGCGGCCTTTGTACACTGTCTAAGATCAGTTGCTACCCCTCTGGAACAATTATCTGCTCAATCATGTTCCATTTCCACCCTCCTCATCCGGCCACACCTCACATACTCTAAGGGATTCTATCCTATTTTTAGGAATGTGGAAATATTGAGCAAGACGATCATCACACCAATGGTCATGCCAGAAAGATATGTCCCCACTCCCAATCATCCATCTGAGGTAAGGGAGGATATCAAGAAATACTTTCCAAATATTTCTCCACTATTATGAAGGTTTTGAAAATAGTTGAAGATAGTATGGGTGAAGAGCATCCTCATAATTATAATGTATGTGTATGTACTTTCTCTATATAAGATGGCCCAATTATAATTCCTAGAAAGGACTTCCCAGGCATCCTTTTAAAATAAAAGATTTAGACACCACAGAATGTGGAGTGAATCCAAGGCCTACCTTATGAGACCGATCAACCACTCCCTTCTCAGAGACTCGTGCATGCCTGTTTGTCATCCCTACCCCTTCATAGCAAATTTGATATCATGGATTCAATCATATTTATAGTCTTCATTGGGATTTCATTGGTAGAATTAGAGTAAGTATGCATGGATGCGATTGTATGTTTAATCAAAGTCATGCAACTTGCAAAAGATAATAATCTAGATTTCCACGAAGCAATCTTGGCTTGTATACATTCCACAAGGGGGGGATAACACATGTTTTGGCCTCCCTCTAGATATAGGAACTCCCAAGTATACAAATGATTCACCAAGGTTTTAATCACTATCCTTCTCTAAATTACATCTACGCTCTCTTATAGGGGATGAATAAAGGGTCGTGATTTGTCTTATTAAGGATATATTATGAGCATTTTCCATATTCAACAAAAATACTATCAATTATAGAGAAGTTTAGTTGAGAGATCTATAGGAAGAGCACCAAATCATCAATACATATGGGAATGCAAGGAGCAATCATCATTTGCCTGCATCTAAAATGTTGAAGTCATCCATTAATGGTAGCCTTCTTATTTACTCTGCAAAGAGACTCCTAAAGAATAAACAAAGTTGGAGACAAGGGGTTTCCTTATTTTAGTCCGCACCGCATAAGACAAAAACCACATGTAACTACATTAAGAACCATAGAAATCCATGAACCATGGAAGAGAGATATCATAAGATTTTCAACTTTAGGCATCACCCAAAATCTAACTAGCATTGCATGCATAAACTTCCACTCTACCGGATCATACACCTTTTTCATGTCAATCCTTATAATGACATTTTCAAGTTGCCCCAAACCTTATAAGTCATCTACTAACTCCTTTGAAAGTTTAATATGGTGAGTGATATCTATACCCTAAATAAAGGCACCTTGTTCTTCAGACACCATACAAGGAATAATGACATCATCATGTTACTGATGATGTAGACAAAAATTCTAATAATGACATTCTATGCCAATATGAGCCGAAAAATCAGAAGCACAATTGGATGGATCATTAGTCTTAGGAATATGATATAGTATGCTATATTTGAGACTTTGATGACATGGGTTACCTTAAAAGAAGTATCGTGAAAGATCACATACATCTGTCTTGATGATGTTACATGCCTCAAGATAAAAAAAGGTGGTCAGACCATCTGGCCCCAGTGTTATAGATTTAGGCATTTGTTGGAAAAAAAATTTACTCATCAGGGGGAGCTCCCAAAACCAAGTTATCATCAGAAGAGAGAACACATGGAGTACATGGCAAGAATGGAGATTGTTTGTTGAACACACATTCACCTTCATTGGAAAGAAGTTTTCATAATATGTGTCACTTCTTTCATCATCTCATAATGGGAGTAGCTAAATATTCCATCAGGAAACATGATTCTCTTCACCCTATTTTTTCATTTCTAGCTCTAACAACACCATTAAAAAATTTGATGTTTCTTTCTCCATCATGTAGCCATAAATATGGTATTTTTTATCCCATAAAATCCCCTCTTAGTCAAGGATCATATCCATGTCTTTTTCTACCTCCCATGGAAGTCTTCCATTATGTTCATACAACATATTATTGAAATCAATTTCTAAACATCTGACTACCTCTTCCAGGTTGATTTTTTTCTGATGAATATCCCCAAAAATGTTTTTATTACACTCATTCCTATATCTTTTTAGGTGGGAACATTTGGCAAAAAATATGAAAGATGGTCACCCCAACCCTCCATCTGTCATCCCCTATCTATGGTAGGAAGGAAGTAATCGTGAGGGAACCAGACAGAAAAGAAGGAGAATTGGGATGGATCATATACATGTATCCTTTGATTGAGTGTGATCAGAAGTGGGCAATGATCAAATATGTGCCCACATGTAAGGTGAGTCAGATGGATGTCGATGGACAATGATACCCGCTTCTGATTCAGGAATCATCTATCTTGTGGCTACACATCCCACTATCACACACACAACGAGGTGTTACACGAAAACGTGCGGAAATCACCATAACCACAGATTACCAAAAACACAGGTTAATTAAAACCGATTGCGGAAAGCAGGTAAACTGAGAAAAACCATTACATTTAAGTCCTCATCCTGCAAGGAAACCGGTTATACAAACATTTACAAGCCTTGATACGTGTCCACAGCTTGGAGGAACAGCTGTCTAGCCATCACATGAGTTCATCACCTGTTTATATGTACATAAAGGCCCACATCCGGCCAGCAACAGGATATACAAAGGTTCAACAATTATACATCGTGAAACAATGTCAAAACGCTCCCAAGGACCTGAGAGTACAGGGATGACTCTAAGACTCTACTACAAAACAACCAAAACAGTAGCATATCCATCACTTGCCTTCTACTGCTCTTCTTACTGCTCGGCCGCAACTCCGCGACCACCACCACGCCTAGCTCGAACACCTAAAAAGGTTATAAACCAACGGGGTGAGACACACAGTCCCAGCGAGAAACATAACTCCCAGCCAAAACTACAAAACCTCAGAAGGATAAAGCAACAACAACAAATAACTGATAAGAGGTATAACAAGAGCAGTTTATAAAGTAAAGCTATTCATATTTTCAAGCTTACCAAGATGTACAGAAGGCATATACCCAAGTATTTCTTTATGGAACATGATTGACAAGATAAGATTTACAAGATCTTACCACATATCATAAAGAATGTATAAGTAACTACAAAAAATAGTAAGAGCAATTACACAAGAAAGGCCTCAACCAATGTTTTGTGTTTTGCCTTAAGCAGTAAATACTATTCGGGTGGATTACGTATTATTATGCCCTGAGGAAGTGAGCCGTACCGCTCAGATCCAACCGACGGATGCGAAACCCGGAGCCGGTGCCATACAAGGTCAATGGAAAAGCCGGACTCCACGACCTCCCACCTCGTGGTCAGTGCACGAGAACCAAAGCAGGACCGTAGTCTCATGCTTAAGTGGCCTCAGCCACAGGGTCAGCTCCATAGGCTACCCTTCCTCTAGCCCGCCTTGGTACAAGTCACGACGCTAGTAGATCTGAGCCACGAGCCTGTTCACCGTGCTCTGAGCCATGAACGCATTCATGCTCTATCACTCTCAGCCATGGGCCTGTTCACCATGCTCTCTCTCTCTCTATATATATATATATATCCGAGTCTAAAACCACAGCTGCACTCAATTCCCTCTCTATTTCAGGCTAGGAGAAACCACACATATTCAATAATATGCGCTTCCAGGTTAACCTGCAGGAGAACCTGTTTCACCATCAATAGCTCTTGACGATGATGGATCTATGGCCAGGGCAAACTACATGATTTGTTCCACTGTGATTAATTAGTATATTTTAAGTGGATTGCAAGATTCAACCAAGTTGTATAACATGCAAACTATAACAAGAATAAACAACATGAAACTCAATATTATGATTTTATTGTAAACAACATCATCCCGATTCATCACAAGGATTCAACATTACATGTTACCACTTGGCCTCTTGCCAATCATCCAGATCCATTTCAAGATCATCACATTGCCATGGGATCTCAATCCCTTATTACATAATGCCACTGCCTCTCAAGGCATTATCATCAACTTAGGCACTTTAACCAAACTCAGGTCCTCAGACCAAAACACATCATGTATGTCATCTCATCATCAAGAGTAACTATCAAAGCAATGTTACTCAACATATATACCTCATAGCCCTTTACCTGTCTATGCATCACCTGCATGGTTAGTACAGAAAGGTCGTATTATCAATCATAGGGCAATATTGATGATTATATGCTTTATCATACATTTCTCAACCTGTGATCATAACACCATGCAAGGCATCTTATATACTTATCATTTACTCAACATTATACATATCATTCCAGATGATCATAACACATGTAAATTCATGTCAAGTTACATAGATGGGCTCTACTATAATGATTACCATCAAGCATATCAAGGGTCACCATCATAACCAAATATGTTAACAAGAGCAACATCCAACATATCGGTTTTCCATAAGGAGCAAGACCCTCATTAAAAGTACCCACTACCCTCACCAGAAGTGGTATCGGGCAGGGCACCCTCACTTATCGCCCAACACATAACCTCACAATGGACAACACCTAGGGTGTAACGTGCAACGATGTGTCGTGCACTTCCAAGTGTAATGTGCAGCAGGGTCTATCGTGCAACTGAGCCCAAGGGGCGTGTCGTGCAAGGTGTAATGGGAAACACTCTGTCGTGCAACGACGCGTCATGCACTAGGATAACAACCACAAAGCCTGTCGAACACTGAGCCGATGAGCGTGATGTGCATCGGGTGTAACGTGCACCATGTCGTGCAATGCTCTGTCGGGCATCATGGTGTCGGGCAACGCAGCGTCGTGCTCAGCTATCTAGCCTGAACCTATCGGCCGACACACAGGGCAAGGATTAACATGACGCCCGTCACAACATCACAGAGCTAGCTAACAACTCCACACCTCAAGCCAACAACACCAAGCCATCACATAGGCTAAGTGTATTGGGCAGGGTACTCATCAAGGTATGATGCCCGACACACACAAAGTAGGAACCAGGTGTAATGCCTACCACCAAACCAGATGTGATGCACAACACACAAAAGATCAAGGACCAGGGTGTATCGCCCAACATAGCCACATAACATGATGACCAAGGCTCTAGGCCAAAGAAGGATGTCAGGCAACAACACCACCAACATCATATCGGGCAAGATACAACCTGATAGGGTCACCACCAACCCCAAGCACAAGGGCACCAAAACCCTAATGGATCAAGAAGATGACTCACCTCTCAACTATCAAGAGAGAGGGGTCTTGCCAAGCTTCTTATTACCAATCGGGAAACACAAGGTACAACCACAACTAAGGTCCACAACCACCACAAAGCTCACCTTTCAAGTCCATGGTGAGAGGAGGGTGTTGCTCAAGCCACTAGAACAAAAGCTCACCTCTCAACTTAAACGAGAGAGGAGTGTTGCCCATGATACTAGAACTCAAGCTCACTCCTCTAGACCAAGGAGAGAAAGGGGTGTTGCTCACCAAGAAACCCTAGAACACAGGTTCAGCCAACAAGGTGCAACTAAGCAAGAAACTAAACCAACAACATATATATAGCCGATCTTAAGCAACATATAAACAAGAAAATAGAAGATGGTAATTTAGTTAGGGTTAGGAGTTATGTAACCCGCCTTAAGCAAGCTCCAAGCTCCAAGCACCACCACAAGAAGGAGAGCAAGGCACTCTAGGGTTCGACCACCACTAGAGGAAGAAGGAGACTCCAAGAAGGATCGGCCACCAAGCTTGCAAAAGAAGAGGGTGTCGTGCACCAAGGAGAGGGAGAATAAGGAACTAAAGGGATCCTTAGTAAGGGAAAGGAAACACATATATAGAAGGGGATGGAGGAGAAACCAAGGTAGAACAAGGCAAGGTGTCGCCCACCTAGGGACACTTGTCCATGGGCAATGCCACCACTCTAACATGCCCTAAACACATGTCCAAGGCCATTGCCACATGCAAGCATCAAGCACCAAATGTCCACTAGTGGTGACACTAACGAGGTCAAAGAAGGTCAAAGGGTCCATGGGCGACACACCTCCATGCCATGGCCGACACACCCACTCCATGGCTGACACAACCCTGGGAGACACACCACCAGGGCGACACACAAGCATGCACTTGCCCGACACAAGGTTCAAAGAAGCAAAGGCAAGGCACCACAAGGCCCAACAAGCTCAACCAAGCCCAAAGGAACTCAAGCAACGAGCCCAGCCCTTCCTCTCAGCACTAGAGGAAGCAAGGAGAGGGAGGAACACCTCACAAGGTGAAAAACTTGCCCACAAACCCTAGACCCGGGTTAATTGCAAGTAGCACCTCCAGCTCTCAACAAAGCACCAACAAACCCTAATCACTACAGAAGGTGATTAGCAAGCAACTAAGCATCAGGGTTAAGCAAAGCAAACAGGATAAACCCTAAACGGAGGTCAGGGTCCTTACAAGCTAACCCCCTACAAAGGGATTTCGTCCCCAAAATCCGAAGAGAAAAGCGAGGGATACTTCCTCCTCATCTCTTCCTCAAGCTCCCACGTGGCTTCCTCAACACCACGATGATGCCAAAGAACCTTCACAAGAACCAAGTCCTTCCTCTTCAGCTTCTTAACTCTTCTATCAAGGATCATCACGAGACCTTCCTCATAGGTCACATCTTCATCAAGCTCAACTTTGACTGGCTGTATCACTGTCCCTGTATCCGGATGACTTTTCTTCAGCATACTGACATGGAACACTGGATGTAACCTGTGCAACTCTGACGGCAGCTCTAACTCGTAAGCTACCTTGCCAACACACACTATGACCGGGTATGGCCCCATATACCTGGGTGCTAGCTTACCCTTCCGGCCAAACCTCAACACACCTTTCCACGGTGATACTTTAAGATACACTTTGTCTCCTACCTGGAACTCCAAAGGTCGTCCGTGATTGTCTGCATAAGACTTCTTCCTGTCCTGTGCCGCTTTCAACTGTTGTTGTATCACCTTGATCTTTTCTGTCATCTACTGTACTAACTCAGGACCCAAAAGCTAATATTCACCAGACTCATACCAACACAAAGGAGATATGCACTTCCTGCCATATAAGGCCTCATAAGGAGCCATGTCAATGCTCCGCTGATAACTGTTGTTGTAGGCAAACTCTATCAAACTGAGGTGTACATCCCAACTGCCTAGGAACTGGAAAACACAAGCTCGAAGGAGATCCTCCAGAATCTGAATAGTCCTCTCAAACTGTCCATCTGTCTGTGGGTGAAAGGCGGTACTGAACCTCAACTGTGTTCCCAACGCTTTGTGCAACTGTTCCCAGAAACGACTCGTGAACTGAGGACCTCTGTCAGAAACTATCGTCGGTGGCACACTGTGCAAACACACTATCTCATCCACATATACTCGAGTGAGCTTCTCGACTGTATACATTGTCTTTACTGGTATGAAATGGGAAGACTTCGTCAATCTATCCACTATTACCCAAATGGAATCATGATTCCTAGTTGTCCTGGGTAGACCAACTACGAAATCCATGGTTATATGATCTCATTTCCACTGCGGTATTGGCAGGGGCTGCAACGTACCTACCGGCTTTTGATGCTCAGCCTTGACTTGCTGACAAACTGCACACTTAGCCACGAATTCGGCTACATCTTTCTTCAAGCCGGGCCACCAATACAAGTCCTTCAGACTATGATACATCTTGGTGACTCCTGGATGCATAGCATACATCGATGTGTGTGCTTCCTCGAGCACTAACTTCCTCAGATCATCAGCATCAGGGACCACCATCCTACCATGATAGCATACAAGTCCATCCTCAGACCCATGGAGCCCATCATGCTTTTCGCTGCCAAACTCTGATCTGATCAACTGTACCGTATCATCTGATTGTTTTGCATCTTTGATCTGTTGTCTCAGCGTAGGCTTGACTTGCATCTGTGCTAAAAATCCAGCTAACAAGGAAACTTTCATCTGCACGTTCATCTGCCGCAAGGAAACAAGCATATCCCGTCTATGGCATACCAGGGAACTCAACTGTGCCTTCTTTGAAGAAAAAGAAGAAGACTTTTGGCTAAGCGCATCTGCTACCACATTCGCCTTACCGGGATGATACTCGATGGTGCAGTCGTAATCATTGATTAGCTCCATCCATCAATGCTGTCGCATGTTCAACTCATGTTGTGAAAAGATGTACTTTAGATTCTTATGATCTGTAAAGATCTGACACACTTCCCCATAAGGATAGTGTCTCCAAATCTTTAACGCATGAACTACCACTGCTAACTCCAAATCATGAGTCGGATAGTTCTCCTCGTGTTTCTTAAGCTGTCGTGAAGCAAAAGAAACCACATGATCTTCCTGCATCAGCACACAACCTAAACCTTTCTTAGAAGCATCACAGAAAACAACATAGCCCTTCCCAGGCTCTGGCAGCACTAGTACTGGAGCACTGGTCAGCTTCTCCTTCAAGCTTTGGAAAGCTTGCTGGAAACGATCATCCCAGACAAAAGGTACATCCTTTCTAGTTAACTTAGTCATCGACAACACAATCGCACTGAAGTCCTTGACAAACCTCCTGTAGTATCCTACTAATCCCAGGAAACTACAGACCTCTGTCGGCGTCTTCGGCTATTCCCATTCTGCAACTGACTCTACCTTCTTCGGGTCCACTTTTACTCCTTCTGCACATATCACATGACCCAAAAAGGTTACTTCTTCCAACCAGAACTCACACTTACTGAACTTGGCATACAACTGATGTTGACAAAGAAGAGTCAATGTCAGTCAAAGATGTCGCTCATGCTCTTGCCTGTCCTGACTATAGATCAAGATGTCATCTATAAAGACTATGAAAAATTGATCTAGGAACGGACGAACTCTCGATTCATCAAGTCCATGAAAGCAACATGTGCATTGGTTAGCCCAAACGGCATAACCACAAACTCGAAGTGACCATACCACGTCCTAAAAGTTGAATTTGGTATGTCATCCGCCTTTATCCTCAACTGATGATATCCAGACTGTAGATCGATCTTCGAAAACACGGTAGCACCACACAACTAATTAAAAAGATCATCTTTCCTCGACAATGGGTACTTATTCTTGATCGTGACCTTGTTCAACTGCCGGTAATCTATACATAGCCACATCGATCCATCCTTCTTCTTAAGGAACAACACTGGAGCACCCCAAAGCGACGTACTTGGTTGGATGAAACCTTTCTCCAACAACTCTTGCAACTACTACTTAAGATCTGCCATCTCTACTGGAGCCATCCGATACAGTGTCTGTGTAATGGGATGCGTTCCTGGAACCAGATTGATCTCGAAGTCAATCTCTCGGGGTGGAGGAACACCAGGAAACTCCTCGGGAAACACATCGGAAAACTCTCGAACAATCGACACCTCTTCAAGGTTAGGGCCTTTTGCCTTGGTATCTACAACGATATCCACAACGTGAGCTAAGAATGCCTCACATCCTTGTCGTAGAAACCTCTCTGCTATCATAGCAGATATTAGACACGTCAGAAGAATCTTCCTATCTCCTTGGAAGATTCACTTCACTCCATCATCATCAAACACTGCCTGCTTGGAACCATAGTCCAAAACAACCTTATACTTCTCTAAGGTATCCATCCCAAGGATAACATCGAAACCATGCATATGAAGCGGTATAAGATCCACTTGTATACTGTGTCCCGAAAAAGATAAGACACAAGATGGACACTCTTCTCGAAGCATCGAAGATCCATCAAGAGGGGTTACTAACAACAAGCTATCTTTCTTACAACTAACAGGTAAACGACAGTTCTCAAGCATACTATAGGCGATAAAAGAGTGTGTAGCACTCGGGTCAACCAGAACAGATATAAAGCAAGAAGAAGACATATCAGAATGAAATAACTTCATCTGACCTGTCACCACTTGTGGGTTGACTATCGCTTCCGGCTGACTCATAGCATAGAATCGAGCCGTTGCTTGCTGTCCACGTCCTCTGCTTACTTGAGAAGGCGATCCCGCTTGTGACGTGTGACCGCGTCCTCACCCTCTGCTACCACTGGGCTGCTGTCTGTCTGTCCCTTGTTGATTCTGCCTCGACTGCTGCGTTACTTCAACATCTCTACTCGGGCAGTTCGACTTAAAATGCCCTGTCTGACCACAGATATAGCATGCCTTAACTTTAAACCGTGGCCTAAATGGCCCTATCACTGCCACAGAAGCTGTACTATGTGCCCTTGACGGTGAAGAAACGTAACCTCTTCCCTTACTCGGAGATCATTGCGACAATATGTTGGAACTTGTCATCACTGACGGTGCTGCAAACCTTGGCTTCTTAAAGCCACCAAACCTCTATCCCTAAAACTGAGCAAGCCTCTTCTTAGACATAGATTCTCTTTTCTCCCTGACTGATCGTTCGATCCTCCAGATGGATACCACAAACATAGCAAACTGCTCTCTATTCTCCAACGCAGAAACAGGTGTTGTCAGCTCAGCACTCAAACCTTTCTCAAAGCGTCTGATCCGCTCTTCATCTCTCACCGCCATGTGAGGACAAAACCTTAACAGATCCATGAACTTGGCTTCGTACTCAGTGATGTTCATCATTCCTTGTCGCAGGTAGGGGTGAGCAGAATTTGGTCAATAACCGATTAACCGAATGGTTAATTTTGAATGGTTAATTTTTTTTAGACTATTTGGTTAATTCGGTTAATTTGGTTAATTTAATTCGGTTAATCGGTTAAATGGTTAATTTCATGGTTAAAGATATTTTTGGTATGGTTAACCAAATTAACCGAATAGTTATAATTTATTCTTAAATAATATCCTACACACGTATATATACATATATAGTTGTACTTTTATTTCAAAAAACTTCCCCATATACATAGTAATCAAGTTTTCACGAGCCATACAACATTATATTTCCAGAAATATCACTATAATATAACAATTGTTCAAATTTCAATGAGTATTTCAAATAACATTATTACACATGTGTTATTTGGTTAACCAAATTAACCGACCAAATTAATCGTTAACCGATTGGACAATAACCGAATTAACCGACGCAATTCGGTTAGGTTAATGGTTAAAATCTCAAACCACAAATTAACCATTTAACCGAACCGAATTAACCGTAACCGACCGAATTAACCGAATGCTCACCCCTAGTCGCAGGCTCTCAAACTGACTGATCTTCTCATCCAGATACGTCTCGAAAAGTACATGTTGACGAACTCGCACCGAAAAACCTCCCAACCGATCACCTCACCAGGTCGCTTCTCTTCCTCGTTGGTCCACCAGTGACTAGCACTACCCTTCAGGAGGTAGACAGTGTGCTTTAATTTTTCTGCTTTGGGGATGTCAAGGATCCGAAAAGCCTTCTCAAGACTTGTCAGCCACAGATCTGCATCCGTTGGATCAGCCGTCCCAGCATAATCCGAAGCTCTGACTCGGCGAAGCCGCTCAAAGGTCTTCCCAATACCCGATGTTTCACCATGGGAGCCTGTACTCTAGGCGGAGGCACTGGCAATCTCTCTAACATGAGATTCATCGTAGCCATTATCTACCCCATAAGTTGTTGGTAGACAGGGTGTTCAAGAATGGATGTGTCAGGTTGGGGGACCTCAGGCACCCGATCTTCATGTGCCTGCCCTATAGCTCCATCAACTGATGCAGCATCACTGTTCTCGGCAGCATGTTCTTCGTGGTTTCCAGACATCTTAGATTTTTTTCCGCTGAGGGCAGAAGATGATTGTGAGAAAATCTGGAATACTCACATGAACAGACACAACCTAGTCCTAAATTCCTGTAGACTCAGCGAACCTAGAGCTCTGATACCAAAACTTGTGGCAACACATCCCACTATCACACAGACAGTGAGGTGTTACACAAAAACGTGTGGAAATCACCATAACCACAGATTACCAAAAACACGGGTTAATTAAAACCGATTGCGGAAAGTAGGTAAACTGAGAAAAACCATTACATTTAAGTCCTCATCCTACAAGGAAACAGGTTATACAAACATTTACAAGCCTTGATACGTGTCCACAGCTTGGAGGAACAGCTGTCTAGCAATCACATGAGTTCATCACCTATTTATATGTACATAAAGGCCCACATCCGGCCAGCAGTAGGATATACAAAGGTTCAACAGTTATACATAGTGAAACAACGTCAAAACGCTCCCAAGGACCTGAGAGTACAGGGATGACTCTAAGACTCTACTACAAAACAACCAAAACAGCAGCATATTCATCGTTTGCCTTCTACTGCTCTTCTTGCTGCTCGGCCGCAACTCCGCGACCACCACCACACCTAGCTCGAACACCTAAAAAGGTTATAAACCAGGGGGGTGAGACACACAGTCCCAGCGAGAAACATAACTCCCCGCTGAAACTACAAAACCTCAGAAGGATAAAGCAACAACAGTAGATAACTGATAAGAGGTATAATAAGAGAAGTTTATAAAGTAAAGCTATTCATATCGTCAAGCTTACCAAGATGTACAGAAGGCATATACCCAAGTATTTCTTAATGGAACATGATTGACAAGATAAGATTTATAAGATCTTACCACATATCATAAGGAACGTATAAGTAACTACAGAAAACAACAACAACAATTACACAAGCAAGGCCTCAACCAATGTTTCTTGTTTTGCCTTAAGCAGTAAATACTATTCGACTGGATTACGTATTATTATGCCCTGAGAAAGTGAGCCGTACCGCTCAGATCCAACCGACGACTATGAAACCCAGAGCCAGTGCCATACAAGTGTTGGTATGTATGCCCATAGAGCAAGTCATATGATGATTGTAATGGGGTACTTTGTAAATGATTTGAATAATAATAAAGGCAATTTCCAATCTATATGTTTAAACTGTAACTGAGATGGTGGTGTAACATGATAGATGTCTAAAGAATTGTTTTACTCAATGATGTATGCTTTTGGGTTGAGGACCTAAACGATGAGATCATATGGATGTTAAGAGTATACATTCTTGTTTAGTCCCTAGTTGGTTGTTATTGTGGAAATAACCATAGACATCAATAACACTGAAGACTAGATTGTGTGTTGGTTAATGATAGAATCTCATTAGTCATGATATAGTGATATCAAACCAAGCACATAGGTACTTGTTAGAGAACAAGGTACCAGATAGACCCACCGTGAGAGTAACACATGGAACCATGACTTGGTAGTCACAGTCAGCTCTCACAGTGATGGTGGTGAGTGTGATTCTTAGACCTGAAATCACTACACTCAACACATGTCATTGGGTACACTTTGACATCATCAAAGTCCTGAAACATGGGTTGTTATAAAGGTGATGATTGGGTGGCTTTGACACATGGGGCTTTTGAGGGGTGAGTGATAGATATGGGATTTGTCCCTCCTGAGGGAGTTTTATATCCTTGGCCACTTGATGAGTAGGATTGAGAAAGGCATGCACATGCACGTGTGAATTAATATGTGATATTGATGTCACACACATCTCACCCAGTCTGCTCTGAGATCAAGGAAATGAATGAATGTTGACAGGATGGCTGTTCCATTCCTCGAGTTCATTCAGGATATCAGTGACAAAGGAATTATACATTCATTGTAACACCATTCACGGATTGTAGGATTGAAAGTTGTTCTCCAACTTTCTATTTCACTTGGGTAGCACTGATGTGTGACTAGGCACCACTCTTTGCTTGTGAAGTCATAAGTGTTATGGACTTTCACTGACAACGTGAAATGGACCTGCAGGGTCACACACATAGGATTTAACCTGGAAGAGGATTTTTGTCCACAAACAATGTTTAGATTGATTACTAAAGGAGTTTAGTAGTTCAATTAAACACTCAATTAATTGATAGCTCAATATCATAGTGTTCAAGGTGTTGGATTGATTGATTAGAGTATCAGATTGATTGAAACCACAATTGACTAATTCTGCACAATATGTACTCCCAACCGATTGGCTCATGTGATGAACCGATCGACTCAGCTTGGTGAACCGATCAGCTCAGATGGTGAGTCGATCGGCTCATGGATAGGGTGAACGATTGCTTCAAGTGTTGAAACGATTGGTTCAACTGTTGCAACTGAGCAAGTTGGGAAAGTAAGATTGGTGAGAATTTTCCTTTCGTTTCACTTGCCCAATTTGATTGGAACAAGGATTGGTATTCGATACCAATTAGAAACAAAACAAGGAAAGTCAATCGGGAAATGATCAGGACCACGAACCGACCGGTTCAGATGTGAACCGACTGGTTCATGGGTCCCAACCAATCGGTTGAGATGTCAAATGACCGGCTTAGATCCCAACCGACTGTTTCAGTTGTGAAACGATCGGTTCAGGTTGCGAGTTGGTTGTTTTTGTGGAAAAATCTCGAACCCTTCTACTCCTGCTTTAGTCCCGCATTGCCCGGGATGGAGAACCCTGTCCCATGACCCTCCTATATATAGGGGTATTGGGGGCTTCTTAGAGTACAACTCAGTGCAAGCCAGTTGCTCTGCAAAGTTGTTGTTCTCTCTGGTTTTGGTAACCGAGAGAGCTTGAGCAAGTGCTACCCAATAAGGGAGGCACAACAAGGGAAAGACAACTGTAGAAAGCGACTGGTGGCAGGAGAGTGTGTTGGCGACTAGTACGCCAACAGGAGGGTGCGACTCCTTCTGATTCCTTATGGGACAAGGAGATAGGAGTTCCAGATAATCCGTGTGGACGACTGCGGAGGCGGGAGACCTCTGTCGCTCGGAGGACAACTGTCAATCTCGATAGTTCGTCGAGACCAGAAGTCTTCAGTTCCAGTGCGACCAGGAGCTGCACAGACACCATCCAAGACCAGAGGTGAAGACCGCGCAAGGCGCGAGGTACTGTCGTCGAGCAAGCCTCAGAACAAGGTATGCATCCACAAACCATCTTTCCTATTGTATAGACGTTGACGCGATTCCTTTTGTTCAGGGTTTTGGGGAGAAAATTTTTGTTTCCACTACTTCTCTGCCTCCACTAAAACCCAACAGTGGTATCAGAGCCACGTCAACTGTTCTATATTTTAGGATTATCGATACGATCGATTTTGGTTTGTCACCTTTTTTTATTGCATACGATGCGAATAAAATTGGCTTTATGCATGTCCAATCCACAAATCCCAAATATACATAAATGATATGTAATATTAATGCACTCGATACGCGTCGCCCTTAAATGAGCTTTATGGTGGATGTGTAGCATGGTTATGGCCTATAAACTCCTATATCTGTGTGTGGTTGTATGTGGTTGCTTGCATCTCAGTCTGCGCACCGATTCCCTTGCTCTCTTTCCTGATGTAACTCGAAATAATTCAAGAATTCTTTTCCTACCTTTGCTCCCCCCGAATGTAACTCAGGGTTTCATAATTAAATTGTAAACAGGATAGATTTTATTTCCTTTTATGTCAAAGAACGGTGGACAACCTGAGATGATCGGTTCAAGGCGTGAACCGATCGGTTGGTGATCTAGACGACCGGTTCGAGGAGCAAGACGAGCGAGTGGCGACCTGATGAGATGCACGATGACTGGTGAACCGATCGGCTGGAGGCGCCAGTCGATCGGCTGGTGGCACTCAAACAACCAACTAGATGGCGAGCCGATCAATCATGGAGATGAGTTGATCAAACCCATAAAGGCAGGCATAGTTTTCATCTTGTACAAGTTGCATGTGATGTAGACCTAGATGACCGTGATTCCTCTTGGCTCGAGGAATCACAATAGGATGGCCATAATCATTGCTTTTTATCATTTTGCATGTTTTCTGTGGGATATAGCATGTATATGATACATACTATATATTATGGTGATTGGATATGTATATATGTATATAAAAACCAAATCCCTCATTAAAATATTAAGTATTATATGCCTTCCATTAGCGACACACATGGCAAACTCGATCGACCAAGCGTAGGTTACGCCAAAGCGTGGTGCGCCGTCCATCTTGTGGAAGTGTGAAGGGTCGACATGCAGGTTCTGCCAAAGCAGGGTGCATGTTTACTGTGTCGGCTTTTGGGATAGACTTAACGGGTGATTCTTAGAGCGTCTAAGCCCAGAGGCATGGAATGTTCATGGCAAGGTGTTGCGCATGTTCATTCATCAAGAGTTGCATATGATGCAATTTGCATGATGGCCTACCTAAATAGTCAAGATTATGGGCGATCAGCCAAAGCTGACTCATGACTTGATGAAATATGGATCTTGACCCACTAGAAGATTGTACGTTGTAATCTTCTGAATTGATGGTGAGAGCTATCAATTTGAATCAAAATAGTAGGAGCGGTAATTAATTAAAGGCCTAATTAACTATCATCAAATTTTATTCAAATCAAATCAAAAGGAGTTTTGACAAAATGCAATTTTATCTTGTAGAATGGAAAAGGAATCATCTTTTAAAATGGGCAAATTAATTGAAAACAAATTCCATAATTGGTTGAGGACTGTGAGAAGTGTTATGCACAATCCAGATATACCAGGAGCCTTTGAATCCACTCTATGTACGCTTAATGCATTGGTGAAGAGGAAAGAAAGTTCATTGATAGAGATCAATGGAATGGATGGTAAGGGAGAGAAGGGTTCTCTCGCCAAACCAATTTCTTCTACATGGAGAGGATGGAAGGAACGATGGAAGAAGAAGTCAGAGATAGAGATCTCTACTTCTGCTGTATACGTGATAGAGATTAACTTTACTACTTCTTCGTCATGGGTACTTGATACCGGATGCGGATCTCACATTTGTTCAAATGTGAAGGATCTTAAGAGAAGTAGGCCTTTGGGGAAAGGCGAGGTTGAACTACGTGTTGCCAATGGGGCAAGGGTTGCCGCCAGTGCTGTAGGAACCTATGAGTTAACTCTACCTAGTGGGCTAATAATAAAGTTGAAGAACTGCTATTATGTACCTGCCATAAATAGGAATATCATTTCTGTCTCTTGTTTGGACAAGGATGGATTTGAATTTCTTATTAAGAATGAAAATTGCTCCATTTCTAAAGATGGGATATTTTATGGAAGTGCCCCAATGTCTTATGGTCTATACTTGATAGATCTAGAGACAAGTGTATACAACGTAAACACCAAAAGGCAAAAACTCAACAACCCAAACAAAACGTATATTTGGCATTGTCGTCTAGGGCACATAAATGAGAAGTGCATTTCTAGACTCCACAAAGATGGTTATCTAGACTCTTTTGATTATGAATCAATGGAGACATGTGAATCTTGTTTATTGGGCAAGATGACCAAGACTCCCTTTTCAGGTAAAGGTGAGAGACCTAGTGATCTATTAGGACTCATACATACTGATATCTGTGGGCCTTTTAGAACTAATGCCAGAGGTGGGTATCAATACTTCATTACCTTTACTGATGACTTCAGTAGGTATGGCTATGTGTACCTGATGAAACATAAGTCAGAAACCCTTGAAAGGTTCAAGGATTTCATGAATGAAGTACACAACCAACTTGGTAAAAGTATTAAGGCACTTTGATCTGATCGAGGTGGAGAATACTTAAGCCAGGAGTTTGAGGACCTTCTGCGAGCCCGTGGTATTGTATCACAATAGACTCCGCCTGGAACACCACAACATAATGGTGTGTCTGAAAGAAGGAATCACACATTGTTGGATATGGTGCGATCAATGATGAGTTTTGCTGATCTTCCAATTTCTTTCTGGGGTTATGCTCTTGAAACCGCCACGTTTACACTTAACCGAGTACCATCTAAATCGGTTCAAAAGACACCATATGAGATATGGACCGGGAAGCGTCCCAACTTGTCTTTTATGAAGATTTGGGGTTGTGAGGCTTACGTTAGGAAATTTTTTCCTAATAAGCTTGGACCCAAATCTGATAAATGTTATTTTGTTGGATATCCCAAGGAAACCAAGGGATATTATCTATACCACCCTACTGACAACAAAGTGTTTGTTGCCAGGGATGCTATATTCTTAGAGAAGGAATTTATTTCCAAAGGAAGTAGTGGGAGGAAAATAGAGCTTGAAGAGGTTCAAGCCCAACAAGAAAACATTGAATCGATAGATGTACGAGAGGAATATGGAGATTCACAAGGTGTTGTGGAATCTTATTCTCCTCAAGTAACACAAGGACCTCATAGATCTAGTAGGACCCGCCTTGAACCTTAGAGGTTTGGATACCTTGTGACTCAGGAAGGTGGAGAGTTGATCATAAATGATGATCCAACTACCTACGTAGAGGCTATGGAAGGACCAGATTCTGAAAAATGGCTTGAAGCCATGAGATCCGAGATGGAATCCATGTACTCCAACAAAGTATGGACTTTAGTGGAACCACCCAAAGGGGTAAAACCCATAGGGTGCAAGTGGGTCTTTAAGAAAAAGACCGACATGGATGGCAATGTGCAAACTTATAAAGGCAAATTGGTTGCGAAGGGATTTCGACAAGTTCAAGGTGTTGACTATGACGAAACCTTTTCTCCAGTTGCCATGATTAAGTCCATCAAGATCATGCTTGCTATTGCAGCTTATTATGACTATGAGATTTGGCAGATGGATGTTAAAACCGCATTCCTTAACGAGAATATAAATGAGGATGTGTACATGACACATCCTGAAGGTTTTGTAGATCCAAAGAATGCCAATAAAGTATGTAAGCTACAAAGGTCAATCTATGGATTGAAGCAAGCATCTCGGAGTTGGAATCTTCAATTTGATGAGGAAGTCAAAGTGTTTGGCTTTATTCAAAATGAAGATGAACCTTGTGTGTACAAGAAGGTTAGTGGGAGCTCGACCACATTTCTCATATTGTATGTGGATGACATACTTTTGATGGGGAATGATGTCTTAGCCTTAGAGAAGGTAAAGACTTGGCTTGGGAATACTTTCTCAATGAAGGACTTAGGAGAAAAATTCTACATTCTAGGAATTAAGATCTATAGAGATAGATCTAGAAGGCTTCTTGGACTGAGTCAGAGCACGTACATCGACAAAGTGCTGAAGCGGTTCAGCATGGAGAACTCAAAGAGAGGCAACATCCCCATGCTACATGGAGTCACCGTCTCTAGAGCTCAATGTCCCCAATCTTGTGAAGAGAGGGAGCGTATGAATGGGATCCTATATGCATCAGCCATCGGATCCATCATGTACGCTATGTTGTGCACATGCCCAGATGTCTCGTATGCTCTCAGCATGACGAGCAGGTACCGGTCAGATCTCGAGGATGCTTACTGGACAGCCGTAAAGAACATCCTCAAGTACTTGCGAAGGACTAAGGACCAGTTTCTTGTTTACGACGGCAAGGAAGAGCTGGTTGTAAAGGGTTACACCGGTGCAAGCTTCCAAACCGATAAAGATGATTATAGACCACAGTCAGGATTTGTATTTTGCCTTAATAATGGAGTTGTGAGCTGGAAGAGTTCCAAGTAAGAAACAGTTGCTGATTCTACTACAGAGGCCGAGTATATTGCTGCATCACATGCAACAAAGGAGGCTGTGTGGATTAGGAAGTTCATTTCTGAACTTGGTGTAGTTCCCAATAGCTGTGATGACAATACTGGAGCTATTGCACAAGCTAAGGAGCCCAGATCACATCAGTGGTCCAAGCACATATTGTGGCACTTCCATCTTATATGAGAGATCGTACAACAAGGAGATGTGAAGATTTGCAAAGTACCAACTGAAGACAACATAGCTGATCCACTAACTAAGGCCCTTTCTCAGCAGAAGCATGATGGTCGTGCTAGGTCACAAGGATTGAGGTTCGTTGGTGACTGGCTCTAAGTGCAAGTGGGAGTCTGTTGGTATGTATGCCCATAGAGAAAGTCATATGATGATTGTAATGGGATACTTTGTAAATGATTTGAATAATAATAAAGGCAATTTCCAATCTATATGTTTAAACTATTTTTGAGATGATGGTGTAACATGATAGATGTCTAAAGAATTGTTTTACTCAATGACGTATGCTTTTGGGTTGAGGTCCTAAACGATGAGATCATACAGATGTTAAGAGTACACATTCTTGTTTAGTCCCTAGTCGGTTGTTATTTTGGAAATAACCATAGACATCAATAACACTGAAGACTAGATTGTGTGTTGGTTGATGATAGAATCTCATTAGTCATGATATAGTGATATCAAACCAAGCACATAGGTACTTTTTAGAGAACAAGGTACCGGACAGACCCACCGTGAGAGTAACACATGGAACCATGACTTGGTAGTCACAGTCAGCTCTCACAGTGATGGTGGTGAGTGTGATTCTTAGACCTGAAATCACTACACTCAACACATGTCGTTGGGTACACTTTGACATCATCAAACGCAGTCCTGAAACATGGGTTGTTATAAAGGTGATGATTGGGTGGCTTTGACACATGGGGATTTTGAGGGGTGAGTGATAGATATGGGATTTGTCCCTCCTGAGGGAGTTTGATATCCTTGGCCACTTGATGAGTAGGATTGAGAAAGGCATGCGCATGCACGTGTGAATCAATATGTGATATTGATGTCACACACATCTCACCCAGTCTGCTCTGAGATCAAGGAAATGAATGAATTTTGACAGGATGACTGTTCCATGCCTCGAGTTCATTTAGGATATCAGTGACAAAGGAATTATACATTCACTGTAACACCATTCACGGATTGTAGGATTGAAAGTTGTTCTCCAACTTTCTATTTCACTTGGGCAACACTGATGTGTGACTAGGCACCACTCTTTGCTTGTGAAGCCATAAGTTTATGGACTTTCACTGCCAACGTGAAATGGACCTGCAGGGTCACACACATAGGATTTAACCTGGAAGAGGAGTTTTGTCCACAAACAATGTTTAGATTGATTACTAAAGGAGTTTAGTAGTTCAATTAAACACTCAATTAATTGATAACTCAATATCATAGTGTTCAAGGTGTTGGACTGATTGATTAGAGTATCAGATTGATTGAAACCACAATTGTACTGATTCTGCACAATCTGTACTCCCAACCGATCGGCTCATATGATGAACCGATTAGCTCAGCTTGGTGAACCGATCGGCTCAGATGGTGAGTCGATCGGCTCATGGACAGGGTGAACGATTGCTTCAAGTGTTGAAATGATCAGTTCAACTATTGCAACTGGGCAAGTTGGCAAAGTAAGATTGGTGAGAATTTTCCTGTCGTTTCACTTGCCAAATTTGATTGGAACAAGGATTGGTATTCGATACCAATTAGAAACAAAATAAGGAAAGTCAATCAGGAACTGAATAGGACCACGAACCGACCGGTTCATGGGTCCCAACCGATCAGTTGAGATGTCAACCGACCGGCTCAGATCCCAACCGACCGTTTCAGTTGTGAAACGATCAGTTCAGGTTGCGAGTTGGTTGTTTTTGTGGAAAAATCTGGAACCCTTTAGTCTCGCATTGCCCCGGATGGAGAACCCTGTCCCATGACCCTCCTATATATATAGGGGTATTGGGGGCTTCTCAGAGTACAACTCAGTGCAAGCTAGTTGCTCTGCAAAGTTTTTGTTCTCTCTGATTTTGGTAACCGAGAGAGACCGAGCAAGTGCTACCCGATAAGGGAGGCACAACAAGGGAAAGACAACTGCAAAAGGTGACTGGTGGCAGGAGAGTGTGTTGGCGACTAGTACGCCAACAGGAGGGTGCGACTCCTTCCGATTCCTTGTGAGACAAGGAGATCGGAGTTCTAGGCAGTCTGTGTGGACGACTACGGAGGCGGGAGACCTCTGTCGCTCGGAGGACAACTGTCAATCCTGACAGTCCGGTGAGACCAGGAGTCTTCAGTCCCGGTGTGACCAGGAGCTGCACAGACACCGTCCAAAACTGGAGGTGAAGACCGCGCAAGGCGCGAGGTACTGTCGCCGAGCAAGCCTCGGGACAAGGTATTCATCCACAAACCATCTTTCCTATTGTATAGACGTTGATGCGATTCCTTTTGTTCTGGGTTTTGGGGAGAAAAATTTTGTTTCTGCTGCTTCTCTGCCTCCTCTAAAACCCAACAACAAGGTCCATGGAAGAGTCGGACTCCATGACCTCCCACATCATGGTCAATGCACGAGAACCAAAGCTGGACCGCAGTCTCATGCTTTAGTGGCCTCAGCCACAGGGTTAGCTCCATAGGCTACCCTTCCTCTAGCCCGCCTTGGTACAGGTCATGACGCTAGTATATCTGAGCCACGGGCCTGTTCACCGTGCTCTGAGCCATGAACACATTCATGCTCTATCACTCTGAGCCATGGGCTTGTTCACCTTATATATCCGAGTCTGCAACCGCAGCTGCACTCGATTCCCTCTCTATTTCAAGCTAGGAGAAACCACACATATTCAACAATATGTGCTTCCAGGTTAACCCACAGGAGAACCTGTTTCACCATCACCAGCTCTTGACGATGATGGATCTATGGCCAGGGCAAACTACATGATTTGTTCCACTGTGATTAATTAGTATATTTTAAGTGGATTGCAAGATTCAACCAAGTTGTATAACATGCAAACTATAACAAGAATAAACAACACAAAACTCAATATTATGTTTTTATTGTAAACAACATCATCCTGATTCATCACAAGGATTCAACATTACATGTTACCACTTGGCCTCTTGCCAATCATCCAGATCCATTTCAAGGATCATCACATTGCCATGGGATCTCAATCCCTTATCACATAATGCCACTGCCTCTCAAGGCATTCTCATCAACTTAGGCACTTTAACCAAACTCAGGTCCTCAGACCAAAACACATCATGTATGTCATCTCATCATCAAGAGTAACTATCAAAGCAATGTTACTCAACATATATACCTCATAGCCCTTTACCTGGCTATGCATCACCTACATGGTTAGTACAGAAAGGTCGTATTATCAATCATAGGGAAATATTGATGGTTATATGCTTTATCATACATTTCTCAACCTGTGATCATAACACCATGCAAGGCATCTTATATACTTATCATTTACTCAACATTATACATATCATTCCAGATGATCATAACACATGTAAATTCATGTCAAGTTACATAGATGGGCTCTACTATAATAATTACCATCAAGCATATCAAGGGTCACCGTCATAACCAAATGTGTTAACAAGAGCAACTTCCAACATATCGGTTTTCCATAAGGAGCAAGACCCTCACTAAAAGTACCCACTACCCTCACCAGAAGTGGTATCGGGCAGGGCACCCTCACCTATCGCCCAACACAACCTCATAACGGACAACACCTAGGGTGTAACGTGCAACGCTGTGTCGTGCACTTCCAAGTGTAACGTGTAGCAGGGTCTATCGTGCAACTGAGCCCAAGGGGCATGTCGTGCAAGGTGTAAGGGGCAACACTCTGTCGTGCAACGGTGCATCATGCACTAGGATAACAGCCACAAAGCCTGTCGAGCACTGAGCCGATGAGCGTGCCTTGCATCGGGTGTAACGTGCACCATGTCGTGCAATGCTCTGTCGGGCATCATGGTGTCGGGCAACGCAGCGTCGTGCTCAGCTATCTAGCCTGAACCTATCAGCTGACACACAGGGCAAGGATTAACGCGATGCCCGTCACAACATCACAGAGCTAGCTAACAACTCCACTCCTCAAGCCAACGACACCAAGCCATCACATAGGCTAAGTGTATCGGGCAGGGTACTCATCAAGGTATGATGCCTGACACACACAAGGCAGGAACCAGGTGTAACGCCTACCACCAAACCAGATGTGACGCACAACACACAAAAGATCAAGGACCAGGGTGTATCGCCCAACATAGCCACATAACATGACGACCAAGGCTCTAGGCCAAAGAAGGATGTCGGGAAACAACACCACCAACATTATATCGGGCAAGATACAACCCGACAGGGTCACCACCAACCCCAAGCACAAGGGCACCAAAACCCTAATGGATCAAGAAGATGGCTCACCTCTCAACTATAAAGAGAGAGGGGTCTTGCCAAGCTTCTTATCACTAATCGGTCAACACAAGGTACAACCACAACCAAGGTCCACAACCACCACAAAGCTCACCTTTCAAGTCCATGGTGAGAGGAGGGTGTTGCTCAAGCCACTAGAACACAAGCTCACCTCTCAACTTAAATGAGAGAGGAGTGTTCCCCATGATACTATAACTCAAGCTCACTCCTCTAGACCAAGGAGAGAAAGGGGTGTTGCTCACCAAGAAACCCTAGAACATAAGTTCGACCAACAAGATGCAACTAAGCAAGAAACTAAACCAACAACATATATATAGCCGATCTTAAGCAACATATAAACAAGAACATAGAAGATGGTAATGTAGTTAGGGTTAGGAGTTATGTAACCCGCCTTAAGCAAGCTCCAAGATCCTAGCTCCAAGCTCTAAGCACCACCACAAGAAGGAGAGCAAGGCACTCTAGGGTTCGGCCACCACTAGAGGAAGAAGGAGACTCCAAGAAGGATAGGCCACCAAGGTTGCAAAAGAAGAGGGTGTCGTGCACCAAGGAGAGGGAGACTAAGGAACTAAAGGGATCCTTAGCAAGGGAAAGGAAACACATATATAGAAGGGGATGGAGGAGAAACCAAGGTAGAATAAGGCAAGGTGTCACCCACCTAGGGACACTTGTCCATGGGCAATGCCACCACTCTAACATGCCCTAAACACATGTCCAAGGCCATTGCCACATGCAAGCATCAAGCACCAAGTGTCCACTAGTGGTGACACAAATGAGGTCAAAGAAGGTCAAAGGGTCCATGGGTGACACACCTCCATGCCATGGCCGACACACCCACTCCATGGCCGACACAACCCTGGGCGACACACCACCAGGGCGACACACAAGCATGCACTTGCCCGACACAAGGTTCAAAGAAGGAAAGGCAAGACACAGTTTGTAGAAACTGTCATAATCATGAGATGATTTCCTAAGAGATCTTCCATTATAATAGTGATACACTACTGATTCACATGAACTAAATGTGTTATGGACGATTCAGCAAACACCCAGACTTTTCCACCCACAAATTGATTAGTGTATCACCATTCAAGACGAAGAGTATCGACCAACTCCTCTGTTCTTTGTGCATGAACCATGGGCTCCATTATTGCAAAGAATAGAGGCTTATACTTACGACTTAAGCTTCCCAACCATCTATGAGTTTTCTGATTCATAAGACTATTAGAATTCCAAAACATGAATTAAGACATATCACATGATTTAGAGTCCTCATTCATTCATAATATCTCAGTTCGTAATAAAAAACTATCTCACTTCTCATGATTTTGTCTTCACTTTGACTTGTGTCTCCTTTCTTCTATAAACTCATCTTATGACATACATGATCCTAAACTACTGTGAATCTCATCCTCTGACCAGGGTTCAGGAGATGACATTCTAGACCTTTGGTAAATGACTTTATTACAGTGGGATTCACATTCAAAATCCTTAAAATTTCTCCTTATAATCCTAGAATATCCCCTCGTGGTGTTGCTTGATATGCGTTATCTATAAATGAAATCACTTAGGCAATGATGTTTCAAAATCACACTCTTAACCTCATGGTCAGTAACCCACCACTGTCTGGTAGTATTTGCCTCCTGACTACACATACTGTGATGAAATACCCCCTCCTTATCTGAGGTAGGGATAGCAGCCGAAGGTGACTAGACTTCTCTGTCCCGATCAACTTGATGGCAGGTAGTCACAATATGTGATCTCTACCTCTAGTTTACCCCTTCTAAGATGGCATGTATTTAGTTAATATTGGGATTTTACAGAGCTTCCATAGGAATATCAAGCCTCCTCACCATCTTCGTGAACATATCCTCAAATTAGCTATGTACTTTCATACATTTGATGAACCTTATCAATTATTAGAACAAATTCTTTTCCAAATCTTCTTAGTAATGGGGTGCATAAAAATTATTAGTTATGAACCTCAATTCAAGTTCATGTTCTTATAAGCTTCAGGGCCATTTTTTTCAAGAAAAGGATATTCCAAGTATTTATCATGATTTATGAAAGTCTAAGTCCCCTCTAATTTATTTAAGGGTTTTATGTTGAAATTCAGAAACCAATGAACTAATATTAATCTACACATTAAGATAAGCCCATGATTAATTTTTGGGTCCAAAAATAGGTCACTAGATAAGGTAATTAATTTCCACAAGAAAATGTCTAAAACATCATTTATTTAAGTGGGTACTTAGGATGTTAGGCTTGGGCGTGCGACGGGCCTCACTCCAAGTTGTCTGTTCTAGGAAACCCTAACCCATGCATTCTCAACCATCCAAAGGTCATCCCTAACCTCCATACTTCATGAAGCCACATGGAACAATCAGGCATGATTCCTTGAGTCCCCTTTCTCATGAGTCACTGAACGTTTCTAGGATCTAACAACTCCTACAGACTTAGGACACAATGTGAAACAGATGACCCCTAGATCGAACCCTAGACCAATCTATACAAAGAACACCCAAAAGGCCATTGTCTCCTCTCTCCATGCCATTTTACAAGCACCAGAAGAGTCCCTCTCGCTAGCAACAAACTCATTCACTCTCTTTTCCAAGGTCTTTAGACTTGACCCTCCACTCTGATATGATTAGGCTACCCCCAAGCGTCAGAACCTAGTCTCCTTCTACCTTTGTCTCTTCAGAGTTTTGCAAGGTGCAAAGGCTAGAAAAGAGCAATTCCTTGGTCGAGCACCTTCTCTAAAGCATTAATGAATCATAGAACCTGACACATAGCCGTGTGATCTAGTGGATGTTTCCACCCTCAAGCGCATGTGTTGAAGTTGGGGAGCCTTTATTGTCGACAAACTTCATGCCTCCTCACACCATAGGAAGGATATCTGAGAGCTCTTGGAGTGTTGACAAAGCCTTCCCATCCCTCAAACCAGCATGAGGGGAGGTAAACACTAAGAACCTAGTTTCATCATCCATGGTTGTTCTTCACGAATCTCTGTGTTTGTTTGCTCTTTTACCAAGGAACATAGTCAATCTTGATCTACTCACCACCGCAAGTTCTCATGTGACATTCAATTTCTATCCATGTCATTACAATGGTGTTTCCACGTTGGAGGCTTATTGCCCCATTTTGCAGAGAGCAGTAGCACCCTACTCCAGTCACTGTTGACAACGAGCAAAGGGCCACCAGACTCATCAATCCTGACCGATGCCAATGTTGAAGGCTTGTGGAGTCATGATGCACTCTATTTCCAACTGGATGTTGCTAGTTATTATCCACTCATCAACTATGGTGTAGTAAGGTAAAATCAAAAGTGCATTTGTACTATTTTTCTCATACATCAGTCATTTTGATGTCACACCTAACATGGGAAAAATGGTATTTTCTCAGGGTCATTTATATACAACCATGACTTGTTTTCCTAAAGTCTAGACCTTAGTCCGCGTGACATTCAAAGGTATTCTGGTAATTCAGTAAAAATCAATTTTTTCTTTAGCAAGATTTTCCAGTAATGGTGTTTCTTATTTTATATCGCATGTGATTGACCAGTATGAGTCAGAACTTTAGAAATCCTATAAATTGCTACATAACTCAGATGGCATCATGCCATATATGAATTTTCATCTACTCTTCGAGAAATAGATGATGAACATGTTTTATGAACCCAAACACAATAGGTTTTCATGATATATCAACCTTAGGGCTAATTAGGGTTTATAAGTTTGTAGTTAGGGTTCTTTGGGCATTTTAGGTTAATGAAGAGTTATAGAATTAGTAGATTTCCTGGATAAATATTCTTCACTATTGTGGTAAGTGGTCCATGCCTTGGGTTTATTCATATTGCATCACACATCTTTGCACATATAATGCTCAAGTGTATAATGCTCATATTATAATGTGATACATTCATGTTTGAAAGGTATTATTATTTTGCAGGTCTTTCTTAAGATTTAATACAAATTAGTCAATTCTTAAAGATCATATCACTTACTAAATACGTCTTCATATTTTTAAACAAGATAAAAATTTAAGGGTGTAAACCCAAAGTTAAGACCATCTCAAAATAATAGCAAGAATAAGAATGTATACAAATAAGACCCTTTCTCATTAACATTTCAGGAAGGTTGGTGCCTCGTGAGCCCCCTTCATTCAATTTTGGGTTCATTAACCCTATGCCTACACACTTTACACGTGTTAAATGAGTTTCTTGCACACTTCATGTGTGTCCAATGAGTTTCTTGCACACAGTGTGTGTTAATGAGATCATATCAGGTTCATAGAGAAGGTGCCATTAATGGAAACTAATTAAGTGAAGAATGCATCCCAAAAGACATCAATAATGATCATGTTCACTATTTGAATTTTAATTATATATTTCATATCATGTTGTTATTATTATGAAAACTCAACCACTACAATAGTTTTTGAATGCATGGCTATGTATGTATGCACATAGGTAGGAAGCCACACCAACAATGAGCTATAGAGGCAGGAGGAGTTGCACTTTAGTTCTTCTTTGGATCCTACTTGGTGGGGTGTCATTCCATATAGCTTTTAATTCTTTCCTTTTCAACTATGATGTTTTATAGTTTCATTTGTTGAACTCATTTATGTTGGAATTTGTTGTAAGGAACTCTAGTGGTTATTCCTTTTATTTTATGGATTTTTGCTCAGCTAAAGATATCATGTCACGTCCTTGTCATAATCTCCCATGTAACAATGCTTCTGCTATGGTTGTATTTAGTTTAGTTTGGAGGTTGTGACAAAAGTGGTATCAAATAAGATCTAGAATGGTCACTAGTAGGATCATTTCTCTTTGAGAATATATGATTATGAACCTTACTCTTTCCCTTACAGATGGATCCTAAGGCTAGACTTGACAAGGGTAAGGCCCATGTGGAACCCTACAAGGAAGGATTCTTTGCCAACAAAGAGGATCATGTCGACGGTCCTTGTAGGGAGAACTCCTTTGTGCCATATGGTGTTTTAGTTAGGGCCTTAACTGACGCATTGGGAGGGAGAAATAAATATTGCCCACATGGGAGGAGTGATGTTACCTTAGTGGACTTCCTTAAGGTGAAGCCAGAGATGTTTCTGGGTGAGGATGAGTTGGACATTGTGGAGAAGGTCGAGGCCTGGCCCTACAACATGGAGAACTATTTTCATGACATGGACTACTTTGAGGGCTCCTGGATCAGATTCAGGACACACATGATATGGGGAGCTGCGCGCAACTGGTGGGATAATTTTTGTGATGCCTGAGACCCAGGAAAGAACATCTTACATGAAATGAGTTCATTATTGCCTTCAGGTATTGTGATGTTTTTGAGGCCATGGTTGACAAGAAAGAGGAGTGAATCGATCTACGTCAGCATGTTGACATGTCCGTCACATAGTATGCCATGTTTTTAGCATCCTTTAGAATTTCAGCATGGGCTTACTGAGATACGCCTTGCTAGTAAGTTCATCTGCGATATGAAGGATGATCTCAACTATGTCCTTACTGGATGAGGCCACAAGATAGTGTAGGAATCCCTTGATACTTCTCTAGAGTTGGAGGACCATCTAGGGAGGCATGGGAAGAGAAATTCATATGGCAGAGATCACCACCAGTAGTACAATTAGCAACATCACCAACAACATCATCACCACTAGCAGGGCAACAACAATATCCAACATGATAGAAGGAGGAAGGCACTAGTAGGTGGACTTTCTTAGAATGACAACCAAAATAGCAAGGGTCCACCCAAGTGCCCTCAATGTGAGAGACCATATGGTAGACCATGTAAGTTGGGACAAGGAGTCTGTTATTTCTATGGTGAGGTTGGCCACAGTAAGAGGGACTGTCCCAAGTTCCTTCAGAGAGGAGGCTTCAGTGGAGAGGGTGTCATAGTTTATGATCCAAGAGTTAAAAGGCATCCTCATATGCTCATGATGGAGCTAGAGGATGGCAAGCTAGATCAGGTTATTGAAGGTACTACTTTTATTCAGGATCATAGTATAAAGATTTTATATGATTCAAATACTTCCCATGCCTTTGTCTCTTATTCACTCGTTGACAAGCTTAGACTATATGTTAAACACCTACATTATGATTTGAATATTACTACACCTAGTAGGCACATGCACGAGCCTAGAAGGATGGCGTCTAGGGTTCCTTTGTCTATAGAGGGAAGGGTTTTCTTAGTTGATTTAATGATAGTTGATGTGAAGGATTTTTGATGCAATCCTTTGTAGGAGTTGGCGTAATGAGAACTATGCACTTCTTGATTGCTGAAAGAAGATTGTTACATTCACCTTCCCCGGGGAGGAGCCCCTCATGGTCAAAGTTAGGAGAGGGACATGAAGGCTCTCTTCATTTCTTCCATGTTGGTGGAAAAGATGAGAAGCAAGGGCCACATGGCGTTTCTTGTATTTGTGATAGATGAACATGAGAAACACATCTCCGACAATCCTATATTTATGTATTTTTTTGATGTCTTCCATGAAGACTTGCATGATCTTTCTCAAGATAGAGATTTGGAGTTTTCTATAGAGTTTCTTCCATGTACTGCTCCAATCTCAAAATCTCCCTACAGAATGGCACCTACAAAGTTGGTTGAGATTAAGAAGCAGTTACACGAGCTCTTGGACTTGGGATTCGTTTGCCCGAGTGGATCCCCTTGAGTATCTTTCATTCTTTTTTCAAGAAGAACAATGGTTCTTTACACATGTGCATTGGTTACATGATGTTCAATCATGTAACCATCAAGAACACATATCCTTTGCCTGTGATTGATGATCAGTTTGTTCAGCTCAAGACTGTGAAGGTCTTCTTAAAGATTAATTTGAGAAGTGTCTATCATCAGCCGAAGGTATGAAATTCAAACATTGAGAATACAACGCTCCATACCTGATATGGGTAGTATGAATTCTTCGATGATGCCCTTTTGCCTCACAAATTCTTGTGCTATCTTTATGGACCTCATGAACAAGATATTTCATCAATATCTTGATTTTTTCATCATTATTTTTATTGATGATATTTTATCTATTCTAATAACAATCACATCCATGAAGATCATCTTTTCATTATGCTTGATACTCTTCGTAAGCACCATTTGTGTGCTAAGTTGTCCAAATGTGACTTCTGGATTAGAGAAATCATGTTTATAGGACACTCATCTCTGATGGTCACATAGCAGTGGATCCAAATAAGGTGGAGTCAGTCAAGAACTCAACCACTCCCAGGACTCCTTCAAATATTTGTAGTTTCCTCAGTCTAGTAGGTTACTACAGACACTTCATATAAGAATTCTCCATCATTGCAAATCCACTAACTCAATTGGTTAGGAAAGATTACAAGTTCGTCTAGGGTGATTCTTGTGAATGCAGTGTCCAAACTTGTAAGGACAAGTTGACTTCTGCACTAGTGCTTGTTCTCCCTTCAAAGGATTATGGTTTTGTCATTTTTAGTGATGCTTCCAAACATGGTTTGGATTGTGTGATTATGTAGAATGATAGGGTCATCTTGTATGCTTCTAGAAAACTCTAATTGCATGAGAACTACCCAACTCATGATGTTGAGCTAGCAACTATTTTTTTTTTCCATTAAATATATGGATTCACTATCTCTATGGAACCAAAATTGAGGTTTTTTTTTATCATAAGAGCCTCAAACATATTTTAATGCAGAAAGATATCAATATGAGGCAATGTAGATGGATCAAGTTCATCAAAGACTATGATTTCTTTATCACTTATAATCTCAGGAAGGCCAATGTGGTGGCCAATGCTCTGAGAAGGAAGAAGGATGTCAATTGTGCTCCAACTCTGGTAGAGGAATGGAAAATGATGAACGAGTTGACAGAGGGGAGGCCCTTTCTGGCTGAGGTTGAGTTAAAGTTGACACACATCATGATTAGGCCAGACTGGACTTCTAAGGTAAGCAGTGCACAACAGAATACTCCTGATCTTCCAAACATGTTAGAACTAATAGAGAGAGTTGGTTCTAGATCTCAAAGGGCAATGATGGTGAGCTACTGATGAATGGAAATTGTGGATACCTTCTGACGAGTTGAGGTAGAGGATATTTTTGAAGGAACATGGCACTAAGTACACTATCCATCCATGTACGATGAAGATGTATCAGGGTGTCAAGAGAATCTTCTGGTGGGAAGGTATGGAGAAAGAAATAGTTGCTTTTGTTATTAGATGTCTAACATATCAATAGGTGAAAGATGAACACCAAAGACCTGGTGGTATTCTCCAACCTCTTGATATTCCTAAATGGAAGTGGGATAAGATTACCATGGATTTTATTACTGGTTTTCCCAAGACCAAGAAAGGGCATGATGTTGTGTGGTTAGTGGTGGGTCGTCTAACAAAGAGTGCACAACTTCTAGCTTACAAGACCATTGTCATTGCTTCTGAGAGGCTGATCTATATATTTAGGAGATATTATGTATTCATAGCGTCCCTCTTTCTATTGTTTCTAATAGGGACCTAAGGTTCACTTCAAAGTTGTGGAAGCAAGTTTAGGATGACTTAGGCATTCAAGTCCACTTCAGTAGTGCTTATCACCCACAGAGTGATGGGCAGTCCGAGCACCTTATTCAGATTCAGAGGATATGTTACATGCATGTATGCTTGATTGGGGATAATCTTAGTCTAGATTCTAATCATTTGATTGACTTTTCTTATACCAACAACTATCACAGTAGCATAGGCATGACACTATATGATAGGCCATTTAGGTCCCCTTTACTATGGAGTGAAGTCGATGAAAGAAGTTTGATCGATAGTGATGAGTTGTAGTTCTAGATAGACCATGTTGACCTTATTGAGAAATAAATGAAGGTTGCTCAAGATAGACAGAAGAAATATGTTGATGCTCATATGTCTGAATAAGAGTTCAATGTGGGTATCATGGTTTCCTTAAAGTTAAACCTGTCAAATATATAACAAGATCTAAAGTGAAGGGTAAACCCAATCCTCATTTTATTGGCCCATTTAAGATCCTTGATAGGGTGGGAGAGAGTGCTTATAGGTTAGCACTACCATTGACCTATGAGAAGATTCACAATGTCTTCCATGAATCCTTATTGAGGATATACATTAAGGACATTTCCCATGTCTTGGTACACGACTCGATTGAGACCAAGAAGGATCTATCTTATGAAGAGTCACCCTTGAGAATTCTAGAATTTCAGACCAAGCAGTTGAAGAATAAAGATATATATTTGGTCAAAGTTTTATGTAGGAATCTCAACTTAGAAGAAGGTACATGGGATCTAAGGGATGAGATGCTATAAAATTATCCAAAACTTTTCATTCCCTGAAGTTTCAAGGATGAAACTTCTTTAAGGAGGGGAGGATTGTCACATCCTCATTTTAGGTATGTACATTCATACATTTCATTCACCTCATAAATTATTAGACCAATTTATTTTTCTAATAATCTTAGTAACGGGGTGCATAAAAATTTTTAGTTGTGAATCTCAATTCAATGTCATGCTCTTATAAGTTGTAGGGCCAATTTTGGCAAGAAAAGAATAATCCAAGTATTTATCATGATTTATGATGTTGGGCTTGGGCATGCGATGGTGCTCACTCCAAACCATATGATCCACGCGATCCTAAACCATGCATTCTCATATGTCCAAAGGTCATCCATAACCTCCAAACTTCACACGGAGGTAAGGAACAATGGGGCCATGATGACTTGACTCCCCTTTCCTTGCGAGTTATTGAACGTTTCTCAGTTCTAACAATCCCAAGTGATTAAGGAGATGATCGTGAGACCGATGACCCTTGGATAAAACCCTAGACCACTTTATACAAAGAATTGCCAAAAGACTAGCATATCCTCTCTCCATGTCATTTTGTAGACACTTGTAGAGTTCCTCTCGTGAGCAACTAACTCATCCACTCTTTTCACCATGGTCTTTAGACGTGACCGTCAACTTCAATTTGATCAGGATACCCAAGCATCATGACCAAGTCTCCTTCTACCATGGGCTCATCAAAACTGTGCAAGGTATAGAGGCTAGCAAAGACCAATTCCTTGGCCGAGCACCTTCTCTAAAGCATTGAGGACTCATAGAACCTAACACCCAACCATGTGATCCAGTGATTCTCTCCACCCTCAAGCGATTGTATTAAAGTTGGGAAGCCTTGCCGATGATGAAATCCATGCCTCCTTGCATCACAATAAGGAGCTCTAAGAGTTCTTGGACTACTCACAAAGCCTTCTCATCCCTCAATCCATCCCAAGGGGAGGTAAACACTAAGAGCCCAATTTTGTCATCCATGGTTGTTCTTCACAGATCTCTACACTTGTTTTCTCTCACGCCAACACACGTAATCAGTTTTGATCTACTTGCTGTCGTGAGTTCCTTGGTGACATTTAATTTATTTCCATGTCGTCATAATGGTGGTTTCCACATTGGAGGCTTACTACCCCATTTCACAGAAAGCAACAACACCCTGCTCTGGTCACTGTTGACAGTGAGCAAAGGGTCACTGGACTCACCACTCCCAGTCGAGGCCAATGGTGAAGACTTGTGAATTCATGAGGCACTCCAGTTCCAACTGGATGTTGTTGGTGCTTCTCCACACAACAACCATGGTGCGACAACACACAATTAAAAGTGCATTTGTACTATTTTTCCATACATCAATCATTTTGATGTCACATCTAACATGGGTAAAAGCAGAATTTTCCTAGGGTCATTTATATACATTAAAAGTCTATACCTTAGTCCACATAACATATAAGGGTAATGTTCTAATTAAGTAAAAATCCATGTTTTTCTTTTTGCAAGATTTTCAAGTAATCTATTTTGAGTTTTATCTCTCTTGTGATTGGCTAAAATAAGTCAAGACTTCAAAAAATCCTATAAATTTCTATAGAAGTCATATAGTATCATGCCATATATGAATTTTCATCTACTCTCTAAGATCTAGTTGATGAACATGTTTCAGAACCTAAACAAAATATATTTTCACAATATATCAGACTTAGGTCTACTTAGGGTTTATAAGTTTGTAATCAAGGTTCTTTGCATATATCAATTTAATTAAGAGCTAGAGAATTAGTAGATTTCCTGGATAAAGATTCTCCACTGTTGTGGTAAGTGGTCCATGCCTTGGCTTCATTCATACTGCATTGCATGTCTTCTCACATATAATCTTATGTATTTAGTGTTCATATCATCATGTGACACATACATGTTGTAAAAGGTAGTACTGTTTTGCATATCTTGCTTAAAATTTACTATAAATCAATTAATGCTTAAAGATCATACCAATTGCTAAATATCTCTTCATATTTTAAGATAATTAAGGGTGTAAACCCAAAGTTAAGATCAGCTCATATGTATGCAAATAATACCCTATCTCATGAACATTTTTGGAAGATCGGTGCCTCATGAGCCCCCTTCATTCAGTTTTGGGTTCTTGAACCCTATGCCTGCACAGTTTACTTGTCTTCAGTGAGTTTCTTGCATAGTTCATGTGTGTCTAGTGAGTTTCCTACACACCCTGTGTGTGTTAATGAGATCAGATCAGGTTCATAGAGAAGGTGCCATTAATGTAAACTAATTATGTTAAGAATGCATCCCTAAAGACATTGATAATGACCATGTTTGGTATTTCAATTTTAAGTATATATTTCAATTTGTGTTCTTATTATTATGAAAACACAACCACTTACAATAGTTTTATGAATGCATGACTATGTGTGGATATACATAGGTAGGAAGCCATGCCAACAGTGAGTAGTAGCAGTAAGAGGAGTTGTGGTTTGAGTTCTTCTTTGGATCCTACTTGGTGGGTGCCATTCTATATAGCTTTCAGCAGTGAGTAGTAGTAGTAGGAGTTGCGATTCAAGTTCTTTTTTAAATCCTGCTTTGTGGGGCGCCATTCCATATAGCTTTTAGTTGTTTCCTTTTCATCTATGATGTTTAGAGTTTCATTTGATGAACTTGTTTATGACATGTAATGACTCACTTGGCTGGTTATTTCTTTTATTTTATGGATTTTCCTCAATTAGTGATATCATGTCATGTCCTTATCGTAATTTCCCATGTAATAATGCTTTCACTAGGGTTGTATTTAGTTTATTTTGTAGGTTGTGACACATTACATTTATTCCCCACTAACATAGCCACTATACATAGGTTCACATGGAATATGAACTCCCTCACTATTACTACAATAGTTAACAAAATGTCTTCCTTGAAGGATTCTACCACAACCAGTATTTCTACCTCATCTTTATTAGCTCTCTGCCAACATGATGTGTTCACCAAACTCCCAAATGATCCCATAGTCTCCTTAGTAGTACCATCATCCATACATGATAGTGGCAACTCCTCTTTCTAAAGCCAAACTCTGTCCTTCTTGATGCATGGGTTGTATCCATCCATCCTTACTGTATTCACAGGGATGCCTTTTAGCAAATTCAACCTATCTTTTGCTGACTAATTCATGTTGCTGGGTGTATGAAAGAATGTAGTTGCCTTCCTATTAGAAAACTAGATAAGATCAAATTGGGGCACCTTATTGCGCAAGTGCTACATCATGTGACATTATGCACTTTCCTTTCCCAGTGATTGATAATTGGGTAGCTTAATCTCCAACCGATCATCCTGGATTCCCAATATTAATCTTCATCTCCCCATTTCTAAGATGACAATTGTTGTGGCTTGAGAAGACCTACCTAAAATTAGTTCATTGACATGGTCATCCTGCATTTCCATGACAACAAAATCCGATGGAAATATGAATTTTTTAACCTTTATCAGTACATCTTCACAGATACCATTCGGCCTCACTAGATAGTTGTCTGCCAACTGAATCACCATGTTGCTCTTCTTGGATTCTTTGAGTCCCAATTTCTTGAATGTATTCAATGGCATGAGATTGATGCCTGTCCATATTTTGCAAAGTGAATCTCCAAACTTGACCCTACCAATGTACCATGGTATGTTGAAACACCCCAAATATTTTCTCTTATGCGGAAATTTTCTTTACATCAACACATTGTCTTCCTCGTCTAATATGACTACATCAGAATCATCTATCCTCCTCTTCTTATTGATGATGTCCTTCAAGAAGTTTCCATATGATAGAATTTTCTCAAGACCATAAACCAACATCAAGTTGATTTGGAGTTTCTTGAACTGTTGATCAACCTTTTCTGCTAATGGGGAGGAATGTAAGACTCCTTCTTGTTCTCTTTCTGCTCATTTGACTCCTCTTATGCACTCTCTGTTGTGGTGTGGTGTCCTGTGATTTCTGTAGAGGAATAGTCTCTATCACCGCCAATGTGTTAGGTGTGGTGGCATTTTTCTGTAGAGCTGTCTTTTGATCTTTCATCAACACTCTACTGCTATGGAGAAGCACTTCTTTAACATGTTGATCACCAGATGAGATATCCATGTTCCTTAGAAATCCTTATTGACCAGGATTCGTAAGGGATGCCACTTTCTCTACTAGCTGAGAAATCTATTTTTCTATGCTACGAATGTGCTCCCCTTGATTCTGCTGATTTTGTTCTTGGTCTAAAAGTGCCACATTCTGAGTCACCAACCTGCCCAACAAGTATTCTATTTGGTCTAACTTATTGGGACCCCTATCATGCTGATATTGTTGAGACATGTTTCCCCATTGTTTTTTAGGTTGTTATACCTGTGAAGGGTCCTACTGAAAATTGTTACAATCTTTCTGTGAGAACTTGAGATCCTTACTTCATGCATCATCATCTCTACCCCAGTTGTTCTACTGCTACATATACATGCACTCTTCCTCTTCACTTCCAAGTGAGGCTCCTGATTTCTGCTCAAATCTACTTTCCTTGTGAGACTGTTCATCTTTTCCTTCAAGGCCGTGATCTCCTTTGATTCCATGACACTTTTGATGATTAATGGCAAGTCACACTCTTCTCTCAAAGATTGATTCTTTGTCATGCTCTTCAATATCTCATGACACCTTGTGGCTTTAAAATTTAGAAAGAAACCTGCTCCTACGTTGCCAAGAGTAGTTCTCTCCGCCTTGTGTAACCCATAATAAAATGCCTTTGCCTGGATATAAAGATTAATCCCACGATGAGGGACTTTTCTAAGCATGCTCTGGAATCTCTCCCAGGCTTTTGAATAGGTTTCCTCACCATGTTGTTTGAAGTTGTAGATTCTCTCGACCAAGTCATGTGTCTTCTTTGGTGAGAAGTACCTCTCAAATAAAGCATCTATCATCTCATCTCATGTCTCTATGGATTCTGAAGGAAGACTGAGAAACCATGCTTTTGCCTTGTCTGATAGTGAGTAGGAGAACAACTTCAAGTAAATCATAATAGTTGGGACCCTATCAATCTTCAACATATCATAGCTCTCCATAAAGTCATTTATGTGCACCATCAGGTCATCCATACTATGTCCATGAAATGATTGAGATTTAATAAGTTCCACCACTCCAAGATGTATTTTGTAACTTACCACATTGACTACCTGCCATTTAGTCAGTCATAACTATGCTCTTGTTGAAGATGCCTTAATCATTTCGCAGTCAGTCTATTCCTCAAACTCGACCCCAAAATGCTCTTTAGCATTTGGTTCCATATTTGATGCTAGTCCTTGCTCTACCTGTGGTGATGAAATTTGGATAAACTTCTCCATTGAAGCCCCAAACTCTCTTGCTTTACAACGAAGTTCCTCTAGGCCTATACCCATTGGAATGGATTCCCCATAATCAATGGTTATTATAATTACCTCCTCCCTCTATTATCCCCAATTAAGGTGGACTGAGAGGGCAAGGGCCATTATCATATATACACGATCATGATTTAGCAAATAACCAATAATAATTAAAATTTTCATCGAATTGAAAAGAGTTTGGCAACAATATGAAGGTACAATCTCCACAAATGGAAATGTAAAGGTTTGTAATAGGAAATAAATCTATCTTTTGAAATTCTCCAGAATAAGTTTCAACCTTTTCTTTTGGTGTCTTCTTCTATGGATGTCCATCTTTCATCATTACTTACAGTTTAACCTAAAACGGTGTGAAGAAAACATGTTCAGTATATCGAGATATAATGAGTATGTGGGGGGAAACAAAATGTTTGTATATAGGTGTAATCAACATAAGCAGCCGTAGAATAAGCATTTTCTTGTTTTAACCTCTCAACCCTTATCCTCTCTTTCTCTATGGTGTGCCCTCTCTTTAGGGGAGCCTCTTTATGGGGAACCATCTCTTTAGGTTTTGATCTCTACAGTGACTTTTAATAACCTTCCCTCACCCGGGCTTGGTTTCATACATAGGCCTTCCTTTCCTGGCTTTGGCTAAGGTGATCTTCCTTTTCGGGCTTGACCACCCATCATTTCCATAATGACTTATTTCACCCCATTCTCTTTGACTCACCAGAGATTATTTAGGGTTTGTGGATGTTACAATTATATAAGATGTTACTCATAGTGACTTTATAGATTGCAAAAATGAATAGCCATTCAAGCATTTTAATTACAATCCAATCGAGAAACTTTAGAAAGAACATAAATCAATAAGGCGAGTAGTCATAGGCGTAACCACATACCTTTCTCAGAGATGACTTAAAGTCCAAGTAAACAAGAGCAGTTGTAATCAACCAAGAAATCACCCTAAAATTAATGCATAAGACCCAAGTATTACTATTTTATCTATAAACTATTCTTAGGGCTGACTTGGGTTCCAAGTTAGGGCTTTGAGGTCAAATTAGGGTTTCACTAAGGTTTTGCCTTCCCAAAATCTTCCCAAATCCTAATTAACATATTTAATGATTTTTATCTTACAAACCCTAATTTTGTCAACATGTCAGTTCTTAAACTTATTACATAAAAATATCCATTTCTATCCAAAAAGATTAGTCGTTACTCATTAAGATCATTTAACCAAGTCTTGATCATTAAAACTAAGAAATTAGGGTTTTCGTGCATTTAGCACATTAAAGGTTGCATCTTTATGCACTTTTTGATTTAGGGATAAAATTAGGTCTTCAAACTAATTTTAGTAGACTCCTCGTGTTTTTCTGATCAACTTTAATACATAATTTGTTTCCATTCGAGTCACCAATTAATTATAATAATTCATTCAAGATTTAACTTAGCTGACTAGTCATAAATTGACAAGTCAGCATAGATCAAAATACCCTAACAAGCACAGTCACCCATGGGGATGGGTCTAAGTCTATGAGCTCATGCCAATGTGGAATCTCGCACCTATGTGGATGGGTTTGGAAAAGAGGGGAATGGGCGGGTTCGACCCTTACCTTATAATAGGTGCTCAGAGGCAGGAAAGTCTTTTCCTGCTCGGCCTTCCCCTACCTCATGAAAGTTTGTGCTTGTGCTCAGTCGAGTCAACTGATGGTTTATTTCGGACGTCAGGGTTCTAGAGTAATGAGCAAGGTTGTGGTTCCCTTTTTCTTGCCTCGACGAACTTGCCAAAGGTATCTCATTGATCTAAAGAGGCATGGTCATGGTGAACCAGGGCTCAACTTTTTAGAGGAATACCAGGAGAAGAAGGGAGGAAAATAGTGGGTATGGCTATGAAATTGGAAATAGGGTGACACATTGGGACTCCAACAAGGCTTCTTGAAGAGTCTCGTGATCTTGCAGCGGGATAAATGACCCTTATATAGCCTTGGCTATGGAGGGTTGGCCGATAAAGGGTCTGTAATATAAGTAATACAGGGAAATCCTTAATAACATTCCAAATTAGATAAACTTTGGGGTTATTGGACTCAAAATCATCCTTCGAATCCATTAGCGATATTTCTAGTTGTGGCACAAATAAGAGAGAGAGAGAGAGAGGAAATTGAGAAAGAAAATAGGAGAGGCATGTTCCTTATTTCCTATCCCAACCTTGTTGGCTAAACTGGACATTAGCTTATGTGCTCTTTTCATGATGATTTCTTATTCATAGATTAAATATTCTATATAAGTGTTTCAGGTACCAAGCACAACTTGGGAAATATTAATCAAGATGAGCATCAATTGCCCAAATTGTTGTTTATATGTGCTTATTTGTAATAAAAATGTATAAGTGTTTAGAACTCATGTAAAATCAATCTATGGACCAACCCCACCTATCTCAAACCTATTCATATGTCAAAACTAAGTGTCTAGGATAGGTAGGTCACATTAGAAAAACCATTAGATAGGATTTCCAAAAATGTGCACATCCTTTTATAAGGATTTTTCTCCATCGAAAAACTTGTCAACCAAGACACTCTCAATCGAATCTGACTGAATCTTCCCCCAGTCAAGGACTCAGAACATCAAAAAAAACTTTTATAATACAGTTAGCTCAGAGTCATTCTCGGTCGAAGGGTTTTGCCGACCGAAACACTTTTGATCAAAGACTTGGTCGACTGACAGAAGACCATTAAACTAGTTGACCTAGAAGTTAGAACACCATATAATCATTAGAAGTTTTTTGTAGACTTAGGATAGTCTTGGTCAAAAAACTTCTCGATCGAGACAGTTCTAGTCAAACCATTTTTCAACCAAGAATGGTTCTGGAATGCCAATTTTATTAACAACCAAATTAGCTATTGCAAGCACATTGACTTAATCATAAAGGTTTTCTCTCAACCTAGAGCACTCTAGACACTCCCTAAAGTTTCCCTAGACACTTGTAAACCATTCCTTTAAATAATAGTCGTTTTAGGACACCCAAATCCCAACTTACACATTTTGATACAACCCCCCTTGAGCAACTTGAACTGTAGCATTACACTTGCAATCTTCTACAACTACTATTTTCGTGTCCTATCCATAGATTCCCAACACCACCACTCATCATTGACATATCCATTGTGGTTTTGATCCGTAAGCTTGATCTAGGACATTTTTGAGCTAAATTGGTGTACTCTCTTTTCCAATCCCCATTCTTTATTCTTGCATTATGGTTGGACTACTCCAAGGAGAGGAGGTTGTCCACAATCTCACAAGAGAAGGAGTCTTCTCACAGGTGTTGTTCCATTGTCGTCAAATAATAGGAGGTGATTAGTGCTCTTCCAAGTTTGTGAAAGAATAGGGGTTAAGTGCTCTTTCATTTCTTTTAAAGAAGAGGTGGTTCGATGCTCTTCCGCATCTGTGAAAGAAGTGGTTAAGTAGGTGCTCTTTCGTGTCCGGTAAAGAAGAGATTAAAATTGCATCACTTGTATTGTAAAAAAATCCTAACAGATAAATAATAAATTTATTCTTACAAATCCTAGTTGGAAACAACTTGTAAGGAGTGGGACCCAGAGGGGATCCACTCCCCACTAAAAATTTGAAGAATAAAACATCCATTTCAAACACACTCAAAAGGTATGTTGGAATAGGTGTAAAATTTTCAAATTTCAATAATGGTATTCAAAACAACCAAAGTGTAGCAGCGGAATAAAATTAATGACTAAATTTAATTTTATAAAAGTACATCATCATCTCCCATATTGGGTTTACATGGATATTACAACATAAAGATGTAGATAGATGGAAATCTAAACCATGACAAGTTTTTCTCCAAGCATAAACTTCATGAGTTAGGACCATGCTGAAAGCCATGTACTCCTTATCCTAATCCTAGACCGGTCCTCCATGCTCTTGCTACACAACTCTGATCCTAGGCTTGGCTGGTTGGGATCGCCCACCAAGAGGATAAAACAAGGTATGCACCAATAGTGAACAAGAACAAACGATAAAGAAATAATGTGGAAATACAGTTTAAGATTTCATCATATGACAAAGAGATTGAGTATGAGGCATAATCAAATAGATGCTTGCCATAACAGGAAAATAGTAAAATATGTGCATGCATGATTAAAATTGAATATGTTAACTAAGTAGGATTGAGGCACCTACAAGACCTCAACCTATAGGTGAGGGAAGAGTAACACATACCCATACACATACAACAATTTTATAAGGGGGAGAGTAAATACATTCCCCAGGGAAAAATAGTACATGCCCTATCTATTGGTGGTTGTACAAAAGTACCACTACTTTAGCTAAATAGTGTAATAAAATCAGCATGATAAAGAGAATCTATGGCGAGTAGAAGCATCAAATATTTGAAACATGGCAGTGGGGTACAAGATCCAAGAAATAGAATATCAATATTTATTTTAAGGCAAATATAACAAAAGAGCTATTAATAGAGAGAACATGGTTTATGTAGTGCCTCATTAGGGAATATCGGGTTTGGTTTGCAAATATCCCAACTTAGGGTGTAAGTATGCACACATCTCTCTTACTGAGTTCAATTACCGACATTCACCACATTAGATGATCCCAAATTCAACTTGACCTAATTCAAGTTATTCACATAGATAAGGGTTTTATAATGCATAATGTGTAAAGAAACCCTAATTTTAGACCTATGTGGAAAACCTCAAATTTTGACTCTCTCAACTTCATCAATCGATTTATTAGGTTCTCCTGATTAAGAAAATATATTTTTATGTTAATTTTGGAGTTAATATGATTAAGTTATAATTTTATGGATTTTATGCATTAAATTCATTTTTCTAAAAATCACCCTTTGATAAGCCTTGATATCATACCTTGAAACTATTTTTATGAGATAGAGCTTAATTTTATGATTCCAAAACATATTTATTAATTAATTTTGGACCACTGGATCAAAAGTTATGAATTTTACAATTGAAACCAATCAGAAATGTCATGTCAGCAAATACCTTGCGAGAGGGAATGAGAGAGGGGAGATGAGGAGGCCATGTGACTTGGCCCAATCACACATGACCAAGTCACCATTCAGTGGCCTAGTCAGTTGCTCGCTTGACCCATCCCAAAGCAGAAAAAACACACGACTAAATGACCAGAATATCCCTGAGCGAGAATCAAAGGAAAAGAAGAGTCGAGAAGGGCAAAATAGGAAAAAGATAAGGGAGATTCTTCTCCCTTCAGCCTGACGCCATGGCTGGCATTCGCAAGCTGCAACAAAGCCCCAAATTTGGGAAAATCCACACACGTTGATGATTCAAGGAACTAAGAATAGAGAAAGAGAGAGGAAGATGTAACGAACCTACAATCACGTGCAATTGAACCAAGGAGGCATGATGAGAGAGCACATCTCGTCACAAGGTCGAGCACCAAACTCAATCACTAGAGACAAAACACGAGAAATAATGAAATTGGGAGGAGAGGGTGTTCGCAAAACAATCGAGGATTACTGGAGTATGGGTACTTATAGATGCAGAGGTGTGGGTTGGAGAATAGGAAACTCGAGTGAGTACCTTTTTGTGAAGAATTGGGCATTCCTAATTTCTCAACAAAACTACACAGACAAGAGATCAAATTGTGTGGATTTCTCGCACGAATGCATTGTAAAAAGAATCATGCAGAATGGTGGAGAGATGAGGGAGAAAATCCAAGAAAATTGAACACAAAACCCATCACCACTTTCCTCTATGGGTGCAAGGAAGAGGACGACGTGCGGGTTGTCCGATCTTGATCTAATAGTCAAGATCACATGTGCATCAGTCGAAGACCAAAATGTCTGCGTTACATTAATTATTTCAATACGAGTATGATTCCAACTACTGTATCTTATTCAATTATTTAACTTTTCTCTCTCCTCAATTGAGGGTGCAAATGAACTCCAAATTTAATGAAATTTGACACCTAGCCTATTTTGGACTTGTAGAGTCCAAATATGGCCTTAGTTGTTTGCTTTAGATGACTTTAGATATTTAATTTAATTCTTTAAAGTTATTTATATTTTCTCTTTCTTAATGCATTAGAGACTTCTAGAATTAACTAATCAATGTGAAACTTCACCCTCAAGCAAACTAAACTATATGGAACATGAATTGGCCATTAATGTTATTCTTTGAGATTATTTTGCTCTTTATTTAATATTTTGGACTTTATTTACTCTTTCTCTCTCCAAATCTACACATGAACATTAAATATTATCCAAATTACATGAAAATTCACTCAAAGGCTATTTTAATATGTAGATTACAAGTCTAAGATTAATGTTCTCTTTTGGGGTCATTAAATGTTTTATTTCATATTTTGGAGGAAAATCACCTTTTCTTTTCAAAATAAAGTAGATATGGTTAATATTATTCCAAATTTATGAAACTTAGCCTCCAAGCCAAATCAAACCGAAAGAAAACAAATCTCAAGTTATCTTTAACCAATTAGTCTTCCTTTTATGAATTTTAGCCCATTACCAATGTTACCACTATTTCTCATATTTAACACTTCAATATCACATTAACATGTTTAAAGCAATATTACTCATTCCTTTTTCTCTTCCTTGCCCCAAAAGGCTAAGAAATGTTATAGGACAAATTCATTTTATCAATATGTCACATAAGTGGTAAATTTGCATATTAGACCCTGATTGAAACATCTATTGATAGGGATCAAATTCACTCCAAATCCCTAATAGTTCCACAAAATCTACATCAAGGCCTAAAAGTATAGAAAGGATAGAAAAAGCTTAGGAAAAAGGGTCAACCTAAGAATATACCCAAATTTCAGTTCGTTACAACACTCCACCCCTTAAAATGGATTTTGTCCCCGAAATCTCAAGCAAAGAGGGAAAGGTGAATACATAACATCTCATCTATAAACTCCTAGGTTTTTTCTTCCAAACCATAAAACTTCCACCAAAACTTTCACTAGCTCAAACTCCTTGTTCTTCAACTACTTGACTGGGGAGTTCATAATCTTCACATGCAACTCCTCATAGGTCAGGTTCTCATGGATCACTAAGGGTTCCACTATTAAGATTTCTTTTTAACATTAGCATTAGTTCATTATGATATCACACAATCCTTGTTATTCTTTTAATTGTGTCAAGTTATATTCACTTTGTGACCACAAGATTTATATTTCATTATTACACACAAATCCTATATATTTCTTATTTATCTCATTAAGAGTTTTAGTACAATTAGAGTTTATTAAATTTTGACCATTATTCTTGATAATTTGGATTTAGACTCCATTATCATAATATTCTCACCACATTGAATTATATCATATTATTTACACAAAATAGGCAAATTTATCCAATTTTTAGTAAGTCTACTATTAACTCAATTACTGTCACATTAATTACTTCCACCTACATTAAACATCTATACATCATCACATTACCTTTCTTACTCACATTAATTTCATCATAAATTATTTAGTCATGTTTGTTCACTTCTTATTATTGATTATGCATATTTGTGTGAAACCAATTACTTCTTATCCATATTTGAGTCATTATACAATTTTAGTGAACAAGTTGGAACATAATACATACTAATGAATTGATTCACATACCAAGTCATGATTAGGTGATTAATTAGGCATGTTTTAGAGAACAAGGTGATATGCATTAGATATTGATGACTTCAGTAATCTATGATTAGGTGATTATATACCATTTTAGTGTATCAAAGTATATTACCTAATTATGATACCTAATGTCACTAATGTATCATGAATGTCACTAAGGATGTATTGGCTAAGGTTATATGATTACAACTTAGGGTTTAAATCAACATGATCATTATGTTTCACCTATACCCTTTTAGCATGCATTTAGTCCAATGTTTGGTTCCAATTATCTTGCTCATCATATCATTAGGGTTTACTAGTTCATGACATGACCAACATCATGTATATCCACAATTAGGATTAATATGTGAATTATTCATATAATGTACATTAAATATTTATTAGGGTTCAAACATATGAACTATTCATTAGATGACTATTATATGTTCACCACTATATAAACAAACATGTGGAGTTTCAACTATAACTTTTTTTGATCCATTCTAAAGATCTATGCTCACTAACCTCTTATTCACGAAGCTAAGTTTTCTAGAGTCAGAGCAGCTAGATTTCAGTATGTTACAGGACTCCATCCCTCCATCCCCTTAAAAAGGATTTCGTCCTCAAAATATAATCACCCATACAACACCAACTAAATACTCTTCACTTCATAGAAAGGTTAACCTATCAAGCCAAGCAATACAACCTCAAGGTATCATGGTTACTTATGCATCTTTTATTTGTGAGTATTTTAGGGTTTGTATTGTTCATGTATCCATCTAAAAAGTCATAACCACTAGGGTTGAGCTTTTAGGTCATTGTGTCTCTAACCTAACAACCCTAAGGTTCTCTTTAACAAATAAAGGTTAGAAAGGATAGGTCAACTAAACCTCATATTTCTAGTCATTTCTTCAAATACAAACTAGGGTTTCTCCAATTAAACCTCACATATCTCTTCATTACCAAAACTAAGTCACAATTTTCGATAATAAGATATCCTTATCTTACTACTTCCTCATCCTTATGACCTAATTACTCCTCAAGTCAAACCTTATTACATCAAATGATACATGTCACCATTAACCTATATGGTAGGGTATGATTATCCAAAACGTCATCACAATTTTGTTAACCAAACATGTTTCTAATGTGAAACTCTTATGATCCTAAATCAGCCTTTTCATCATCTCAATAGTAGCATAGATCAATTCTAGGGCAAACATGTCACTTAAATGGATAAGGCTTTTAATAAGGGTGACAAATTGAAATAGTCAGATTCTGACTACCATGGGGTCTAATACCATGTTGTAAGGAGTGGGACCCAAAGGGGATCTATTCCATACTAAAAATTTGAAGAATAAAACATCCATTACAAACACACTCAAAAGGTATGTTGGGAATAGGTGTAAAATATTCAAATTTCAATAATGGTATTCCAAACATTCAAAGTGCATCAGCGGAATAAAAGCAATGACTATATTCAATTTTATAGAATTACATCATCATCTCCCATACATAGAGGGAAATATAAACCATAAAAAGTTTGTCTCCAAGCATCAATTTCATGATTTAGGTCCATGCCATGTACCCCTTATCCTAATCCTAGGTCAGTCCTCCATCCTACACTGCACAACTATGATCCTAGGCCTAGGTGGTTGGGATCACCCAACAAGAGGAGAAAACAAGTTATGTGTCAATAGTGAACAAGAACAAAAGATAAAGAAATAACATGGAAATAAAGGCTAAGATTTCATCATAAGATGAAGAGATCAAGAGTATGAGGCATAATCAAATAGATGCTTGCCATAACAAGAAAATAGTAAACGATTTGCATGCATGATTAATATTGACTATGTTAACTAAGTAGGGTTGAGGCACCTACCAAACCTCAACCTATAGGTGAGGGGAGAGTAATACATTCCCATATACCTACAACAATTTTATAAGAAGGAGAGTAAACACATTCCCCAGGGCAAAATAACACATGCCCTATCTATGTGTGGTTGTACAAAACCACCACTACATTAGCTAAATAGTCTATTTAAATCAACATGCTAAAAAGACAACTATGGCAAGTAGAAGCATCAAATATTTTAAACATTGCAGTGGGAAATAGAATATCAGTACTAATTTTGAGGCAAATATAAGAAAAGATATATTAATAGAGAGAATAAGGTTCATGTAGTGCCTCATTAGGGAATATAGGGTTTGGTTTGTAAATATCCCAACTTAGGGTGTAAGGATGCACATACCTCTCTTACTGAGTTCAATTACCAACTTTAACCACTTTAGATGATCCCAAGTTCAACTTAACCTAATTCAAGTTATTTACAAAGATTACAGTTTTATAATGCATAATGTATAAAGAAACCCTAATTTTAAACCTATATGGAAAACCTCAAAATTTTGACTCTAAAAACTTCACCAATCGATTTATTAGGTTTTCTTGATCAAGAAAACATATTTTATGTTAATTTTAGAGTTAATATGATTAAATTGTAATTTTTATGGATTTTATGTATTAACTTCATTTCCCGAAAATTATCCTTTGATAAATTTTGAAATTGCACCTTATAACTATTTTTATTGGATAGATCTTAATTTTCTAATTTGAAAACATATTTATTTGTTAATTTTGGACCAGTGGATTAAAAGTTATGAATTTTACAATTGAAACCAATCAAAAACTGCCATGTCAGCAAATACCTTGCGAGAGGGAAAGAGAGAGCGAGAGGGAGAGGGGGCGTTGTGTGACTTGGCCCAATCGCATGTGGCCAACTCACTAGTCAGCGACCTAGTCAGTCGCTCACTTGACCCGCCCCAAAGTGGAAGAAACACACGACTAAATGACCAGAATATCCCTGAGCAAGAAATAAAGGAAAAGAAGAGGCGAGGAGGGAAAAATAGGAAAAAGATGAGGGAGATTCTTCTCCCCTCAGATCGACTCCATGGTTGACGTTTGCGAGCTGCAAAAAAAGCTCCAAATTTGGGCAAATCCACACAGGTCTATGATTCGAGGAACTAAGAACATGCAAAGAGAGAGGAAGACCTAACTAACCTACAATCATGTGTAATTAAACTAAGGAGGCATTATGAGAGAACAACTTGCCACAAGGTCGAGCACCAAACTCGATCACCATAGACAAAAGATGAGAGAAAGAATGTAATTGGGAGGAGAGGGGGTTCATAAAATAATAGAGGATGACTAGAGTATGGATACTTATAGATGTCGAGGTGTGGGTTGGATAATACGAAAGTCGAGTGAGTACCTTGTTGCCAAGAATTGGGTGTTTCCCAATTTCTCAATTAAATGGCACAGAAAAGGGATCAAATTGTGTGGATTTCTCTCACAAACACATTGCAAAAAGAATCATGCAGAATGGTGGAGAGATGAGGGAGAAAATATGAGAAAATCGAACATAAAACCTGGCGCCACTTTCTTATGCGGGCACGAGGAAGAGGACAATGCATGATTCACCTGATCTTGATCCAACGGTCAAGATCATACATGCATCAACTGAAAAACAAAATGTCTGTGTGACATTAATTATTTCAATATGAGTATGATTCCAACTATGGTATCTTATTTAATTATTTAACTTTTCTCTTTCCTCAATTGAGGGTGCAAACAAACTCCAAATTTAATGAAATTTGATGTCTAGCCTATTTTGGGCATGTAGAGTCCGAATATGGCCTTAGCTTTCACTTTTGAAGACTCTAGATATTTAATTTAATTCTTTTGAAGTAATTCATATTTTCTTATTCTTAATGTATTAGAGACTTCTAGAATTACCCAATTAATGTGAAACTTCACTCTCAAGAAAACTAAACCATATGGAACACAAATTGGCCATTAATTTGTCCTTTGAGATTATTTTTCTCATTATTTAATATTATGGACTTTATTTACTCTTTCTCTCTCCTATCTACACATGAATATTAAAGATTGTCCTAATTGGATGAAAATTTACCCAAAGACTATTTTTAATGTGTAGATTATGAATCTATGATTAATGTTCTCTTTTAAGGTCATTAAATGTTTATTTCATATTTGGGAGGAAAGACACATTTTCTTTCCAAAATAAAGTAGATATGATTAATATTATTCCAAATTTGTGAAAATTGGCCTCCAATCCAAATCAAACCCAATCTTTAACCAATTAGTCTTACTTTTATGAATTTTAGCCCATTATTCAATATTACCACTATTTCTCATATTAAATACTTCAATATTACATTAACATGTTTAAAGCATTATTATTCATTCCTTTTTCTCTTCCTTGCTCCAAAAGGCTAAGAAATGTTCTAGAACAAATTCATTTTATCAATAGTACATAAGTGGTAAATTTGCATATTAGACCCTGATTGAAACATCTACTAAGGTATTTGTGCATAAACCCATATATTGGCATAAATAGTGATCAACTTCACTCCAAACCACTAATAATTCCACAAATTCTACATCAGGTCAAACAGGATAGAAAGGGTAGAAAAAGCTTAGGAAAAATGGCCAAACTAAGAATATAGCCAAATTTCAGTTCGTTACACATGTAGGTAGTGGACTAATGTCTTAGACAGAACCACTCAAAATCCTGTCTCTTTTGGGTGCTTGTTTCCTTTAATCCAAGTTAATTTAATTTGATTAAAATTATATATAAGATCTATTCACCCCACTCTATATGTTTCATTTGGTATTAGAGCAGGTCTTCAAGGAGCCCTAATAGGTCTTGAAGCATGGGAGAGGATGCTCTCATCCACCTCAACCTAGATAGATCACACATGACTAGTCCACTAGTGTTTGATGGATCTGACTACACCTACTAGAAGAGAAGAATGTAGTTCTACTTCCAATGAATCAATTTTGAACTATAGAAGATGATAGCTCATCCATATGTACTTCCAACCACTGGATTAGAAACATGGAATCTTGATACGGATGACCAAGCCACAATCAATGCAAAGGCAATAAGCATTCTTTATTATTCTTTAGCTATTAGTGAATTTAATCGCATAGCCTCATGTGAAACTGCTCATGACATTTGGCATAAATTAGTTGTAACACATGAAGGAAGTACCCAAATTAAGAACACTAAATTCAGTATGTTAAAATTCAAGTTTGAATTATTTTGTATGCAACCTAAGAAAAGCATTATAGAAATGTATGCTAGATTTTCTAACATTGTAAATAACCTAAGTGTGTTGCGAAAGAACATAAGCAAGGAAGATCAAGTATCCAAGATACTTACATCATTGCCTCCTAGATACAAGTAAAAGGTGATTGCTATCAAGGAAGCTAATGATCTTACAACACTAAAGATGGATCAGCTCATTTACTCTATCAGAAGAAGAAAATATTAAGGATGAAAAAAGGGGGAAGAAAGAAGGACTTCACGCTTAAATCCCAAGCATCATCAAGGAATGTCACTCAAGAAAGAAATGACTCAAGCAACAATGATGAAGAAAATGTGTTAATTATAAATGTTGAGAAATATAAAAGATTTCATTCTTCCAGATGTTTTGAATGTAGAAAGAAGGGTCACTTTAAGAATGAGTGCCCAAAGCTCAAGAAGAAGAAGTCCTCATTCAAGGAAAAAGATAAGGGAGAAAAATCCTACAAAGCTTCTTGGGAACAATCAACTAATGAGAGTGGAAGCAGAAAAGAAGAGGAGATAAAATAGCTCATGGTAAGAGAAGATGAAGAAGAAACTGATGCGGTAGACATTTTTGAATTATCTAAAGAATAATTAGTCAGTAATCTTGAAGAAATTCATGCAAACGCATTAACTGCAAGTAACAAAAGAAGAAACTTACTAAAGTATTGATGAACTTCACATTAATCTAGATAACCTTAGTTCTGAAAATGATACTCTAAAATATTCAAATAGTGCATTAAAAGAATCTGTTGAAAATTATAATGCATAATTACCTGTTCTTGAATATAAAAATAATCTTCTTTGTCAAGAAAAGGTTGATATGCTTGGTAAATTAAATGATTATCAAACTCAACCTATTTTATGCACACATTCAGATTATGCTTTTTTAGTTAAAGAAAGAGACACTTTAATTTCAAATCTTGTTCAAGAAAATTTGGATATAACTATAAAGCTTGCTGAGAATGTTGAATTACAAAAACAAGTTTCTAGATTAATGCAAGGAATAAAAGTCTTGAATATATCTTAGATAATGCTTCTAAACACGTAGGAAGAAGAAGTCTAGGATATGTACCTAAAAATCATCCTAAAACTACAAAGACATATGTTCCTAAGACTAGAACTAATATGTAACTAAGACTATAATTGTTAATTCTCAAAATGTTCAAAAGAGAAACGAAATATTTTGTATCTCATGTCATTACTATCAAAGCCTTCGACATTATTCCTTTAAATATGAATTTTAGAAGAAAGGAGTCCTTGACATGGTTTGGGTTCCAAAATATCCAACTTAAAAAAAGGGAACTTGTAACATCCCAAGATTTGAGGTTTCATATAACATGATCTTAAAAGGAATGATCAGACTACCCATATCACCAAGGTGCACCTCCTTTTTTGGGAGCCCATCACTAAAGAACTCCATAGTTAAGCGTACTCATCTTGGGGTAGTACTAGGATGGGTGACCTATCGGGAAGTTGATCCTGGCTTGTGCGTCAGTGTGGACAAAGTGCGCAGTTAAGGCTAGTGGTGGTTTTTGGGGCTAGTCGTCATTCCTAAAACCCTACTAGAGCCTTGGGCAGTGGGCCTCAGGTGTTATAAATGGTATCAGAGCCAGAACCCCTCCAGTAGGTGGGGCCCACATGGGCATGCCATGTCAGTCTTGAGTCGTGTGGTCCAGGCATGTAGGAAAGGGTTGTCCATGGTTGACGTAGCCACCCTTGTGCTGGTATTCCATGATCGGGAGCTGGGTGTCCATGGGCCATTGTGGGTCTACACTGAAATGGGGAAGAGATTATGAGGCCTTATATTTGAGCCTTGATGTGAACGTCAAGAGTCTAAGTGGGGGAGATTGTAACATCCCAAGATTTAAGATCTCAGATAACATGATCTTAAAAGGAATGATTGGACTACCCATATCACCAAGGTGCACCTCTTTTTCCGGGAGCCCATCACTAAAGAACTCCATAGTTAAGCATGCTCAGCTTGGAGTAGTACTAGGATGGGTGACCAGTTGGGAAGTTGATCCTGGCTTGTGCGTCAGTGTGGACAAAGAGCGCAGTTAAGGCTAGTGGTGGTTTGTGGGGCCAGTCGTCATTCCTAAAACCCTACTAGAGCCTTGGGCAGTGGGCCCCATGCGTTACAGAACTTGTTGAGATTGACTTATGCTTAATCTTGATAAACACATTTATGTCCTATGTCAACCTAATTTGATATCATTTTCATATCTTTTATTTGAACAAAGATTAATTTGTATATCTTGTGTAAATTTTTAAAACAAAAGTCTAGAACTGCTCTCGGTCAACAAAAATTTTGATCGAGTAACCTCTCGTCTGGAAAGGAGTTCGACAGAAATTTTGTTAGAAATTTAAATTTGAATGTTTCAAATAATACCCATAGAAATATTTCTAGCTTGATATTATAAGTTCCATGCATATCTACTTTATTCTACAACAACCATCATGGACTCTTCTTAGGTACCAATAACCTTCTCAAAATCATAGGATTGGGTGGTTGATAGTGGATGCTCCAAGCATATGACTGGAGATAAAGATGCTTTCAATTCACATGAAAAGAAAAAGGCAGGATCAATCACATTTGGATACAACGAAAAAGGCACCATCATGGGAATAGGTAATATCAAAACTAAACTCACAATTAAGAATCATGCTATTAGTAGATGTCTTACACCACAATTCGCTAAGTGTTAATCAATTATGTGACAGTGGATATGATGTGTTTTTAATAATATTTGCTGCAAATTGATTGAAGAAGATACAAATAATATAGTATATGAAGGAAAAAGAGTAGGCAATGTATATGTTATTAGGCCTAATTCTATGAAAACAATCGCTGGTAAATGTTGTGTTGCAAATGATAATACTCAAAATATATGGCATAGAAGATTAGGACATGCAAGTATCCATGCCTTTAAAAGTTAATTAAACTTGATATAATTTGTGGTTTACCCAAAGTTTATTTTGATAATCCTGAAAATTGTGAACCTTGCACACGAGGCAAACAAATTAAAATAGATTTTAAAACAAAATCAATACTTAGTACATATAGACCTCTTGAACTCATACATATGGATTTGTTTGGACCTATGGGAACATAATATATTGGTGGAAAGAAATATTGCTTTGTAACTGTTGACAACTACAGTAGATACATTTGGGTGCATTCTATTTCTGGCAAAGATGATACTATTGGAATATTTATTCAACTTCAAAATAAAATTTGAACCGTTAGGAGTGATCATGGAGGAGAATTTGAAAACCATGATTTTGAAGATATTTGCTCATCTAAAGGCTGTACTCACAATTTTTCTATCCCTCATACTCCACAACAAAATGGTTTAGTAGAAAGGAAAAATCTTTCTTTGCAAGAAATGGCTATAACCATGTGACTAGAACATGACAAACCTAAAATTTTTTGGCCTGAAGCTATAAATATTGTGTGTTATGTTCAAAATAGAATCTCAATTCATCCATAACTTAAAAAACTCCTTCTTATATACTCTTTTATAAGAAACCAATAGTGGATTACTTTCACACCTTTGGAACTCCATGCTACATTTTAAACACCAAAGATGATAAAGATAATTTTGATCCAAAATCATATGAGGGTTCTTATTAGGTTAATCAACCTCAAGTAAGGCATATAGAATCTTTAATAATGCCTCTAAGAAAGTATAAGAATAAGTTCATGTAACATTGCATAAAACTCCAACAAACAATGAAGTAGAACATGATCTTCCACTATTAATTGAAGATTTAACCATATCACCTAAAAATGACAAAAATGTTGAAAATGAACAAAGTCAAAATAAAAATGTAGAATCACATCATCCCATTCCAAGAATAATAAAAGACCATCCACATGATCAAATAATTTGTGATCCTTTTGATAAAGTAAAAAAAAATACACCTTCTTTTAGAGATGTATCTAACTACACCTTTGTAACCATAATTGAACCTAAAAAGGTTGATGAAGCTCTTAAACATGATTATTGGATATTGTTATGAAATAAGAACTAAATAAATTCACTAATAATGATGTATGGGATTTTGTTCCTAGACCTAAAGATAAAACCATTATCAGAACTAAATGGGTATTTTGTAACAAGTTACTTGAAGTTGGGGAAGTTGTTAGGAACAAACCTAGATTGGTAGCTCAAGGGTATAATAAAAAAATGAATTGATTTTGATGAAACCTATGATCCAATAGGTAGACTTGAATCATTTCGTACGATATTATCTTTAGATGCACATAAAACATCAAACTCTTTTAAATGGATGTTAAAAAAGCATTTTTAAATGGATAATACAAGAAGAAATTTATGTTGTTCAACCTCCCAGCTTTGAAGATCAAAAATATTTTGATCATGTCTGCAAATTGAAGAAATCACTATATGGTTTAAAATAGGCCCCTATAAATTGGTGTGAACGTCTCAAAATTTATCTTTTTGAAAATGATTTCTCTATAGGAAAATCCGATACTACACTGTTTATCAAAAAGTATGAATTACATTTTCTTATCATTTAAATATATGCGATGACATTCTTTTTTGTTCTTCAAATGAATCACTTTGCACACAGTTTAGTGATATTATGCAAAAGTAATTTGAAATAGGTCTCATAGGTGAGCTACTTTTTTTTAGATTTTCAAATTAAACAAACTTATTTTCCTCAACCAAGAGAAATATACAAAAGAACTCTTGAAACATTTTCATATGAAAAATTACAAGCATGCATCTACTCTAATCGGTACTTATGCCCAAATTGATAAAGATGAGGGTGGTGAACCCATTGACAACTTCTCATTAGATATCTAGTTGATACCATCAATTGTGGTATCTGGTATCCAGGAGATCAACCGTTTGACCTTAAGGCTTATACTAATGCTGACTATGTTGGTTGTCGCCTTGATCATAAAAGTACTAGCGATGGTTGCTTCTTGCTTGGAAAATCGATTGAATGTTGGTTTAGTAAGGAATAAAATACTATTGTATTATCTACCACTAAAGCATAATATATGGCAGCTGGCTCATGTTGCACACAAGTTTTATGGATGCAATAAGTCTTAAACAATTATGGATTTTCATTATCTTTAACTCCAATTTTCTGCAATAATACAAGTGCCATCAATTAGCTCATAATCGTAATTTACATAGTCATGCTAAATATATTGAATTTAGACATTATTTTCTTCATGACCATATTGCTAAAAATAACATATGTCTTCATCATGTTGACACTGACAATCAATTAGCTGGCATTTTCACAAAACCTCTTGCTTTGAATCAATTTAGGGCAATTGGGGATAAATTAAGCATTGTTCCTCTTAAAGACGTATATTTTGATATGTTTGCATAATGATTTATATCATTTACACTACAATATTACATCTTTACTATTTATTTAAAATGTTTTAATATCTTGAACAAGAATTACTTAGTCACGATCACCCTACATTCATTACATAATTTTGCTCAAAAATGTCACTTTTGGTCGATAACTTCTGGATTGAGCATCCTTTCGGTTGACAAATTTCTTGACAGATGTTCTCTTAGTGGGACCCTTAGTTGATTGTCTGTGTCTTAGTCAAAACTTACTAGTTAATATCTCATTTGAACAAATTCTAGACCAAAATAGTCTTGATCAACAAAATTCTCGACTGGGTAAGAAATTTGACCATTGCCAGAATTTTGAAATTTGACTGAACTAGCTTTTTGTTACCATTGTATTATGACAGTTGGAAACTCGGTCAAAAAATTCCTCGACCGAGAAGGACTATGTTTTGCTAGAAATAGACTCCAATCTGAACATTCTTCTCACAACGCATTAAGCAAACTAGTCTAGCATCCCCTGATCACTCCATAGAGCATTCCTTTAGTATTTTTTGTTCTCCATCTTCACCATATATTCTTCCTCTCAATTCTTGTTCCACTACATCAAGATGGCTTCATCTTCAACTCATGGTAGTAAGAAGTAGGTTTCTTCTAAGAAGGTATGTTCCACCTCAAAAACTCCTCCTACTCCAACATTGAGGGTCAACAATGGGATCACCTTCATCGACACTACTGCTAGAGAGAAGTACATGCACCTCACTTCCAAGACCCTCCTCATTGACCGGTGGAAATGAATGACTTCTTTGAGCTTCCAAACCTTCCTCGCCTCTTCCAATTTGAAAAACTTCAAGAATTTCTTACTCCTACATTTCATTTCTGGTCCGCACAAGCCATTCATGATTTCTATTCCAACCTTGTTTGAGACACAAATAACCATTTTTGCATCACTTTCATGGTTAATGGGTTATCATTTGGTTTTCACAAAGTAGACATCCTAGAAATGCTAGAGATAGATAATGTCAAATATGCTAATTTTTTATATCTTACATCTGACAACCCTCTCAACAAGCTTTCCAACCATCAACGAAATGAAGTAAACCTTAGTGTCATTAAAAGAGCCATTTTCCTCTCAAATGTCACTCCTTAAGAATAAAGGAGAACCTGCTATGCTACTTCTCTCACCCCTGAAGCTAGGTATTCAACCTCATCCTTACCCATAATATGCTTCCTAGAGCAAAGAAAACTAAAATCCCTCATTTTTGGATGTATCTTATCTATGCAATTCATAAATGCATTCCTATCAACTTTATTCACATTATTCTCTCAACAGTTGATTTCTCTTCCAGACAACCCTACACTGATTTTGTTTGCCAAATCATTGAAAAATCCATTGGCAAATACTAAGTTGATTTTGACTATACCCCTGATCGATGTACCCAAAGAATAAACCAAAACGTAGTTGATAAAATGGGGATTGATTTAGGGCACAAAAGGGCTAGAAATGAGGAAGGCACATCCCAAGAAGATTTCCATCCACCTTCCTCTTCTCCCATTAGTTACTATGTGTACAACCTTACATATGATGTTTCCTACCTTAAAGGAGTGATCTATCAAATTGGAAGGCATTTTGACTATAACCACAATGCAACGACCTATCTTCACCAAATGATGCAATCTTTGACTCCAAATACTCTTTATAACTATCCCTATGCCTCATACCCGGGAGTATCTATCCATTTAACCCAAGCATAAACTACACTCAAGTCCCACCTCCACCATCCACTAAACTTAGCCATACTCAATACTCCTCCATGCAACTCCAAGACATAGTTGCCCATTTTCTCTTTGACAGAGCACCCACCTTCATTGATGCATATGATCTTACCAAGACCGGTGTACTGGAGTGAGGAACTCTTATGAAATACTATGGCATCTCACCATTCCATGGACAAGATCTGAAGGTGGATGTGATTCTTGATTACTTCAAGTGACAACTTTTTGCAATCATGTGTCTATCTTTATGTATTTCTTTTTTAGCAAGAAGCTATGTAATGGTCTCCTTTTATAAAGGAATTGAGCTTGCTTAGGTACTTGTTCATGATTATTGTGGCTAAACTTGACATACTTATTAAGGCATCATATTAAGGGGGAGTATTCAACCAGGGGGGTCATCTTAGTTTATTAGTCTTTTACTTTTTGAGATGACAAAGGGGGAGAAATAATTTACAATAAAAACTTAATACCTTGAGTTTTTACGGCTTTGATTGAGTTTGGAGTTGAGAAACACATTGCCATTAATTAATTGTTTCACCTTACTTTAGGATTTGGATGATATATTCCATATCTCTCTAATAAATGTGCACACAATTTTTTGACACCCAAGGAAAAGCTCACCAAGGTATGAAATAAGTTTTTGATTATAACTAGAAATGTTTTACATATTCAAAATGGAGAAATTATTGGCTATATTGGACATTATATTATCTTATCTTTTAATGATTACAAACATTTCTTATTTGTGTATTTAACATGCTATCAAAGTGTTTTAGGTACCAAGCACATCTTGGGAAAGATTAATAAAGATCAACATCAATTGCCCAATTGTTGTTTATATGTGTTTATTTGTAGTATAAATGCACAAGTATTTAGAGCTCATGTAAAATCAAGTTATGGACCAACCCCACCTATCCCAGATCTATCCATATGTCAAAAATAAGTGTTTAGGATAAGTATGTCACATTAGAAAAATCATTAGCTAGGATTTCTAAGAATTTACGCATCCTTTTACAGGGATTTTTTGGTCAAAAACTTGTCAATCGAGACACTTTTGGTCGAAGAAATTATCGACCCAATCTCCCCCCCCATAGGACTTAGAACACTGGAAAAACGTTTACAATAAAATTATCTCTAAGTCATTCTTGGTCAAATAATTTATCGACCGAAACACTTCCAGTCAAAGATTTGGTCGTCTGATCGAAGATCGTTAAACCAGTCGACCAAGAAGTTAGAATGACATATAGCCATTAGAAGCTTTTTGTGCACTCTGACAATCTTGGTAGAAAAACTTCTCGATCAAGACAGTTCTGGTTGAACTATTTGTCAACCAAGAATGGTTCTAGAATGCCAATTTTATTAACGACCAAATTAGTTGTTGCAACTACATTGACTCAATCATAATGTCTATTTCTCAATCTATAACACTCTAAACACTACCCAATGTTTCCCTAGCCACTTCTAAACCATTCCTATAAATAATAGTGGTCTTATGACGCCCATATCACAACTTTCACACTTGAGATACAATACTTGAACAATTTGAGTTATAACATTACACTTGCAATCTTCTACAAATTCTACATTTGTGTCCTATCCATAGCATCCCAACACCACCACTCATCATTGGAATATCCATTGTGGTTTTGGTCCATAATCTTGATCTAGAAATTATTGAGCTAAATTGGTGTATCCCCTTTTCCAATCCCCATTCTTTGTTCTTACATTGTGGTTGGACTACTCCAACAAAAGGAGGCTGTCTAGGACCTCAAAGGAGAAGGAGTCGTCTCACAAGTTCTCTTCCATAGCCGTCAAAGAAGAGGAGGTCATTTGGTGCTCTTCTAGCCTGTGAAAGAAGAGGTGGTTTGGTTCTTTTCAGTGTTTGTGAAAGAAGAGGTGGCTCAGTGCTATTTTGCATATGTGAAAGAAGAGGTTAAGTTGGTTCTCTTTTGTGTCCGGTAAATAAGAGGGTAAAATTGAAGCAATTGTATTTTGTAATTTGTCCTAATAGATAAATAATAAAATTAACGGTTACAAATACTAGTTCGAAACATCTAGGTAGTGGACTGACGTATTAGACGGAACCACTCTAAATCATGTCTCTTTTGGTTGATTATTTCCTTTGAGCTAAGTTCATTTAATTTGATAAAAAAAATTATAAGCTCTATTCACTCCCCTCTAGATCTTTCAAACCCGAGATGGCATATGACTTGTGAGTCATTAGATCCTTGATCCACGGTCCATAAGTCATGCATTAAAGGTGTCAGGCCCTAGATTTCCCAATTTGATATAAAATCATTACATTTAATATATATTTCCTTTAAATAATCACTTTAGGGGAAAACTAATTAATTCGTAACTCTCTCTTCTCTTAAGAAATTAATCTCAAATTTTAAAACAAAGTCTTTAATGATTACATCATGGTGTGAGAAAAATTTGGAGTAAAAATACACAATGTAATATCATTCTTATATGCCTCTATGTCTTCCCTTTATTTGATTTATCTAAAGCATCAAATAATTCCATTTTCTCTCCCAAACTTGGCAAGATTTCTTATTTTGATGTGTTTTCTTCTTAAGTATAATATTGAACCGAATCTATTAGTTTCCTTTATCCTATTCTTTTCTAGAAAACTCCATGCAATTCCATATTTAAAATACCAACTATCCATTACTTTTAGTAATTCCTATATTATGTGATTTTCTTCTCTTTCTTTATCTAATATCAAACTAAGGGATTATTGAAAATAGTAAATACACAAAATCCATTCCACTCTTTGGAGTACTTTTGGATGATATTCCACGTTGAGGATTTGTGCTTATGGACTAGGGTGAAGAGAAAAAGTGAGCCACTAATTTAGGTACAAGATACTATCATTACTACCTGGACAATTAGACATCCAACCCGAGGGGAGAGCTCGAGCTCTTGATCCTATTGGGAGTGGGAGGGCTGAAAGAGGGTTCTCCCATCCCTCATAAGGACAAAGATTTTGATGTGGATGAGAGAGAGCATCTTTTTTTAGATATCCCCCCACTGTTAGAGCTATTAGATGAGAAGAGACTTCGCGCCATGGAACATGTCCAGGTCTACCAGAAATTTCCCGTGCATTCTAAAATCAGGCAATCATCTCCCCAAAAACAAAAAAGACAGGAGGCTAGGGGAAGGGAAGGTAACAATAGGTTATGGATTATTTGCACTTTCAAACTAAAACTTTCATACAAGGCATATAAAGTACTTAATATTACATTATTTTCAATCAAACATATGTGAAGCACCAAGTTATAACATCGTTTCCCTCTTATAGGAATATTGTTCTCAAAAGTTTGACTAGTCATCCAATAAGTTCAAGATGAGATTTTCCTTATTCGTCTTTAGCTCCCATGTGAATTCATCCTCGCCATGGTGCTTCTAAAGAACCTTTATTATCTCAATTTCCAGGATTATTGTAATTCTATTATTATCTTCAAGTATCCCAAAAGTCAGATTAAATTATATTTATTTGGTGTTTCAACACTTGTGTTGTCATCAAATTATGTCTTATATTCATAGAATTTGAACTTACCAAATTTGAGGACCTAACGTTCACCCCTCCATAAGAGGAATGTTCTCCCCAAAATTAAAGCCAAGTTAGATCAAGGTGAATGATAACTGTTATTAGCTTAAGATTCTAGGGTTAATATCTTTTATTGATATGCAAATTTCTTACATTACTAAGGTTTGTATTAAACTTCAATCTCAAGATGTAACTACAACCTTATTCATTGCATGATTTTATCACTCAGTGGTTACTATATGATTCCAATTCCACTTAGTAATTACATTTTCATTTATAATTTCAATTTCACTTTGCAACTACCTGGTTCACCTAGGTTTTCAAACCATTTATGCATATTCTCTCATAAGGGTGAGGTAACACCTCAAATCCTGGATTATGCCATTTATATTTCAAGTTAGGTATTCATTTTCATTTTTTTGTTTGTTTATTAAACATAGCATGTGTCTATCCAATCTCTCACACTAATAAAAAGATGAAATAAGCATTTGGCTACAGTCCAAATACAAAACTCATCCCATTCTAAGAGTAGAGATGATGCATTCACACATCATCTTTTAATTTCGAATTTAGGTAGATTCATCCTCCACATGACTCCAAAGCATGAATGCCACAATTTTCTTAATCCCATGCATTCATATGGGAAAATGATTTTCTCATAATTTTTGAGTCTACTTTTAACTCCTTTTAAGGTTTTTATTCAAACATAATCACATGACTTCTTGTATTCTCTTCATCTACATCTCATGTCTCATTAGCCTCAGTCATTTCCTTAAGATCTCTAGGGGCATTGGTTACCTTTGAAATGATCTTCTCTTGACCTAAGGGCCTTATGCACTCAATACATGATCATTCCCCAACCTCATAAGCCTTGTGTGCTCTTAATCATCCTACATGATATTTTGGTTGACTTAGGTCCCTACCCTTCCCAAGGGTTTTCTTGGTATGCCATAACTTTATTTTTTTTATTGCACATTTTGCTTGAGGTTTCTCTGGTAATATCCAAGCACATTATATCCTAAAAAATTCTTTCACCCTAATTTCCTTCATCTCCTAGGGCATACATAGTTTACTTTATGTCCCTTCATTGGGTTCATGGTGACCTTCCTTTCCGGGCTTGATCCCACTATCGATCACTTCCATAGTGACTTTTTCCCTCATGTCCCTTAGAGATAGCATACATAGGTCCAAAGAATTATACTCAATATGTGTGCTTTTATGCTTCATGCACTTAATCTCTCAAGATTTAAGTGACATTTAAGGTTACCTCAATTCTTAAACTGATTTGTGAATTCAACCTTCTAGAGAAGGTCCTATCCTAGGATAAGATAAAACTAGCATTTGATAGTAACCAATAGAAATAAACTTGAACCAAGATTTATATTACCACAAGGGACATCTTTTGGGCATATTTTGCATTATATCATCCTTGCATTTACTACCTGAGAGTTATATCATTATACTATGTGATTTACCACTCAAGAATTGGATCACTATCAAGTACTTTATTACCAAGATTATAGATGCACAAGAACTGATACATTATGTTTACTATGTTCAAGACTATAGGAACGTTCATTTTACTAATACAAGGTATACTTAAACATTATAGGGATGGCCACCTTCTATGAGACAGTTTGCATTGACCTGAGCTTCCACATTATCAATGGCAAAGACTCACGCCTGCCAACATTCTTTAACAACTGGGACTTCCCCCTGTAGTGCTACATCCACTGGTTGAGCCGCTATTGGGCCTGGACCTCGAGGGTGAAGGAGATGATAGTTGGACCAGATGTGTCCTTCTTGCTGACGGTGATAACACACTTTATTCTCATGGCGGCATATACCAGGGTGCTTCTCCCCGTAGGTGCGATAGGTAGGGTTGGAATTCTTGTGACAGGGTTTTCCTTTTCCACTATTCATATCCCTTCCATGGTTACAACCTTGTACCCTTCCATTATCATTCCTTGGGGCTAAAGTGCCTTCAGTGAATCATAGATATCCCTTGGGTGGATCTGAGCAGGTAAAACAATCCTTTCCATGTATAAGGCAAAGTTGAGGGCCTCAGTGAAGTTTGAAGGTTTTCTAGCCATCACACGAGGCTTGAATAGAGGATGGAAGCATTGAACAAAATGATCCACTTGCCTTTCCTCATTCAACATATAGGCAAACCACTATAAGAGGTAGAACTTTTGAGCGTAGCCTCTCACCGACATGTTTACTTGATAAAGGAGTGTGAATTGCTTCTCCTTTTCCTTCATGGAAAAGAAGGAAATGATCTGTGTAGAGAACATGGTGCAGAAATCCACCCAGGTCATTGACTCCTCAACTAGGTCTCGGCCCATAAGGTAGTTTTCCTATCTTAACTTTGTTTCTCCTTCAAGAAGGTGAGAAACAAAGAGGACATTCTAATTGGGTTGCACCTCCAAGGATGCAGAAGCCATTCTTTACAGCAAGGAGCTAGGCATTTGGTTTGTCAACCACTTCGGTCTTGTCCACCCCAGAACTTTTCTATGTTCATCTTGATGAAGTCGAGGATAGTGGTTCCAATACGAGGGTGGACATGTAGGGGTTCACCATTCTTATCTCTGACAACATCTCTAAGGGCCATGGCACTAATGGCCTTAGTTAGATTCTTTTGTTTCTCCACCCAGAGTACGTCAAAGGTATGAACTACCACTTATTCAACTATCAATCCAGAGTTGACAATATGTCTGGGGTCATCCTTGGGCTCATCTTCCATCATGGGTTCACCATCATCAGGGTTTGGGATGCCAAAGGGGACAACCTTATGCTTGATACCTCTCTTAGGAAAGGCCTCATCTGATCTCTTCCGCTTCTTGGATGACTGACCCTCCATGGACTTCCTCCTCTTTTCTAAACACAATCTCTTTTTGTGGGAGGGCCTCCCCTCTAAGTAGTCCCTGTTGGGTTTTAGGGAAGACAGAGAAGGCAGCCAAAACAAAAAAATTTCTCCCCCAACCCATACCGAGGAAACGCGTCAACGTCTATATATTAGGAAAGGATGGTTTGTGGAATCATACCTTGTCCCGAGGCTTGCTCGACGACAATACCTCGCGCAATGCGCGGTCTTCAACTCCGGTCTTGGACGCCATTTGTGCAGCTCCTGGTCGCACCGGGACTGACGACTCCTCCTCCTACCGGACTGTCGGATGACAGTTGTCCTCCTGAGCGGCAGTGTCCTCCCGCCTCTGTAGTAGTCCACATGGACCACCTGGAACTCCACACTCCTTGTCCTACAAGGAAGTGGAAGGAGTCGCACCCTCCTGTTGACGTACTAGTCGCCAACACACTCTCCTGCCTCCAGTTGCAACTGCAGTTGCCCTTCCCTTGCTGCACCTCCCCTTTGCGGGAAGCACTTGCTCGGGCTCTCTCTTGGTTACCAAAACCAGAGAGAACGACAACTTGCAGAGCAACTAGTTGCACTGAGCTGTTCTTTGAGAAGCCCCCACTACCCCTATATATATAGGAGGGTCATGGGACAAGGTTCTCTATCCCGGGCAATACAGGACTAAACGCAGGAGTAGAAGGGTTCGAGATTTTCCACAAAAGCAACCAACTCGCAACCTGAACCGGGCGTTTCATGACTGAAACAGTCGTCTGGACCATCCAGCCGATCGGTTGGACCTTCCAGCCGATCGTTTGGACCCTTGAGCCGATCGGTTGGACCCTCCAGTCGATCGGTTCAAGATCCTGGTTCAACTCAAATTGACTTTCCTTGTTTCGTTTCTAATTGGTATCGAATACCAATCTTATTCCCAATCGAATTGGATAATTTGAAATGAAAGGAAAATTCTCACCAATCCTACTTTCCCAAGTTGCTCGGTTGCACCAGTTGAATCGATCGTTTCAACACTTGAAGCAATCGGTTCACCCTGGACTTGAGCCGATCGGCTCAACAATTGAGCCGTCCGGTTCAGCAACCTCAGCCGACCGGTTCAACACTTGAGCCGATCGGTTGGGAGTGCAGGTTGTGCAAAATCAGTCAATTGCGATTTCAATCAATCTGATACTCCAATCATTTGCGTCCAACACCTTGAACGATATGATATTGAGCTATTGATTAATTGAGTGTTTAATTGAACTACTAAACTCCTTTAGTAATCAATCTAAACATTGCTTGTGGACAAAACTCCTCTTCCAGGTTAAATCCTATGTGTGTGACCCTGCAGGTCCATTTCACGTTGGCAGTGAAAGTCCATAACACTTATGACTTCACAAGCAAAGAGCGGTGCCTAGTCACACATCATTGCTACCCAAGTGAAAGTAGAAAGTTGGAGAACAACTTTCATCCTACAATCCGTGAATGGTGTTACAGTGAATGTATAATTCCTTTGTCACTGATATCCCCAATGAACTCAAGGCATGGAACAGTCATCCTGTCAACGTTCATTCACTTTCTTGATCTCAGAGTAGATTGAAGGAGATATGTATGACATCAATATCACATAATTCACACATGCGTGCGCACGCCTATCTCAATCCTACTCATCAAGTGGCCTTGGATATCAAACTCCCTCAGGAGGGACAAATCCCATATCTATCACTCACCCCTCAAAAGCCCCATGTGTCAAAGCCACCAAATCATCACCTTTATAACAACCCATGTTTCAGGGTTGCGTTTGATGATGTCAAAGTGTGCCCAACGACATGTGTTGAGTGTAGTGATTTCAGGTCAAAGAATCACACTCACCACCATCATTATGAGTACTGACTTTGACTACCATCTCATGGTTCCATGCGTCAAACTCACGGTGGGTCTGTCCGGTACACTTGTTCTCTAACAAGTACCTGTGTTTGGTTTGATATCTCTATATCATGACTAATGAGATTTTGTCATCAACCAACACCACAATCTAGTCTTGTGTGTCATTGCTGTCTATCTACCTTCCACAATGACATCCGACTAGCGACATAACAAGAATGTACAAACTCTTAGCATCCGTATGATCTCATCATTCATGTCCTCAACCTGAAGGCATACGTCATTGAGTACTGTCATTCTCTAGACATTCAATCTGTTCTATCACTATCTCATATGACTGAACCAGAAAGAATTGGAAGCTTGCCTTTGATGTTTATCAAATCAATCTTAATGTATCCCACCAATCATCCCATGATTGGCTCTCAGGGCATACATACCAACAGTCCCTAGGTGTGTCGTTGGTGATGGAGGTTCTCTTGGTGCGGGCCATGTTGTTTCACATAGATAATTTTATTTCAGTTTTATGAATAGGGCATTCAAAGAATATAAAAAAATTATGTCCATGACATCTAGATTACATGAACTTTATTATTTGGTGGAGGATGCCTTAACCCTAATATCGATAACCTTAATACTCAGAAGGGTAGAGGAAGCAATTATCATGTCCCTAGGGTTTTGTGAAGTAAGAAAGGGGTAAAGAAGGGATGAATTTAGATGAGAAGAAAACCTAGATGTGACAACCCGATGCCACATGAGCGAGATTACTCAAAACAAAGAACGTGATTATCTACTAACCATCCACATTACTAGGAGAATGGGTAAGTTGAAACCAATTTCATTTGACCATTAATAAGCGGAATCATAATATTTCAAGGTCCACAACATGTGACATATCACATGCCATACCAGGTATTTACATATGTATAGTGACCATATGACACACACCTGTTACAAAAGATATTGTTCACATATATGAGCCACATATACAAGCCATATGTACAACCAAGGAATACTGCCAAAACATGTATTGAGGTACATATCATCTACAAAACACATCCCTCCTAGACATGAGAGTACATGGATGACATACATGACTCTACTATAAGACTAGAAGCTATCCAACCTTATGCAACTATTGATCTCTAAGTTTCTCTTCCTCAACAACATAATCTTGCTCATGTGGATGATGACCACCTAAAAATATGTGGTGAACACAAGGGTGAGACCCATGTCCCAGCGAGAGATATAACTCTCAACCAACAATTATTGAAACATAGCATGATATAACATTATTAAGCAAGATGAGAAGATTCAACTAAATGAATAACTTAACTGATTACACAAGTTAGGCAAAATTAAAAACGCTAGCAAATAAGCAGGTCATCATATGTTTTCAGAAGGAATATGAAGAACACATGCGACAATTGATTTCTCTTACTGCATTATATAACAACAAAGCAGTAATAAAAATAGGGTAAGGGTAAACATCCAATGTGAATCATCTTTAAAACTAAGAATATATACTACACAACTATATTACATACTTTAATTAATTCCCTAAGGATTTGAGTCGTACCACCCAAATCCAACTGACCACTACTAAGTCAAAATCAATTCCATACAAGATCTAGGAAGAGTTGATATCCAAGATCTTCTCCCCACTCGTTCAGTATGAGTCTACACCGCAGTAACATATCAATCAAAAGTCACCAACGACATATAGTCAAGCTAAAAACACCTAGCCCATCTTGGTATAGGTTACGACACTAGAAACTAGGTTATACACACATGTATCATTCGAGGCACAATTGCAGTTGTTCTCACTGTTGTCCTCACATATCAATACATAACATTCAGACACAACCGCAGCCACTCTTAAACACCTTGGGATATGGATGACAAGGATGTACTGTCCAAGCACCTCATATACTCAGTAATATGTGCTCTAAGTTTCCCTTAGGAATACTCATTTCACCATCTAGTAAGTTTGACACTGGAATGGATCTATGGCCAGGGCAACTACATTGATTAGGGTTCCACTTGATTAGTTAAGCCAATTGGGTATCTTTTAACTACATCAATCAAGTTGTACGCAAACCCTAAAAAGATTCTACAAAACATAGGTAGAGTGCAACTTCAAATGATATAAAATGTGTAAAACATAAAGCTAATCACATCACACATGGTGTTGGTTCACTTCCATACACAATGCCATCATCATAATCACATCACCATGGGATACCAATCCCTCATCACATCACCAGAGGATATCACCTCAATCAGGCACAAAGCCTCTGCCAAGGTCATAAGACCATTCACATTATTCCCTGCAAGAACATAATTATCTCCCATGCCTTATCAAGGCTCATCATCGCCACAAAGTGATACTCCAAGCAAATATTGGCTTATGATGTTCATTTAACAACAAATTAGGGTTACAACATTAGGAGTGAGAGAAAATATTCTATCAACATGCTAGTTATTCCAGTAACTAGGCAACATCATTATATACTTGGAATTAGAGTTAGGTTTCAACTTAGTTAGCTGTGTTAGGGTTTCAAATCAACAACTAACATTAAATCTAAATTATCATGCTCTCTAACTTTCTTGGAATTAAAACTGTCAACCACATAAGGAAACCATATGTCCAGAATTCTCATTGACCAAAGAGGGATAGGTCGCACCATCTTCATCAGTCGGAGAGGTGGACCAACCTCAGCGCCAATCAAGGTCAACACACCATCGAATAAAGGGAAGCAAGATCACACATCTAAGCGATCAAAGAAGAAAGTATACTTCATTATCGACTGAAGGGACTTGAAACCCATGGCAACCGAAGATAACATACATAATGACCACTACCACTATGGCTTAAAGCTTGGCGACTAAAGAAGCAAGGAGGAATATCATTGACCGAAGAACATATGTCATTTCTACGACCACTTGAGGAATCCATCCTTAGCGACCAAAAAGTCATACAAAACTCAATGACCACATAATTCACAAATTGAAAACATCAAGAGAGAGAAGAACAAATCAATCACAAGATCCACAAGTTGTTCATCACCATGAAACCGACACATCAAGGTGTAAAGCTCATTATGGAAAACAACTTCAAACCCTAAATCTGACCATTACATATTAAAAACCAAACCATGATGAAAGAGAGAGAAAACCAAACATTTATCCATCACACAAGTACCCAAAACCGTCATTCCCAAGTAAGAGAATAAAACTAGGATCATGAGAGAAAACCAACGTTTAGTAACAAGATCTCGAGTACAAGAATTAGGGTTTAGGAAAGGAAGTTAAACTACTCAAGAGCACTACATAATCACAAACCCTATCTCAATATATCATCACCATACTATTAGGAACCACATTTTAGAGATAGACAAATTGCATGAAAAGTTAAGTGCAACATAATCTAGGGGAAAGTCATATGACTCGCCTTTATTGATAAGAACACCTCCAAAAGCTAGATGCCCCCAAGCTTGTCACCACCTCACAGTTAAGCTATAATCCCCTAAAAGAAATAAGAACAACCCTAGGTTAAAGGAGCACAAGAAAAAGGGTAAAACCCTAGGTCAAAAAGACAAGGAAGAAAGGTGATCTTCAACTCGACTTGAGTACTACCATGGAGAACCATGGATTCAACCAAGAAGAGAGAAGTTCCTTAAGAAGCACCACCATGGAGAACCATGGGTTTTTCTAAGAGAAAAAAGAGAGGTAGGGTTGCAAGAAAACAAAGATCAAGCAAGAGAGATAACTTACCAAGATCAAGGAACACCAAATGATTACCAAAGAAGAGTTGCTTCAAGCCCTAGCTCCACATGTAAGGGTTCGAACACCTCCTCCAAGAATAAGATCCACTTGCACCACCAAGAACACAAGGGACGAGTTCCAAGCAAGGAGATAGGAGATATAGGGTGCAAAAGGATCACTTGTTTTCAAAGAGAGGGGTATATATACCCAAGGGTAGGAGAGAGGTAAGGAGGGTTAGGTGTCATGCATACATGTGCCACTTTCCCATTACATAACATCCATGCAAGCACTAAGATCATGCATGCAATAAAGGTTGCTAAAACCAAGTAAAATTATCAACCTCACTTGGTATAGAAGATCATTAGTGGAAGAGAGTTCTCTATGACCAAAACCCATCTGCTGCATAGGTCAAAACTCTAGCTCTTAGCAACCAAAGAAAGGGGTCAAGATCTCATCAACCAAAGAGAATACAAGGCACACTCAAAACCCATCGAATATAGACACCATGGTTGAATAAACATCAAGGTGGTTGCTGAAACCAAAACTCAAGGGTCAACACAAAAGGTTAACACCAAACTAGGGCAACCAAGCAAACCCTAGAAACATCAACACTCATGATGTCACCACATCTCTCCTCATCAAAAAAAGGTGCAATAGAGTGACCTAAGGCACACATATCTCCAACATGATGCCAAAACATGTCTGGAACAACAAGCATGTGACGAATTTCAAGATCAACCCTAAACATGGGTAAATTGCAATTAGGTCCAAAATAAGCACATATGTGTGTAACTAGCTCAAACATTATCCAAACTGGACCAAACTAAAAACATAAGCATGTCACCTATTAATAAGGAACTACACATGATTATATTAAGGTTTTAAGCATCTTATTAGGTTAAGCAAGAAATATTAAGCATAAAGCTAGGTCAGGGGTCTTACGCTAGAGGTATTTTATTTCGGGCAAAATCTTCCAACTTTGTCCATACAGGATGCACGGTGCCCCAAGAGTCCTTGTAAGATAGATAGCGGTGTGGAGGAAAGTTTTGCCAACTTCCAGGGTCATGGTCACTTCTAGACACCATTGCATTTAGAAAATACCCTAATAATTGCCTTGGTATCTATGAACCTGTGTAAAATATAGCAGCGATAGTTCAACAGTGGTATAGGTCGAGGACATGGTCAGATATCGCAGGTTGGTTCATCTGGACAAGCCAGTAGAGGTCGAGGGTGGAAACAGGCAATGACTCGATTCTATGCCATGAGTAAGTCAGAAGGCATAGTCAACCTGAGGGTCGTGACAGGTTAGATGGAGTTATTTCATTCTTATTTGTCTTCTTCTTCCTTTATATTTGTTTTGGTTGACTTGGGTGTGACACACTCCTTTATTACTAGAGAAATTATTGCTAGATGTCCTTTGTCTATTAGTCGTAGATGTGATAGTCTTCATTTAGAAACCCCTTTGGTTGGTTCCGCTGAGTTGTGGGAGGTGTGTCCATGATGTGTTCTTTCTTTCTCAGGACACAACATTCAAGTGGATCTCATACCACTTGACATGCATGGATTTGATGTGATCCTTAGAATGTATACTTTCGAGAAGTAGCGAGTGGTCTTAGATTGTAGTGCCAAAGTGGAGACATTTTTTTATGGTGATGTCTTGTGAATCTTCTAAGGTGATAGGAGGATTCTTTCGACATGTCTAGTATCAGCAATGACAACAGAGAAGCTGATGAGATAGGGTTGTGATGCATTTTTGGCACATGCGATAGATATCAAGGCAAAGAGTCCTAGTATGCAAGAAGTTTTGATTGTCTGTGAGTTCGAGGATGTGTTTCCCAATGAGTTTTCCATTGTTCCCCAACCAGAGAGATTAATTTTGAGATCAATTTGGTTCCTTGTATGCAATCGATAGCACAAGCATCGTACAAGATGGTTCTAGCTGAGATGTAAGAATTGAAGAAGCAATCGCAAGAGATACTTTAGAGATGCTTTATCACACTGAGTGCATCTCCTTGGGGTGCTCTCATTTTTTTTTTGTGAAGAAGAAAGATGGATCCATGAGGTTGTGCATTGATTATCAGCAGTTGAACAAGGTGACGATCAAGAATGAATATCCTTTTCCGTGGATAGATGATCTGTTTGATTAGTTGAGGGGTGTTGTACTCTTTTCAAAGATAGATATGGGGTCAAGATATCATCAATTGTGGATCAAGGTGGATGACATACTCACGTGAGCTTTTAGGACTCGATATGGTCACTATGAGTTTGTGGTTATGCCGTTTGGGATAACTAGTGCACCAATAATGTTCGTGGACTTGACGAATAGGTGCTTCAGCCTTATATTGACTAGTTTGTAGTCATGTTCATCGACAACATCCTGATATACTCCCATGAGGTCCAGCAGCATAAGCAACATCTACGGCATACATTGACCTTATTGAGACAACACAAGTTGTACGCTAAGTTCAACAAGTGTGAGTTTTGGCTGAAGAAGGTATCATTACTTGGGCACGTGATATTTGTATAACGTATGTGTGTGGATCCCAAGAAGGTTTAGTTTTTGTTAGAGTGGGAGTAGCCAAAGACACCAAAAGAGTTTCATAGTTTCCTTGATTTGGTAGGCTATTATAGGAGGTTCATTAAGAATTTCACTACAGTGGTGTTACCCCTAACAAAGTTGACGAGGAAGGATGTGTTGTTTGTCTGGGATGACAAGTGTTAGTGTTTTTTTTCAGATTTTAAAGGAGAAGTTGACCAGTGCACTAGTGTTAGTGTTTCCTGAGCAAGGGAAAGGATATATTGTCTTCTATGATGCGTCGAAGAATGGTCTGGGTTGTGTGCTAATGCAAGACAAGAACGTGATTTCTTTTGCTTCACAACAACTTAAGAAACATGAGGAGAGCTACCAAACACATGATCTAGAGCTTGAAGCGGTGGTCCATGCTTTAAATATATGGAGGCCCTACCTTTATAGTGAGAAGTGTCAGATCTTCACTGATCATAGGAACCTCAAGTACATCTTTTCACAGTAGAAGTTGAACATGTAGCAAAGACACTGGATGGAGTTGATGAAAGACTATGACTTCACCATAGACTACCATCCACGGAACGCAAACATAGTGGAAAATGTTTTGAATAGGAAGTCTTCTTCATCATCATCGGTGTATAAGGCATAATTATTCTCTTTGGTGTGCTATAAGAGAGACATCTTGGTCTCCTTACGTCAAATGAATGTGATGTTGGAGGTGTCCATGTTAGCGGGGTTGTTGGCACAGTTATAGGTGAAACCTATGTTAAGGCATCAAATCAAGGATGACCATCGTGATGATACTTTGATACAACATATCCGATCAGAGTTTGGCAATGAAAAGCATGATGACTTCTACGAGTCAGAGGATGGGACAATATGTTACCATGGAAGAGCAGTGGTTTCTAACATAGATGATATGAGGAAGTTGGTTATGGAAGAGGCTCACTCTTCAATGTACGCTATGCATCCAGGTAGCACTAAAATGTACTACAACTTAAGGACATGTATTGGTCACCCGCTTAAAGCGTGATGTAGTTGAGTTTGTGGTGAAGTGAGCAGTGTGTCAGCAAGTTAAGGCAGAGCATCAGAAACCTACAGGGACTTTGCTATCGTTGCCTATACCACAGAGGACTATACAAAACTTTGAGGATCTGTTGAGAACATGTGTCTAGTAATTTTTGGGTAGTTGGGATGTGCACCTCAATTTGATAGAGTTTGCCTAAAATAATAGTTATCACCTCCTTCTTTCTTCAGATCTATTATCTTCCCCCCATTGTATCTTCCCCTCTTTGTTATTCTTGTTGTATCCACACGTTTGTAACACCGTTATACTACATGTTAACATGTGTGGTTAACTTACTTGGGTTGGGAGTAGCCACTAAGGTTCTACCAACATATATATACTTACATCTTGTTGAATATATATGCTCCTAGCAAGTATTACCTCCATACTCTTGTTCTTAATGCTTCACTTGCATGATTAGATACCATCTTGTGATGTGTGATTGTTAATGCCTCGAAGGAGTAGTATTAATGTTATCTAAGTGTTATGGAGTTGCATGAATGCATGAAAATGTTGGAATGTTAAAGCTAATGGCCATATAGTTTGCTTGGTGATTATTTGTTTGCCATCTTGAGAGAGAGACAATCTTATAATCTAGATATATCCTAAGCTCGAGAGAGGAGGGAATAGACATATATGATGATTTCTTGTAATCTTGCTAAGGGTGTACAAAAGGGTGTGAGTATTGCATGTTGGTGAGAGATCTTGGTAGGCAAAACCCAACCCAAGTTCCCTTCCATCCTTTGGTTGTGTCTTCCTTGTTTGACTTTGTTCTCTTGTTTTATTTTTTTTACTTTTGTCTATTATTGCTTTGTTTGGAGTAGCATCGTTCCTTAGGGAACACCGTCTTGATCTACCTTTTTGTTTGGTGCATATGAGTCTAAGGCTCCATGTTCCTAGAACAATCCAACCTTGTCCCAATGGTTTGACCTTGATCTACTACATCATACCCCGTATAATAGTTGTTGGGGCCTGAGTGTCGGGTTATAAATCTATGAGTCTAACTTTTCTAGATCTGCTCTGCTTTAGACGTGTGATTTAGGCCGGACAACTTTTTGGCGCCATTGTCAGGGACAAGAAAAAATGCTAATGTTAAGAACACATGTCTACTCACTATACACCCATGCCTTGAGCTTAGAAAAAAGTTGGATTACATAAAACCCTAAATCTGATACATCTAGATTACTTAGAATATTTTGTTTTACAAGTCTCGTTCTCTAACTTGACTATGTGATTTGTTTAGTTAGCCTTAAAGGAAGCAGATTTAATCAACACTTCACCCTCTTTGCATGACACCATGCTGCCTCGTAGAGACAGTAGCCTCACTCGGGAGGATCGGAATGCAAGAGCTCAACATAATCGTCCATCTTCAGAAACTGAAGAAGAATCACGTCACTCTAACGATCATCGCAATGAGGAAGAAGATTGTGAAGACCGATGTGAAGAGGAGCAGCATCACCACGAGCACCACCACTACATAAGACACCGAAGGAATCACCATGAATGTGAACATGATTGTGAATGTGTCAACCAAAATAGCAAAGGTGAAGATGATGAGGAAGAGAAAACTCTAAGAGAGCTAGTTGCAATTAGGGCCAATGAATCACAAGATGTATGATCGTTATCCCACAATTTGATGCCGCTTATTTTGAGTTGAACCCACTGTCATCGCTATGATCTAGAACAAACCCTTCTGAGGGAATTTGAGGAATGAAAATCCTTATCATCATCTTGACACCTTCAAAAACATTTGTGACACCGTCAAGATGAGGGGGTTGCCTCAAGAAGTTATGTATTGCAAGGGATTCATTTTCTCTCTCAGAGATAAAGCTCTATCATGGTACCTCAATCTACCCCCACCAGTCCATAGATGGATGGAGGCCTCTAGCTGATGCCTTCGTGACTAAATTCTACCCCACTGAGAAAACATTCGAAATATGCAAAAGATCACTTCCTTCATGCAGAAACCTAGAGAAATTCTTAATGAAGCTTGGGAACGTCCTGGTGACAACATATTATAATGGACTAACCCCTATGGAGCGGACTTCACTGAATGCAGCAGTCGGGAGTGATTTCCTTGGAAAAAAGCCAAGAAAAACTATGAAAATCATCAACAACATGGCTTCATTGCAAGCACGCATGGAGTATGAAAGAAATGATAGAGGCTCAACCAAGAAAGTTGGTTCTGAAGGACCGTCAATTGAAGCCAAGGCTGTGGAAACCATTACAACTCAAATTCAGAAGATCGCCACAGACGTCAAACAACTAAAAGACACTGGAGGCAAAGGTAAGAAACACATTAAGAAAGTCTTGAAGTGTGCTACATGTGGCAAAGGAGGCCATGGAGTTGACAACTATATCTATACACAGCCATAAGAAAGTGAAAAAGTGAAAGTGAAGAAGAGACAAAAAAATGTCTCTTATGCAAATTTTAAATGACCAGACCATCCTGAATTCAATTACAGCAACAAAGACGCTGCTGAGAACTCTCATCAACTGTGTGGTTTGTCTAAACCACCTCTGTGATTCGAGAATAAAAGTGGACCAACTCAATATACAAGAACTACTAGCTATCAGTCAAATAAGAACAATTATCAAAATCAATACAAAATGTTAGTCGTCAAAATCAAGGACAAAATCAAAGTCAGAATCTGACCAAGGATAATAAGCAGCCTGACATGATCGCTCAATCGTTTGATTTTGTGAAGAGGCAAGCTTTGGTAAAAGATCAGCTTTCCCAAAGTGCCATCACCAACTCAGGTGTGTTAACCACAATGCAAATTCATATGGTAGACATGCAAACTCATCAAAGACATATTGATCAGCAACTTGCCCAACTGGCAGAGCTTGTGAAGAATACTTCGGGGGAAATTCCATCCAATACTGAGATCACTAAGATGGCCACCCTTTGATCTGGAAGGACACTGGAAGAATCTGGTACCAAGAGCACCACAGGGGAAAGAGACAGTAACAAGCAACAATCTAAAAAAGTAATTGTGCAAGAAGAATTTGAAAGAGAAGAACATGTTGATGAGTGTAAAGATGGAGAGAGTTGCAAGAAGAAGAAGGGTGTAAGGTTCAAAAACCCAGATCTTGTAGAAGAGGCCTTTACGCAAAGAAATCCCTATACTTTGAGGGTCCCAATTCCCTACAAACTGATCAAGGCTCATCTGAAGAAGAGATACGATAAGTGTATGGAGGCAGTGAAGAAATTACACCTGGATATCCCATTTCTAGATGCAATTGAAGAGATGACAACATATGCTAAATTCTTTAAGGACTTGATCACAGAGAGAAGGAGATGGGACCATGTCGAGATAGTACAATTGGCTAAATGTCAAGTGCTTTTGTTCAAGCTAAGTTACCAATAAAGAAGAAAGATACAGGGGTGTTTAATATCCCCTTTTGTGTTGGAGACAATGTGGAAAGAAAGGGATTAGCTGACTTGGGAGAAAGCATTAACCTTATGCCCTTAACCCTAGATCAAAGGCTTGGATTAATAGATATGGTGAAAACTGGCATGAGAATTGAGTTAGTTGATCACAACTTTACCACACCCGTGGGAATAGTTGAGGATGTCTCAATTCGGGTTGGGAAATTCTTTATACCATGTGATATAGTGGTGATCGAAACTGTAGAAGACCCAAAGTGCCCGATGATATTTGGGAGACCCTTCCTCACCACGTGGAGAGATCTAATAGATGTGGTGGAAGGGATACTTACTCTACATGTTGGTAATGATCAAATAGATTTCTGCATGCAAGATACAATGAGGCGACCCTCCCTCTTTGAGTTAGCTTACTTCATGGATAGCTACAATCAATACTGTGAAGAAGTACAACATGATAAGGCAATTTTCGATCCACTTATGCGGGCCTTGAGCAACCATGATCCAAGTTTGGAGGACCCAAAATTGGTTGAGATTTTAGAATACCTGAATCAACCCAATGAGGAGGAGTTTAGTGATGAGGAAGAAGTAACCTTCGAAACAGAAAAGTATGCATCCCTCGAGCAAATCCTTGAAGAAGAGGAAACACTAAAACCAAAGCCGGAATTAAAGCCTCTACCTGAAGGGTTGAAGTATGAATTCCTTGATGATGAGGAGAGGAATCTTGTGATAGTTAATAGAAACCTAACAAATGAACAAATAGAAAAACTACTAAAGGAAATCAGATTGCATAGAAAGGCTATAGGGTATGCAATTGAGGATATCAAAGGCCTTATTCCTGCCTTATGTATGCACAGAATCAACCTTGAGAAACATCTAAGCCTCTAGCTCATCCACAAAGGAAATTGAATCAAATGCTAAAGGAAGTTGTGAAGAAGGAAGTAATTAAGCTACGGGATGCCAAAATCATATACCCTATAAGTGACAACAACTGGGTAAGCCCTATTCATGTAGTACCCAAGAAAGGTGGAATGAGTGCTATAAGAGGTGAGGGTGGAGATGAGGTAACAATGCAAACTGTAACAGGTTGGCATATGTGCATCGACTATTGGAAATTGAATGCTGCTACAAGAAAAGGTCATTTTCCTCTACCCTTCATTGATCAAGTCCTGCAAAGATTATCACATCATGATTAATTCTATTTTCTAGATGGATATTTAGGATTCTATCAAGTACCGGTCCATCATGATGATTGGTAAAAGGCAATATTTACCCGCATCTATGGCACATATGCTTCTAGGAGAATTCCATTTGGGTTGTACACTGCACCTACAACCTTCCAACACTGCATGATCTCTATGTTTTCAGATTTTCTAGAAGATATAGTGGGATTTTTCATGGATAACTTGTCTATATATGGGACAAACTTTAATGAGTATTTGAAAAATCTCTCCCCAGTCTTGCAACATTGTGAGGAAAAACACAAGGTTCTGAATTGGGGAAAATGTCATTTTATGGTGCAAAACAACACTGTCTTGGGGCATAAGATTTCCAAGAAAGGAATAGAGGTTGATATAAGATTGAGGCTATATATAAGATCCCAACACCTAAGTCTGTCACGGGAGTAATAAGTTTCTTAGGACATGCAGGATACTATAGGCGATTCATAAAAGATTTTTCGAAGATCACTAAGCCCATATCAAACCTCTTTGTTAAAGATGTTGAATTTAAATCCACTGATGAATGCTTAGAATCCTTTAATACCCTCAAAGAGGTCTTGGCAAAAACCCTGATTCTGCAAGCACCAGATTGGGAGTTGCCCTTCAAAATTATGTGTGATGCAAGTGACTTCGCTATCAAAGCTATTCTGGGATAAAAGAAGGACAAAAAGCGCCATGTTATATGCTGCGCAATTCGAAAGTTGGATGAAGCCCAAGTGAATTATACCACAATGTAGAAAGAAATGCTAGCGATTGTCTTCGCTTTTGATAAGTTCAGATCATACTTAATAGGATCAAAGGTGAAAGTATACACTAATCATGGGGCTATAAAATACCTTATGCAGAAAAAGGACACGAAGTCGACACTGCTGTGGTGGGCCTTGCTTCTACAAGAATTCAATCATGAGATTATTAATAAAAAAGGAACTGAGAATGTGGTTGCAGACCACCTGTCTAGGATAGTTTTCATTGAAGAAATCCAGTTACCAGTGAATGACAACTATACCTGCGAAGCCCTGCTAATGGCACAATCAATTGAACCAACCCTACGTTAGTTTGCTGACATTTGTAACTATCTAGCCTGTGGGCAACTACCGCCCGAAATCACCTATGATCAGAAGAGAAGTTATTCTCTGACCTAAAAAATTATTATTGGGACGACCCTCTCTTGTTCAAAAGATGCTCTAACAATTTATATCATTGTTGTGTGTCAGAAGAAGAAGAGGTGTGATGCATGGGTTTTGAGTCACTTTTATAGGCTTATTTTATATCTGTTTTATGCATGTATTTGTCATTTTCTTGATTATATTTGCATAATTCACTATAGTTGACCCTTAAACTCTTTTTGCATCAAATTATACTTCTTTTATCATATTTATATGATTTTATATAATCCCCAGACTTATACACATATTTTGGCACTTTTTCAGGCACTTTTGCATTGTCCGGAGTCGATACTATCGACACCCAGGTCGATAGTATCGACATTTCATCAAAAAGCAACCCCAAAACGCGATCTTGGAAGGAATAACCTGTGCCATTGTCGATACCATCGACCTTGGGGTCGATACCATCGACAACGTCGGGATCTGGCGATTTTCAGCACTAAAACGGAGCGTTTTAATCCGACGGTTGAGCTTTTTCGGAGCCGTAAAGTGGTCCTATGACCTAAGAAGAGCACAGACGGCCCGAGGGGGAGAGGACATTGTGTTGCACAACATCCAAGAAGGAGAGAGAGAGATAGGAGACGAGAGATGAAGGCCGTCAACCGAGCGATCCGGGCACCTCCGACGGGCGATTTTGCTGCCGGAAGACTGCAAAACGCACATTTCTCGAGGTGGATCTCTAGGAACACCTTTGTATCAGGGGTTACACGAGTTTGCTCCATGTTTCCCATGTTTTTCTTCTCTACTCCTCTGTCTTTCATTGAGATGACCATGCGGGGCTAATCCCCTTTGTCTTTAGGACCGGGAGTAGCCCGGGGATTCATTGTATGACAATTTTATAATAGCAATTCATATTTTATCTCTTAAATCTGTGGTATAGGTTTGTTTTCTCCATATATTGTTATGCTTGATCACCATAATAATAACCTAATGCCCTTAATCACTTTGAAAGAAGAATTAACGGCTGAAAAGAGACGAAATCTACATTAATCGATAAATCCCTTGACCAAGGTGGTGTAAAATTAATGGTGGATACTGAGAGATCGTTCATAATGCACCGAGTTTAGGGTATAGGTTACTACGACGGTGGAACCGACCTAGACCTAGGTAGTGAATTGCACCACGACAGTGGGCAATTCTGTTTTCAGGCCACTACCCGGAAAGAGAGATAAAATTGAGTAGCTATATAGAATTTAATACAATGAAAACCCGCGGTGAAACCGCAATCCTGAAGATTCCCTTTTGAATTGATTAAATTAACATTTTATCAATTGTTTGCTTTTTTTTATTTTTATTTTCTTTTAATTTTGACAACAAACCCCAATTTGTTATTCGGCTTAGCTGATCGCAAATAGTTAGTAGGAGTCTCTGACAATTCTGAGTATCCCTGTGTTCGACTCGGGCCTCACAAGGCCTGTACTACTCGACGCGTATACTTGCATTTTTAGCGCGTAGTAAAATACACGTCAAGTTTTTGGTGCCGTTGCCGGGGATACGGTGGAATTGTTGGCACTTTGAGTGCTACGAGCGGCCACTCTAGGCCACATTTTTTATTATTTTGAAACAACTTCAAATATTTCTAAATTTCTCTATAATTTCTTATACTTGTCTGAGCATAGTATCGAACTCGAATTCTCTCATTTCAGGTACGTTGCATGGTGCATACACGTAGTACAGACTACGACAATCGCACACCCGAGGTTCTGTTTTCGGGACCTGAGGACGAGGAGCATTCCGAGCAAGAGTACCAAGAAGAGGTAGATTCTGAATCTGAACCAGAAGAGATGGCCGAGCCACAAACCATATGGGAGAAGATCAAAGCTTCTTCCTCATCAGCTTCAAAGGGGCCTATAAAGAAGCAGGCGATCAACATACCGACATATAAGATCGATCCAGCGTTGATAAATTTGGTGAAATCAAACGCGTTTCATGGGCTGAAGAATGAGGATCCTGTTGCACACATCAGCCAGTTCGTTGAGAACTGTGACATGGTAAAAATAGATAGGTTTCCACAAGATGCATTGTACCTCAAGCTGTTCCCAAGTTCCTTGGCGGGAGCAACAAGAGAGTGGCTACATAATCTAGACGATGAGTTCGTTGAGTCTTGGAATCATATGGTGGAAGTCTTCTTTGAAAGGTTCTTCCCTCCTGAGAAGACTAGCGACATGATCCGGAAGATTCACAATTTCACCCAACAGGCCGGTGAAACATATTCTGAGACCTGGGAGCAATTTCAAGTTATGTTGAGGAGATGTCCGCATCACGGGCTGGACAAAGAGACGCAGGTGAAAATCTTTTATTTTTCTCTCTCCGAGCATGATAGGAGTAATCTGGATTCAGCCGGGTCGGGATTCTTTCTGAACAATACAGACACCAGATGCTGGGAGATACTCAAGAACATGGCTAGGAAACAGTCATGGGGCGACAGAGGTGCTGTGGAGCAGGTCAGAGTTGCAAGTGAATCCAAAGTAATTAAGGAGCTGAACGACAAGTTAGATCTGCTAGCCAAGAAGCTGCTATCTAAGGAAGATGCATCTGAGGATGAGGAAGCCCAAGTGAAATTCATGCAACAACATGGCTATAGAAACAATGACTATGCATGGAGGAAGGATAAAAAGTTTTCATGGAAGGATACGAATAATTTTCTGCATGATCCGGATGCCAAGCCACAGCCTAGAGAAGAGGATAAGAATACTGAACTACTGAGTCAAATGGTACAGCAGAACCAGGAGATGATGGCCATGTTTGATAAGCAATTGCAATCTCAAGGTGATATTCTGACCAAGTTTGGACAGACGCTACAAAGCCATGGAGCACAGATGCGGGCATTAGAAACCACCGTGGCTCAGATTTCAAGTGAAGTGGCGGCCATCAAGCACGCCAATCAACAGAAACCGGCCGAGAATGAAAACGTGGCCCAAGCACACCATCATGTCAAGTATATTTCTGTGGTAAGCAAGGAGGAGGAGTCTCAGGTGCAAGAAGCTAAAGAAGAAAGAAAATTGACTTTTAATACGCATGCGACACCGGCGATACCTTATCCACGCACTTACTATGGACTGCCGGGCGGAAACCCTTTCTTCAGAAAATCACAGCGAGTTATGAATATTGCATCTCCATCTAGAAAAGAAGAACAATTGTAGGGTGTTTGTGCACGTGTGGAAACATCGAATGCGAGAGAGGAACCACAACAAGCTATTACTGTTGATGATGTCTCGCCAAAGCCCATGTCAGAGGGAGTGATTGAAGCAATCTTAGGGGAGTTGACCCCGAAAAGCTCATATGTGCCACCTCACAGGCGTGAGAATGCGGCAGATGTGTCAAGTCGGGACAATCCGAAGCTGAAGAAGGAGCACCAGCACTATAGGAAATTCTTGGAAATATTCCGCAAGTTGCATATCAACATTCCGCTGGTGGAAATGATTGAGAAGGTTCCCGCCTATGGGAGGTTCATTAAAGATATAATCAACAAAAAGAGGCGGATCAAAGATACTGATGTATGCAGGATGAATGAAATGGTGAGCTCAATCATTCTTGGGAGCTTACCAGAGAAGAAGAAAGACCCGGGGAGTTTTTATATCCCATGTTCAATAGGCGACCAACATTTTCCACAAGCACAATGTGATTCGGGTGCCAGCATTAATCTTATACCTCTGTCCACATTTCAAAAGCTTGGGTTGAAGGAGATAAAGAAATCGGCGGCAACGATTGAGTTGGCGGATGGGTCCATTGTAAGGCCATATGGAGTGTGCGAGGATGTACTCATCAAGGTAGACATGTTCATCTTCCTGATAGATTTTGTTGTCATGGACATGCCACAGCTCCAAAGTTGCGAGATGCTATTGGGAAGGCCGTTCCAAGCTACGGCTGATGTCATCGTTGCCATTGGGAGAGGTACATTGACCTTGGGGATTGGACAGGATCGAGTTCAATTCAAATTGCCACATGACTCATTGGGGACATATCTTGACAACCCAGGTTAAAGGTATCTTTATGTCAAGCCTAGGACATTAAACAAGGGCGCTTGTTGGGAGGCAACCCAACTTTAGGTTCATTTTGATGTTTGATTATGTTCTTTTATGTTTATGTACTTAGTTTTTTCTTAGGTTTTGATAATTTTTGTAAAAATGGTACCCTAACTTGTGTTTTGAAGTGTGCAGAATGTTAAGGTCGATACTATCGACACCCATATCGATAGTATCGAGTTTGGAGAAGTAAACGCTGAAGAAAAGTTGATACCATCGACCCTAGGGTCGATAGTATCGAGATTCCTGAAGATTTACAGAAAATTGGTGCCAGTAAAGTCGATACCATCGACCCTAGGGTCGATAGTATCGACACTTTTGAGTTCCCAGGCTTTTAGATGCGTCGATTCAACAAAATCGCTGAGTCTGGGTCGATACCATCGACCTTGGTTGATGGTATCGACACCTACAGGACAGCTACATAAAACAGGTCGTAAAAGGTATCGAAACGAGATTTTTTCGAACCGTTTTTTGCAGAGGAAAGATGGATGAAGCAAGTCACGTCTTAGAACCACTAAGACACAAAAATGGGCCACAAAAAGGAGGGAGATAGCAAGCATCACTTGGTCTACTTGAGCATCTGACCATCCTTCTTCACCACACTTCAAAGCGAATGGTACCGTTGTTCCACCTCTTAAGTGAGAATGTTGACTATGAGGCCATAGTCATATTAAAGCTTAGGGGGGGTGTTGGAACAACCCTCTATCTTAGTTTTTACTTATTTATTCATGTTGATTTTACTTTTGAGATATTAGTTGTTTTTATTTCTAGGTTTACCACTTTTGTAGGATCCACATCTATCTAGTGTAATCTGTGGAGCAATAAATGCATGGTTTCAATTGGGAGTTTTACTCTTGGGTTGTGGGCACATGAAAATATGAGCATATTGAAAACTTTTTGAGCTTATTCTTGTGAGTAATTGAGTGGCATAATTGAGGAAGTGCTTGGGTGAGTCAGCTTCAGGACACGGGGACATGAATGACCATCTTTATTGTCCAAGGAAAAGTGATTGACAAGGATGTTTGAGCCCAAACCGACCAAACGCTAACGTGACCTTAGACTAAAGTTTAAGAGAGAAATCCTTCAGTTACCCTGTACACAGGTCTTTAGAGAGGGACATATGATATTTTCGAAAGGTTCTGTCAATTAGTCTTGTGATCTGATCCACCGCAATTTCATTCACACTCCACCATAAGAAATGGGAGCACATTACTGTCTTTCACTCTTTGATTGCATACCATGTAAATAGGTCTTGCATTACAACTATTTTCACATTTTTTGCATGAGAATGAAAAAAAAAAGATAGAGTGGTTATACATGCACATTATCCTTAGGTGCATGTCATAGTAGTTGCATAACTGTCATTATGTAGTTGCTTTTACATCTTTTGAGCATATTTTACACCATGTATCTTATGTTACTCTGAAAACATTAAAGGTGATGAACTTGTTCCATACCCTCCAAATAGAATGCTTCATATGCACAAGTATGTAACAAGAAGTGAGCCCGTCATATAATTCATTGTCATCTATGAAAATAAGGGCTTTAAAAAAAATTGAAAAAAAGAGAAGAAAAAAAAAAGAAAAAAAAAGAATTGAGAAGTAAGTAGGAATGAGAGGGAGAAAGGAACATGTTCTCACTTACATACTAAGAAGAATAAGCACATGGTGTAGTTTTCTTAGATATTCCATCTCACCTTGAGACGGAATGATAGTGCATGCATCATTCCACCAAAAATGTAACATTAGGACATTTTCACTTGCATTTTGCATCATGATAGGTCATTAATTTTTGTATTGCATGATTGACTATTATGTGCTTCCATCTCTTCCACAACCACCTATCCCATCCACCCGTTGCTCTAATCGATAGGCCACCCATGATATTCTCCTCATTCATTAATATCAGGAGATCTGCTTCCATTTAGATGATAGTTAGGAAATGAGCAACGTAGATAGGAGATCACAAGATGCATCAAGTATGGACCTGATGAGTTTATCATATTAACTGCTTTAATTGATAGTGTTTCACTGATTGGGGGATAGACATCTTTTACATAGGTCTTTGGTCGCCTGGATGGCAGTTAGTGTTCAGTGGTCAATGAGGGCCGGTTTGTGGAAAGAAAGTGGGGATGATGTAGATTCATTTCATGTATTTATGTCCTGTTGCTGACTTATCTCAACCAAATCCAAAGTTTTGTTGCTCGAGGACGAGCAAGGTTTAAGCTTAGGGGAGTTTGATGCATGGGTATTGAGTCACTTTTATATGCTTATTTTATATCTGTTTTATGCATGTATTTGTCATTTTCTTGATTATATTTGCATAATTCACTATAGTTGACCCTTAAACTCTTTTTGCATCAAATTATACTTCTTTTATCATATTTATATGATTTTATATAATCCCCAGACTTATACACATGTTTCAGCACTTTTTCAGGCACTTTTGCATTGTCCGGAGTCGATACTATCGACCCCCAGGTCGATAGTATCAACATTTCATCAAAAAGCAACCCCAAAACGCGATCTTGGAAGGAATAACCTGTGCCATGGTCGATACCATCGACAGCGTCGGGATCTGGCGATTTTCAGCACTAAAACGGAGCGTTTTAATCCGACAGTTGAGCTTTTTCGGAGCCGTAAAGTGGTCCTATGACCTAAGAAGAGCACGGACGGCCCGAGGGGGAGAGGACATTGTGTTGCACAACATCCAAGAAGGAGAGAGAGAGATAGGATATGAGAGACGAAGGCCGTCAACCGAGCGATCCGGGCACCTCCGACGGGCGATTTTGCTGCCGGAAGACTGCAAAATGCACATTTCTCGAGGAGGATCTCTAGGAACACCTTTGTATCAGGGGTTACACGAGTTTGCTCCATGTTTCCCATGTTTTTCTTCTCTACTCCTCTGTCTTTCATTGAGATGACCATGCGGGGCTAATCCCCTTTGTCTTTAGGACCGGGAGTAGCCCGGGGATTCATTGTATGACAATTTTATAATAGCAATTCATATTTTATCTCTTAAATCTGTGGTATAGGTTCGTTTTCTCCATATATTGTTATGCTTGATCACCATAATAATAACCTAATGCCCTTAATCACTTTGAAAGAAGAATTAACGGCTGAAAAGAGACGAAATCTACATTAATCGATAAATCCCTTGACCAAGGTGGTGTAAAATTAATGGTGGATACTGAGAGATCGTTCATAATGCACCGAGTTTAGGGTATAGGTTACTACGACGGTGGAACCGACCTAGACCTAGGTAGTGAATTGCACCACGACAGTGGGCAATTCTGTTTTCATGCCACTACCCGGAAAGAGAGATAACATTGAGTAGCTATATAGAATTTAATACAATGAAAACCCGCGGTGAAACCGCAATCCTAAAGATACCCTTTTGAATTGATTAAATTAACATTTAATCGATTGTTTGCTTTGTTTTATTTTTATTTTATTTTAATTTTGACAACAAACCCCAATTTGTTATTCGGCTTAGCTGATCGCAAATAGTTAGTAGGAGTCTCCGACAATTCTGAGTATCCTTGTGTTCGACTCGGGCCTCACAAGGCCTGTACTACTCGACGCGTATACTTGCGTTTTTAGCGCGTAGTAAAATACACGTCAAGGTGCCTCAAATCCTTAAGGAATGGCATTCCTCACCCTATGGAGGTCACCATGAAGGAGAAAGGACCACTATAAAAGTTCTACAATCATGCCTTTATTGGCCGACACTCTTCAAATATGCTACATCATTTATTAAGACTTGTAAGGAATGCCAGCTCACGGGAAATATCAGTATAAGGAATGAGATGCCCATGGCTGATTGGGTCGAAGTATAAATATTCAATGTATGGGGGATTGATTATATGGTACCTTTCCTATCATCAAAAGGGAACCAATATATTCTTGTTTTTGTAGACTATGTCTCAAAATGGGTAGAGGTTGTTGCTACTTAAACTTGTGTCTCAAAGGTTGTGATCAAGCTGTGCGAGAAAACTATCATTTTGAGATTTGGGGTTCCATGCACCATCAAAGTGACGGACAATCCCACTTAAGGGAAAAATAGTTCAAAGCTCTAATGAAAAAGTATGGATTCAAGCAAAAAGTGGAAACACCCTACCATCCACAAACGTTAGGAAAAGTAGAAGTATCTAACATGCAAATCAAGAAGATCCTGGAGAAGATAGTAAGTCGTACAAGGAAGGATTAGTCCACGAAGCTCGAAGAAGCATTGTGGGCTTACCGCACAACATACAAAACACCAATAGGCACAACACCTACAGATTGATTTATGGGAAATCATGCCATCTCCCTATTGAACTAGAGCACAAAGTCCTTTGGCCTATCAAATTTTTGAATATGAATCTAGACAAAGCAAGCAAGAAATGATTTTCTACAACTCCAAGAACTTGAAGAGTTGAGGATGCATGCTTATGAGAATGAACAAATATATAAGTAAATAAAAAGGTGTGGCATGATGCTCACATGAAAAACAAAGATGTGCATGAGGGGGACAAAGTTATTCTATTCAACTCCAGCATCAGGTTGTTTCCCAAAAATCTTAGAACAAGATGGTCTGGCCCTTCCTCTGGGGTAAAGATCTATCCATCCAGAATGATGGAAATCTCCAGCGATAAGACCGACACATTCAAGGTGAACGGACATAGAGTAAAAAGGTATTATGAAGATGAAGCCTTTGTGAGAAGGTCAGAACTCAGATTGGAGGAACCCAACCTAGCAATAGAGGAGATACATGAGCCTTTGCTGATGTAGGCCAAAGACGAGCTAGAAGAAAGAAATGAGAGTCAAGATAAAGACTCTAAACTAGCGCTTCTTGAGAGGAAACCCAAGGATTTATTACTTTCTTAAATTTAGCAATGCTTTCTGCTTTCCCCATTAAAGTAATGGTATACATATTCAATTCTACTTTTTCTCTCTCTTAGTAGCCCCGATCCCTCTAAAATAGACAATCTATTATGATTTGACACTTTTGTTATTTTGTCCTCAAACCGCTTTAATGATATTTAAAAATATGTATGAATGCTCTTCAAACCTTTATATCAATCGAAATACCATTTTGATGCCGCAATCACGACAAAAGCTTTGTTAGTTGTATGTAGTAGTCACGACACTTGCCACAATCATGACAAGAGTCGCGGTCACAACACTCACCATATAAAAGGGGGGAACCTTCATAACAGTAAAATCATTTACTCTCTCAAACTCTCATGTTGTTGCTCTAAAGAACGAAAGTAATGAAGAATCAGGTCACTGTGAAGTGGTCGACGTCAAGCCAGACGATCACAGACACCCTTTGTGCTGACAAGCACAAGCCATCAGTGCCGCTATTTTTGCCGAGTCACTCTACCTCTGCCGTCTCTTTTCTCATCCTCTCCCCAACAAAAAGGTACCAAATCTCCTTCTTTTCCAATGTGTGTTTCATCTATTTTTAAGCCTCCTTGCCCTTCCCATCTGATGCGCACAGATTGTTCTCCACCCCCAATCATTGTTTTCCCTCTTTTCTCGCCCCATGAAACCCTAATTTGGGCCTTTCGGCTGCTCCTGCATAGGTTGCAATTGTAATCACTTTATGACAGATTTGACCGCAATCTTTACTACCTTTGCTCAATCCCTTTTTCCCACATTTTCCCAATATCTCTTCCTTTCAATGTCGTTGCTGAGAAGATGGCTTCAATCGTGGCATTCGTCGTGACCGCTACATGTCGAAACACCCTCCTCCATTCTTAAGCAACCACGATCGCGACACTCATCACGCTCGTAACATGCTTCTTAGTTTTACTTTACTTTTGCCATCACTTCGGCATCCCCTCTCTCGTATTAGTCGTGATGTGACACACCCTAGTTCTCTTTTGAGCTTGTGACATGTTTTGGTCATGAAATCTTCTTATCAAATCGTTGCGGCCGCAACACCTTCTTGTCTTGAACGTGACATACATAAATTAATGAAAAGAAAATCGAGAAAATAATATAAATTTGACATTACCTACTTAAAGAGTGCATGATGACCTATTGCTTACTAAATTGTAGAATGTCTTCCTCCACCTCTGAAACTCTAGAAAAGCAACTAACATCACTTACAGGAGTCAAAGAGACTATCAGTAATTGAGAAAAAACTTCGCAAAGATGCAAACTTGACAGATGAGGACAGAGCTCACCTGGAACTGATCTAGGAGAAGCACAAAAACATCTTGAACCACAAGACACTAGAGGAATCTGAGGAGTCCCAAGGGATTATATAGATAGAAACATTTGAGTACCAACCATCTGAGAGTGAACTCAAGAAAATGAGGAAACGCATACTATAGGCCAAGGTTACTAAAAACACCAAGAAGAGGAAGTAGGCAGTTGAGGACAAATCAAAGACCATAGGGCAGGAAGTTGACTCTGGTATGGCTAGGAACGAAATGCAAGAAAAGGCAATCAAGTAGTTGGCAACATTCACACTGAGAGACCAATTTCAACAGTCACACTTTGACCTAATAATGAAGACCAAGAGCTCCACACTGACACATTACATGGATGTTGATGACTTCAAGAAGATGGGGATATATGATAGAACAATGAAGTTTTATGAAGGGGCCAACCTACATACTCTATGTACAATCGAAGCCCCCTCCCTCACTAAACTCACCACTGAGTTCATGTCATCATTGGAGAAGCTGCATGTCAGCGACATTGAACGCAAGAATTGTGGCAAGGAATTTAAGAAGGATGTGAGGATAGTGGGCAAAGATCATATGATCACTGAGGACATTCTGAATACTATCTTCAAAAAGACAACAGAAGAAGCACAGGTCTGCTCGGTTGTGCTTGGTAAAAAAGAGATAGTGGGCTACACCAACTACAGGATGTGGGAAAAACTCACAAGAGATCTCGAGCATAATAAGAAGAACTCTAAGGCAACACTCATCACCTCCTACTTTATCAAGATCACACAGAAAATGACGACAAATATAGTCTGCATGAGGTATGAAACCGGGGGAGTTTCTAAAGGAGATCTTTTCCTTATATGGTCTATGCTGAATAAAAGACCAGTAAATATAGGAAGACTACTGATAGATAGATTATCGGTTGTCGTAGGATCTGAGGCAAAGCAGACTAAAGAGTTCTGCTTGGGAGGTCAAATAACTTGCATTGTGTATCATTCCCTGGGTGTTGAGCTAGTACTAAAACGTAAACACAAAAAGGGGCATACAAAGATGAATATCAAATCTCTGATAAATATTGGTATCCTGGCGTAGAAGGATACCAAACTGTTATATAAATAAAGCTTCTCCAAACTCTTATTGTCTCTCCCTAAAATGGTGTATTATGACGCCCAAAAGCTGCGACCCATCGAAGAGGAGGTGAACAAGATGCACTCGAATGCAATCAGGAGAGATACAGACCCCCAATCACCTGCCAACAGTGAATATATCACAAATACAACACCGCAAAACAACTTAAGCCAGTAGAAAGAAAGAAATTGGCAATCAGGAAGCACAAGAACAAGGCAATGGATGCTCCTCTGGCTAAAATAGAGACAGAAAAGCAAATATTTGTAGAAGACCAAACATACTGCAATGATGAAGGATTCTTCAATCCACCCTCCCCTCCACCAGTGATAGTCTTAATACGTAAGGAGTTTCCCAAGCAGAGTGCTCTTTCTACGGCATAGGAAAGAATACCTAAAGCAACAAAAGAAGCGATTCACATTCCTAAGAATCCCAAGATGCTTACCCCTACTTATACAGTGACGGAAACAACGTCTGATGTACCCGTGTAACCAGAAACATCAGCCACCAAAAAAGCAACTAGCAGTGAAGAAAAAGCATGTGCACGACATGTTCCTTAAGTAGTAAAGAAAAGCAGGTAGGAATCTGGATCAACCTACACTAACTCCTGTTGCACCTACTTCTCCTATACAAGAAAATGGTGAAGGAACATCTAAAGATGATGAGGGCGGCCTTGATTCATTCTTTATCAATGAGCCAGCCATAAAGCAGAGCCCACCTACTGATAAGGAAGAATTAGGTGTTGCCCCACCTCTCCCATGCAAAATGGCAGACATGGATATGGCCTCCCTATCTAGAATAACATGTAGGGATGTCCATGTCCTGGCAGACATGCTATATGACAACCTTCCAGGCACGAACATCTTGTATCATAACAAAGGAAGGTCCCTAACTAGAGAACACCTTAGAGGAATCTTCCTGAAGAGAGCACGTGTTCACAAGAAGTTATTTTGAAGTGTTACATGCTACACTTCTAGAAGAGTTCTTCCATGCTGACAAGGTGCAACAAGTGTTTAATGGCACCACTCACCTGGTGGGGCAGATGTTTAATCAGAGATATAATTATGATGATGTCAAAGATCTACAATGAATTCTGGAAAGGGCTGAGACCCAATTTGTGACCTTGCCTATAAGAACGGTCAAGTATCGGGTCCTAATTGTGGTGCATCTATATGAGCACCGCACCACAGTATACAACTGTTGTGCTGCTGAACTAGACAACACATCCCTAGTCTACAAATATAAGGAATCCAGGGACATCTTGAAGGTACCGCTGAGTCTGCAATATGCAATCCATAAAGCAGGAGATTGGTACCAAGGCATATGGAAACAATTTTTTATCTATAAGAAGGTACCTCAGCAAGAGGCAGGGACATGAGAGTGTAATTTCATCATACTAAGAATGATGGAAGCCATAAATAAAGAAATTCCACTAGAAGACCTCTACAACAAAGATCTGTATGGCCTACGTGGTATCTATACTATGGAAGTGGTCTATGATCGTTGCTTATTTAATGATCTGGTGATGCCCTCAGGTGTGATACCACGTAGGCTTCACACAGGAATTCCCCTACCTAAAAAGTAGACTTGGCGAGAAAAGCTGAAGACCCTATGTATTGATCCTGAAGAACAGGCAAGGGCAGCCACTTCGAATGAAGGGTGGGCGCCAAACACTAAGCCTATCGACGCAACTAAAAATAAAGAATAAAAAGCTCATCATTTAGGCAAGAAAGACGTCTCCCTTGCAGCTGAGAAGGAACAAGAAGAACATGTCGTTAACGAGCCTAGAGAGGGAGAAATCAATGAGGATGATATGCTAGAAATAAAGTCAGATGGGCCAGTAGGAGAGATAATACCTACCTTCTAAGACTTTGACAGATGGGGTTGTGAAATCCTATCATTATCCCTACAACTGATAATGAAATGCATAAAGGAAGGCGATACTACGGGGGAAGTAATCTTCGAAAGGGATGGCATCTGTGTGCTAAAGGATGACCTCTACGATACTTTGAAAACAAGAGGGTATCTCTCAGTGAACACTATGTATAGTTACCAATCATTGCTTTGAGAAAACATGGCAAATGTACACATGGAATATTTCCTACTCGTCGATGACATTCTGAAAGACAAAAAGTCAGGCGAAAAAGAATGCTTACAGTAGAATTTGACGACCTCCTTTCCAGACTATATATTCCTACCCATTTTGCATGATAACCATAGGACTCTTCTAGTATTCAATATTATAGCAAGGACTATGGTTCTGTATAACAACTCAGATTCAGCGTTTGCACTATACAAATGCACCAATATGACTACTACAAAGACACCTACAGAAGAAAAAGCACTCATGTGCACCGAAGCAATCATCAAGATGATCAGAAATCAAGGGAAGGGATACAAGTATGCAGAAGGCAAAGACTTCAAAAAGATGCAGTTCTGCCATAGAATCCCACAACAAGTGTCATTATCCAATGACTACATATTTTATTGCCTAGATTGGATGATATCCCTAGCCACGATGAATATGAAGGTCGAAAGCATGTATCATGAACAATATCACATGCTCTGTGCAATGTATGCCAACATGCTCATGCAATCAAAATGGGTAATCATAAAAAATCAACAACAATAAAGTAATCATGTTTATACCTACAACTCCATTTTTACACTCCGAGATGGAGTGAAAGATAAGTTTGGGGGAGGGGTTATAAACTGGCATCAGAGGTACAATTTTGTCACTTAAGTTTAAATTTCAATTGTACATACTCTTACTTTTACCCTTTGCAAGTATGGGAAATTTTGATACAATTTTGAACAATTTTAAACAAATACTTGTTATAGTTCCCAGTTTTAAACCTTTCCATTTGCCATTCAACTTCCCCTTTTCTTAGCCTTGTTTGTTCCCTTGCTACTTTTTAGCATAATCATTTCTAGAGTGGTGCAAATGAGCTACTAATTCATGTAAAAAGAGAAGGACACAACAATACAATTTTGCTCCATTCTTACAGCAAAATGTTGTGTAAAGGCGGAAGAACACCCCTGAGTCTATGGAACCCTTGGAAATAAGGAGAACTTTACCGGCCATACTCCCGATCAATCTTCCTAGCTCAAAAGTTCTAGCTAGAAAGTCTACACCTCCCGCAAGAAGGAAACAACTACCCCTTCCAATTTTATGTATCCCCTCTTTGGGATGAAAAGCGGATTGGCCACCCAAAAATCCTACCAACTCCTTTCCCGAGCTTGATAGCATAATGAAAAGCCAAAAGGAAAAAGAATCATGAGAGTTGTGCCTAAAAGATGTTGAAGGATTCCATACGGTCGGCGTATTGTTGCACTATCAATGCAGATGTGTTGTGCCTAGAAGTGGAATCTTAAAGCTGATTCGTACCCACTTGCATTCTAAGGCAACCTCATGCAACCACCTGACAATACATCATGGCCCATTTTGGCAATATTGTCATTACGATAGCCAATGTTGAGGGATACTAAGGGGTACAGGAAAACACTGAAAGCCTGGCCTTCCCAAACATAATAGATTAGGCACGACTAAAATAAAGGTAGGGTGTGAAAACTACCCCTTGATGGAGTCACTTACAAGTATAGGAAGAAACTTAGGGAAGGAAGGTCATTGCAAAGGAGAGTCCTTTACTACAAAAGGCAGTGGCTTGGATGCAAGGTCAAGCAACTCTGGAAACCAAAGGGGGGAAATAGAAGCGCAAGAAGTGAACCAAGCCTAAAAAAAGGTGTAAGGATGGAATAATTTGGTAATGGTGTGTACCTAATGAGAGAAATCATATATAGCTCATCATTTTATAATTTGATTCTATTTGTTAGCATGAGGACAAGCTAGACTCTAAGTTTGGGGGAGTTGATAACATCTCATTTTGTGAACTTTTTGCATATGCTTTATTCTTGTTTTAGCATCCATTTTTTGGACTTTTCTATTTATTTGAATATCTTTGGGAAAAATTTGGATTTGATACCCCTTCCCACTCCCTACAGGCTCATACCATGTCGCGGCCACGACATGGCCCAAAGGTATCTCGCCTGAGACAGAACCCAAGGTCAATAAGGCTTAGTCACGACTGCGACACTGGTCGTGACCAACATGACCCATCACGACCGCGATGTAGAATGGCAAATATGTTACGACTACGATGAGGCCGTGACCTGAATAGATGAAGAAACTACGACATGTGTCACAACCAAGAATGTGTCACGACTGTGACACCTGTTTCAACCTCTGCTAAAGCCGCAGTCGAGACGATACCTCCTCACCACGACTGAGACACTTGCTATAGAAGGTCCTGACTATGACAATGGTCGTGGTCTAGACATATGTCGTGACCATGATAGAGTGTTAAGTGGGTGGGTTGCGCCTATAAGTAGGCCCCCAACTCCTCACAAAATAGACCAGATCATCAAGAGAAACAAAGTGCTACCAAACTCCAGAGTCATCCTCTCTCATCTCCTGAGACCTTGGATCTCCGAAGATGAAATTAGAAGCGAGAGAAGGTCTACCATCCTCTTCGAGAGAGAAGGAATTTCCGTCTTCCACATTTTCACCAGATATATATATGAAGAAGTATTGTTGGTGTATCACCTCCTTCTTTCTTCAGATCTATTATCTTCCCCCCACTATATCTTCCCCTCTTCATTATTCTTATTGTATCCACTCATTTGTAGCATCGTTATACTTCCTTATAGCATGCGTGGCTAAACATCTTACTTGGGCTGGGAGTAGCCACTAAGGTTCTCCCAACATGTATATACATGCATCCTGTTGAATATACATGCTCCTAGCAAGGATAATCTCCATACTCTTATTCTTAATGCTTCACTTGAATGATTAGCTACCATCTTGTGATGTATGATTGTTAATGCGTCAAAAGAGTAGTATTAATGTTATCTAAGTGTTATGGAGTTGCATGAATGCATGAAAATTTTGGAATCTTAAAGCTAGTGGTCATATGGTTTGCTTGGTGATTGTTTGTTTGCCATCTTAAGAGAGAGACAACCTTATAATCTAGATCTATCCTAAGCTCGAGAGAGGAGGGAATAGACATATATGATGATTTCTTGTAATCTTTCTAAAGGTGTACAAAAAGGTGTGAGTATTTCATGTTAGTGAGAGATCTTGGTAGGCAAAACCCAGCCCAAGTTCCCTTCCATCCTTCAGTTGCGTCCTCCTTGTTTGACTTTATTCTCTTGTTTTATTTTCTTACTTTTGCTTATTATTGCTTTGTTTGGAGTAGAACCATTCCTTAGGGAGCACCATCTTCTTCTACCTTTTTGTTTGGTGTATTTGAGTCGCGTTTCTAGAACATACCAACCTTGTCCCTGTGGTTTGACCCTGATCTACTACATCGGACCCCGTATAATAGTTTAGGGGGCATGAGTGTTGGGTTATAAATATAAGAGTCTGACTACTCTAGATCTGCTCCACTTTGGACGTGCAAGTTAGGCTGACCAAAAGGGCCATCCAATGTGAGTCGTCTTTAACCCTAAGCAAATATACTACATGACTATGTCTTTTATTATGCCCTGAGGAGATGAGATATACCACTCATGCTCCAACTGACCACTACTAAGTCGAAATAAATGCCATACAAGATCTAGGAGGATCCAAACTCCTATGATCTCCCACACCCTCAGTCGGTCTGAGTCCGCTACAGTGACATATAAAGTCCAACTGCAAAACAACCTAGTCTACCTTGGTATATAGGCACAAGGCTAGTAAAAGTTGAGCTATGACCATAGCCACACTCTTGCTGAGGTATGACCGCAACCATCCTCAAAACATATCATATACATATACTAAATAAAATATCTAAGATACGGCCTCAGGAGTTCTCCTACCAGGTTATGACCACAACCAATCCTATAAAATCCATATACTCAATAATATACGACTCCGAGCTTCCACTAAGGGAGAACTTATTTCACCATCCAGTAAGTACTAACACTAAGGATGGATCTACGGCACAAGGCAACTACATGATTAGAGTTTCACTTGAGTTAGTTAAGCCAATTGGCTGAATTAAGGCTACATCATACAAGTGGACATACAACCCTAATTATTTCTATCAAGCATAATTATAAACAACTTCATAATATATAAAATGTTTGCAATATGAACTTGTCACATCATCTCATGGCATCACTGTCTCAATGTCTTAATCAAGGCCATCAACATCATCATAGATTGCCACTACCATACAAGGCCAACATCATTTTCACATCATCTAGGGATAACCATCCCTTATCACATCACTAGAAGATATCACCTTACAATAGGCAATGAGCCTCTACCAGGTCATAATACCCAATCACATTATTCTTGTATATCATTATTGTCTCATCGTGCCTCATAAAGGCCAATAATCATCACCATGTATCAGATAAAAGATACCATACCATTCATAGTCTATGATGTATATTCGATCCTACAACAAAAGGGTTACTTCATCCCATACTAGTCACTTCAAGCAAGATAGGCAATAAAATCTCATCTACAAACTAGGGTTAGGGTTTCCATAGATAGTTGATTAGGGTTTCCCATCACAACACTCAACATAAAACCTAAAAAAATCATTTCTGTTGTCCTTGGAGTACATTAGGTTTAGAACAAAAACCATGAACAATGTTACATATAGTGACCATGCCAAGTATGTATCGACCAACACTTATGTATGGGCAGCGACCACTTCTCACCCTTGTGTTGCGAAAAACATGATTAACCTACCATGGGCAGTGATCGCAACAACCCTAGGCATATAGTGACCGCAATAGGGTCAAGATGTAGTGACCAACATCAACGTAGCGATCACACACAAAAACATGAGTGTCGACCACTGCAGCAACCATCCAAGACAAAACTAAGTCGACCATCCAAGACAAAACTAAGAGTATCGATCTGACAACATCAAGATGTTGCGGCCGCAACTCACTTGCCATAGTTTGTGACCATAGGATTAGCTCATACTTGTTGTGATCGCAACACATCACTATGCATGTAATGATCACCTCAACTTAGCAACCAATGCAAACAACACAATGTTGCGACCACAAGGCGTCACGACCAAACATTGTAGCGACCAAACTACTCAAACATATAACAACCATAGGTGGTTAGCCTTTATTGCGACTGCAACACCACTACTTGTAGCGACCACTCAAACACACATGTAGCGACCCTTAGTTAGGGTTAGGGTTTGCCTTGGACCTAAACCCTCAACCAAGACATGTTGACTGAAACCAAGCATCTTATGCAATGACTAGCACAAGAGTTTAACATAGAGACCAAGGCAACATGTGTGTAGCAACCAAAAACTAAAACCAAGCCATGTTGATCAAAACAACCACCCTGTGTAGCGATCACCTACTTGGTCGAAACAACTTCAAAGAACTAAGGAAAGCATGTCATCCAAAATAGGTGCATATCACTAAGAAGTCCAAATGTCACCATGATCAAAACTCATGAAGGCATGAACATCAAAATCGTAGAAATGATCACCATCATAACCAACAAGGGAACCATATTAGATGAGAGATAAAACCAAACCTCAAAAATATGCACAACCAATCCAAAATATCATTCAATCAAACCATAAGCATGGTTATGAAACCAAAGATCAAGGTGCATGCAAAGAAAAATCAACTCACCCATTACTTAGAAATCAGGTACAGGAAATTAGGGTTTAGGAGAAAGAGTAATCCATATAAGAAGACTTCAAAAACATAAACCCTAGATAATGATAACATCATATAACATCCTGGAATCACATTTTAGGTATAGAACAGTAGCATGTAGGCAAGACTATGGTGCAAATAATAGAAGAGGGGAAAGTTATATAACCCTCCTTATGTTGAAGATCAAGCTTCCAAGATCAAAAGCTTTAAAGGAGAAGAAGAAATCTAACTTGGATGAACTCCTAGGCCATAAGATCACCTCTATAAGAGAAGAACACCATGGTCAAAGAAAATCTCAAGAAAAGGGGGTTGAAAACCCTAGACCAAACAAAGAAGAAGAAGAAGAAAGCTTCATACCACTTGGTACCACCAAGGTCAAACTATAGTCTCCAACCCTTTGGAAGAGAATTTTCTCAAGGTAGACACCATGATTGCACCATAGTCTCACGACCAAGAAGGAAGAGATAGGGTGCAAAAGAAATGAGATCATGGTGATAGAGTCACTTACCAAGAAGAGAATCACCAAGGATCACTACAGAGAAGGCGATCAATCTCAAGATCACCACATGCAAGGATGATCATACACCAAAGCACCAAGATCAGCCTTCTCTAGATCCACCAAGCTTCAAGGCTGAACACAAGGAGAATAGAGGGAAGAAAGAGAGCTAATAGGATTGCTTTCATGTAAAAGAGAGAGCTTATATACTCAAGGTTATGATAGAGGTAAAGATATGAGGTTTCAAGACACAAGAGCACCAAAATGACACTTATCCCACAAAGGATCGACCATGCATGCTAACATGCAAAGGAAACTTTAAAACCAAAGTGGTGTAGTGACCACTTGGCTCTCAAATACAACACGGTCGAAGCAAACACTTGGTAGCAATTGTAATGCACCTCAAGACCCTTGTATCGATTGCAACAACAACAAACCAAAAGTGTTGTTGTCTAACACCTCATCAAGGGAAAACCCTAGCAACCAAAACACATGCCCAAGGCACTAGGTTGAAGAAAACCATCCAAGACATGGTGTGGCAGTTGAAGCACTTCCAAAACACATCATCAAGGTTGCAACACTAGTCTCTACATTCAAGAGCACACGTAGTCAACATCACCAACCATGAAACTCAAGCAAGCCCTAATGACACCTCAAGATGCCAACTCATCAACCAAGGACCAAAAAAGGCACCCCATAGCACCATCTTATCTCCCATGATGCAATATCACAAGAATCATAACCTACATGTGGTAAATTGCAAGATTAACCCTCAATCATGACAGAATTGCATCTTGGTCCAAAACAAGCATACATAGCTCAAACATTAACAACATAAGACCAAACTGAAAACATAAGATTATCACATATTATTAAGGCATCTCAAGTAGCATCTTATTAAGAAAAGAAAACACAATCAAGAATTAATCTAGGTAAAGGGCCTTGCAACCATAAACCCCTAATAAGGATTTTGCCCCTGAAATCCTACACGAAAAGAGATAGATACTTCCTACGCATCTCTTCCTCAAGCTCCCATGTGGCTTCCTCCACACCATGGTGATGCCAAAAAACCGAAACCAAAACAATATCCTTCTTCTTCAACTTCTTGATATTTATATCCAAGTTCAACACAGGATCCTCCAAATATGACATGTCCTAATCCATCTCAACCTCTTCAAGATGCAAAACTAACTAAGTGTTGGGGTGACACTTCCTCAACATCAAAGCATGGAACACTGGGTGCAACCTGTGCAATTTAGGTGGCAACTCCAACTTATAAGCCACCATCCTTACACGTGCCACTATAGGGTAAGGTCCCATATACCTAGGAGCCAACTTACCCTTCTTCCCAAACCTCAAAACACCTTTCCAAGGAGATACCTTGAGATAAACTTTGTCCCCAACTTGGAACTCCAAAGGCCTATGATGATTAATTAGTAGAATATTTATGTATGTCCTAGGCTGCCTTCAACTGTTGTTGTATCATATTTATCTTCTCTATGGTCTACTGCACAAGCTCAAGACCCAAAAGTTGATACTCACCAGTCTCATACCAACACAATGGAGATCTTCAACATCTCCCGTATAAAGCCTCGTGTTGTTCCATATCAATACTCCTTTGATAACTGTTATTATGGGAAAATTATATCAAATCGAGGTGCACATCCCAACTTCCCAAAAAATGCAAGAAACACACTCTCAATAGATCCTCCAAGGTTTGTATAGTCCTCTCAGACTGTCCATCTATCTATGGGTGGAAAGCGGTACTAAACCTCAACTACGTACGTACCCATGGTTGTATGCAGACACTCCCAAAAGCGACTGGTAAATTGAGGACCTCTGTCTAACACTACAGTCACTGGGATACCATACAAATGAACGATCTCATCAACATAAACCTAAGCCAATTTCTTTATCATATACATGGTCTTCACATGAAGGAAGTAAGTTGACTTAGTCAACCTATCAACACTCACCCAAATGGAATCATGACTTGTTGTCCTCGGAAATCCAGTCACAAAGCCCATCATTGTGGTATAGGTAGTGATTGCAAAGTCTCTACTGGTTTTTTGATGCACTGCGTTAACCTGCTGACACACTGCACACTTTAGCCACAAGCTCAGCTAGTCACGCTTTAAGCCAGACCACCATTATAGGTCCTTCAAGTTCTAATACAATTTGGTGCTATCGGGATGCATAGCATACACTAAAGAGTGAGCCTCTTCCATAACCAACTTCATCATATTCGACCATTGCTCTACTGTGGTAACATACTATCCCATCCTCTGACTTGTGGAAGCCATCACACTTCTCATTGCCAAACTCTGATTGGATATGTTGTATCACAATATCATCACATTGGGCTTCCTTGATTTGCTGCCTTAACGTAGGCTTCACCTATAATTGTTCCAACAACCCTACTAACATGAACACTTCCAACTTCGCATTCATCTAAAACAAGGAAAACTAGCATGACTCTCTTATGGCACTCTAAAGAACATAATTGTGCCTTATCCACTGACTATGATGAAGAAGACTTCATATTTCAAGAAGATGTACTGCAGGTTCTTGTGGTTGGGTAGTTTTCCTTGTTTTCTTAAGCTGTCACAAAGCAAAAGAAATCACGTTCTTATCTTGAATCAGTACACAATCCAAATCATTTCTTGACACATCATAAAAGAAGATACAACCCTTTCCATGCCCAGGAAACACTAGAACTGGTGCACTAGTCAGCTTCTTCTTTAAAAGAGGACAGAATGTTGACACCTATCATCCCAGAAAAACGGTACACCTTTCTTTGTTAACCAAGTTAGGGTAACATCATTGTGTTGAAGTTCTTGACAAACTTCCTGTAATATCTTGTTAGACCTAGGAAGATGCAAACCTTCGTAGGTTTCTTCTAGTTCTCCCACTCTAGAAGCTACTCCATTTTCTTTGGGTCAATATAGACTCCTCTAACAGATAACATGTGCCCAAAGAAAGACACCTCCTTCAGCCCAAACTCTCACTTGTTGAACTTCGCATACAACTGATGATGTCTCAATAAGGTCATTGTATGTTGTAGATGTTGCTGACTATCTCTGGAGTAGATCAAGATTTTGTCAATGAACAACTCCCCGAACTGGTCAAGATAAGGTCTGAACATCCTGTTCATCAGATCTATAAATGTTGTCGGTGCATTGGTTAGACCAAACATCACAACCACAAACTCATAGTGACCATACCTAGTTTTAAACGCTGACTTGGTATGTCATCTGCCTTAATCTACAACTGGCAAAACCTGATGTCAAGTCTATCTTGGAAAAGACTGTAACACCCTTCAACAAATCAAACAAATCATCTATCTATGACAAAGGATACTTGTTCCTAACGGTTGCCTTGTTCAACTTTCGGTAGTTGATGCACAAGCTCACAGATCCATCCTTCTTATTTACAAACAACATGGGAGTATACCAAGGAGATGTACTTGGTTTGATCAAACCTTTTCTCAAGAAACTCTTGCAATTGCTTTCTCAGCTCTTGCACTACAATTGGTGTCATCTTGTACAACATATGTGCTATCAGTTGAGTTCTAGGAACCAAATTGATCTCAAAGTCAATCTCTTAAGGAGGGTGAAACACCTAGCAACTCATCGGGAAACACATTTTCAAACTCACATACAACTGGCACTTCTAGGATATTAGGATTCCTCACCTTAGTATCTATCACAAGTGCCAAGAATGCATCACAACCCTGCCTCCTCAGTATGTCCACTATAGTAGTTGACACCACACACATCGAAAGAATCTTCCTATCTCCTTGGAAGATCCACAAAACATCATTGTCACAAACGTTGCCAACTTAGAACTATAGTCCAAGACCACATAATACTTTTCCAAAGTATCCATCCCAAGGAACGTGTCAAATCCATGCATATTAAGTGGTATAAGATCCACTTGAATACCACGTTCTAAGAAAGAAAGAACACAAAGGGAAAACACTTCTCATGATGCAACAACATTATCCAGGGATTGCTAGCAAGGGGTTATCAACTCTTTTCTTTATTATACAAGTCTACAATTTCTTATGTGTCACCTTACCTTTTTCATCTTGGGTTTCTCACCATCAACATAGGAATTATTAAGATTAATGTATCTTATTACTCTTTCCTTGTCAGTTGTTCATCATTCTCATGTATACCCTCTTGTGTTATCATGTTTTTCAACCCCTCATCAAGAGGTTGATCATCATAACTCTAAGTTCTTCATTAAACATGGATCATTTCCCTTTAATTTCTTTCATATTTCATGAATATTTTACTTTTAACTCTTTCAAACACACATAGGCTGGTCTGAGTTTGACTCAGGTTCCACCTTATTCATATGTCATTATTCTTATTCACCTTTTCATATCATACTTATCTCAGGAGTCCTATCCATCTTATATGTATTTTATGCCTTGACTCAATTCATTAGCACATATTCATCAGTCTTTTGCTTTATAATCCTTTTTTAAATTATAGCTTGAAGAACTCATCATTAGCTTATTTGTATTCAACTTTAGGTTTCATGGTGTTGTATCTTTCTTTTATAGTTACTAAACGTTCAAGTTTTGATATGTTACTATGTAGTTCTCATCTTCTTTAAGGAAAGATGGGGGTATTAGCACCATAATTTCTGATTTTTTATGCTCTTTAGATTGTTTCAAAATGACTACTTGATCAGAGTAATCAAAAAGATAACAACCTAAGAGTTCCATACTTACCCTTTCTTTGATAACTGAATACATGGCCAGGGCATCCAAGTACTGAGGTTAGGCAGTATGCACCATGTTTTCATGTCATGTTCTTAGCTTAGACATCATCCTAGTCCTAGTCCTTGTGTCCTTGTAGACTCAGCGAACCTAGATCTCTAATACCACCAAATGTAATGCCCATCGCCACACAAAATGAGATTACTCAAAACAAAGCATGGAATCAAAACTAATCATCTAGATTACTAGAAAACACAACAAATTAAAACCAATTTCATATAACCATAAAAGCGGAAACATTTTACATCTGAGTCCACAAACCAGGTCACATGTATTACATATCTTGTCATAAGATGACACATATCACAATTTACTTGGCCAACTTGCCTCAACCTATTACATATATGATAACTTGTTCACCTATACAAGCCATATATTTACAATCCTACTGCCAAACTTGTATCGATATACAATGTATACAAAGCACCCAAGCACCTAAGAGTATAGGGATAACACATAGGAATCTACTACAAAGGCACTAGCTCCAACCTTTGATAAATAATGTTCCTCTTATTGCTCAGCCTCCACCACATGATCTCTACCTCATCATGCACGACCACCTAAAAGATGTGGAAACCCATAGAGTTAGACTAACATCCCAGAGAGAGATATAAATCTCCACCAACATCTATTATTAACACATGTAGTCTAAGCAGAGAAGATAACATTATCATCTAATTGAGAAAATTCAGCTAAACGATATGAATGCAACAATTAACATTGTTTAAGCAATCCATGCATCTATAACTGAGCAGTAGAACATCTTATACTTTTAGAAGAAATATGAAGAACATGTATAATAGTTGATTTCTCTTACCACATTATAGATCCTAATAAACATAAAGATAAGGAAAAGGGTCATCCAATGTGATTCGTGTTTAACCCTAAGCATATATACTACTCATTTGTATTACATCTTTTATTATGCCATGAGGAAATGAGGTATACCACTCACAATCCAACTAACCACTGCTAAGTTGAAATCAATGACATACAAGATCTAGGAGGAGTCATACTCCTATGATCTCCCACACCCTCTGTCCGTCTGAGTCCACCACAGTGACATATAAAATTCAATTGCAAAACAACCTAGTATGCCTTGGTATATAGGCACAACACTAGAGAAAATTGAGCTACGACTGCAACCAAACTCCTGCCAAGGTATGACCATAGCCATCCGCAAAACATATCATATACATATACTGAATCACATCACAGAGATACAGCCTCAATCGTTCTCCTGCTAGGGTATGACCGGAGCCAATCCTGTAAAATGCATATACTCAACAATATATGACTCTGATCATTCACTAAGGGAGAACCTGTTTCACCATCAGCAAGTACTGACACTGAGGATGGATCTCTTGCATAGGTAAACTACATGATTAGGATTTTACTTGATTAGTTAAGTCAATTAGGTGAATTAAGGCTACATCATACAAGTGGACATAAACCCTAATTATTTCTAGCAAGCATAACTATGGAACAACTTTAGGAGATATAAAATGTTTGTAGTATGAACTTTTCACATCAACTCATGGCATCACTGTCTCACTACCCTAATCAAGTCCATCAACATCATCACATGTTGTCGTTGTCATACAAGGCCAACATCATTTTCACATCATCCTGGGATAACCATCCTTATCACATCACTAGACGATATCACCCGACACTAGGTATTGAGCCTCTGCAAGGTCATAAGACCCAATCACATTATTGTTGTATAGCATTATTGTCACATCATACCTCATAAAGGCCCATAATCATCACCCTGTATTAGATAAAAGATGCCATAAAATTCACAAGCTATGATGTATATGTGGACCTAAAGGCTATACATTGTCCATATTTTGATAATGACTCAGCCACTCCATTCATATGTATCTAACATGTTTGTTCAAAATTGATTTCAGGCTTTAGGTACACAAAAAGGATCAAATTACACAAGCCCTAGCTTGTCCAAGTTCAAGTCAAATGCAATGCATGTGTGTAAATTAGGAAATCACTTCAAATGACCTTAGAAGATTTTTGTAATCACTTTTGTTTATGATATGACTTGTAACTAAGATGATAAAAATATGTGGGACACTTTATACCAAGTGTTAATCACCAAAAAGTCAATTGAAAATTGATCACAGGTTGTTCATCGGTCGAGTTACAATCTCGACCGATCCTATGATTGATATTCTGAAGATGACCCATCATTCAAGTTTTGCATTCACAGAACTCGACCAACTGACTCACTGAGCAAACTCAATTTTAGCTCATCGGTCGAGTTCCCTAGAACAAACTCGACCGATAGCTTGAAAATTGGCTTTGTCTTTTAGTTGATCAGTCGAGTTACCTTTATTGAAACTTGACAGAATGCATTGTATGGAAAATGTAGAAAAAGTGATTATAACTGTTGGTGACTTGGTTTGGGTGAAAATAGATATGTTTCCTTGTGCAAAAAAACTATATTTTGGCCCTAAGTGTTCCCCAGCTCAAGGGAGAACCCCCATCTATAAATAGGACCCCTTGAAGTTCATTCCAAGTTTGCTCATTCAAGATATTCAAGGTCCTTGCTATAGTTGAGTGTGCTACTACTCCTTGAGTCCCTTTCTCTCTCTAGTTTACACTTCATTTCATGATTTGTGATTGAGTTAGGCATACTGTAAGAGACCTCCACCCTTATGCATGTAAAGCTCTCATATTCTCCTACTTCCCTATCCCCTTCCTACAAGAAGAAAAGGTGAAGCAAGCTCCATCGAGTGAAGAAGGAGCTATAGATGGCCCTCTTCAAGGTTGATGAAGAGGTGGTGATATTCTCCAGGTGAAGGAGAAGGCAAATGATGAAGATACAAGAGGAGAAGCAAAGTCCTTGAAGGCAGAAGACTTGAGCTTGAGTGGGTAAGACCTTGGTGAAGGCTGAAGACTCAAGCTAAGTGGGTAAGTCTTTTGGTAAGGTGGATATCTCCTTGTGATTGGATGGGTAAGTCCATTGGTGGTCTTGTGTTGTAACTCTTATTGGTGATAATATAGAGAAAAGCACTTGCAAAGTCCTAGAGGTTGACCTCTCTAGGTAGTGGACTGACTCACTTCTAATTTGAAGTGTGGAACCACTCTACATCCCTTTATCAAGTGCTTGCTATCAATCTCTCTCATCCTTGCTGTGCTTGTTAGATAGGACTTTAAATTGCAATTAAGATATTGCTTTAAACTTGATATACTTTGAAGGTTTAATCTGTTTTGTGAGAAATTTGTAGCTCTATTCACCCCCCTAGAGCCCTTATATCCAACAAGTGGTATTAGAGTTAAGGATCTTCTCCAACAATTTCCCATGAGACGAGAAGATGGGCGAAAACCTACTTGGTTCTCTCAACCTGGAGGGAGGCTTCTTCATGTGTCCTCCGGTCTTTCATGGCACCAACTTCCTCTATTAGAAGAGGTGTATGCAGTTCTACATTCAAGGGATGAACTTTGACATGTGGAAGGTGATGGTCACACCTTACAAGGAGCCAACTGGAGTTGTTGCAATATGGAGTGAAGCTACACTCAAAGAAACCAAACTCAATGCCAAGGCCATTAGCATCCTTTATGAAGCCTTCACCCCTACAGAGTGCAATCGGATCTCATCTTGGGACACTGCCTATGAGATTTGGGACAAGATGTGCATCACCTATGAAGGCACAAAGCAAGTCAAAGAGGCATACATCTACATGTAGAACGACCTTCTAGAGAACTTCAAGATGGATAAGAAAGGAGGGATTGTGGAGATGTACTCAAGATTCATTGTCATCATCAATGGGTCGGTTGCATTAGGTAACACTTTGGATAGAGGTGTAATCAACTACAAGATCTTGAGGACTCTACCAAACAGATGGGAGTTAAAGGTCACCTCCATTGAAGAAGTGAGGAGCCTTGGTGACATCCCAACTGAAGAACTCATTGGCAATCTTCAAGCTCATGGGCCTAGACTTGACAAGCAAGAATAAGAAGCAAAGAAAGAAGAGAAGGAAGCCAAGAAGATCAAAGATAGTGCTTTCAAAGCACAAATGGAGGCTATCATACTTCAACAACAACTTGCTTGTCGGACTTCTCCCTCCTCCTCTAGTGAAGATGAAGGCCTTAGCGAGCATGAAGCCAACTACATCAAGGGCAAACACTTCAAGGGATAGCAAGCCTCCTCCTCTTCTACTTCGAGATGCTACAAGTGTGGTCAAAAGGGGCACTACAAGAGTGAATGCCCCAAGTCAAGAAAGTCACACCACAAGGGCATCTCAAAGAAGGAATAGGAATACAAGAAGGAAAACAAATACAAGAGGAAGGACAAGAAGGACAAGAGACACAAGAATGCAGTTCATGCAGCTTGGGAAGCTTCATCTTCAAGCAGCTCAAGCTCAGAAGAAGATGGAGAGTGCCACCTTGATCTCATGGCCTCTACTAGTGAAGATATTGATGAGGTAAGTGAGGTAAGATTGCATGAATTATCTAAGGAATATATTATTGACATGCTTATGTCTACCCGTTCATCTTTTGCTAAATGTAAATCTAAAAGAAAATGGCTAGGAAAAATTATTGATGATCTTTATACTAAGCTTGAAATTCTTGAATTGAATGAGAAAACCAACCTTGAGAGTATTGATAATTTTTAAGGGAAATACCTTGATCTTGAACTCCAATACAATGGGGTTGAAGTTGAGAATGGTATCTACCTTAAGAACATTGAGAATCTTAAGGAAGAAAATCAAAACTTCCTTAAAGAGCTTGAATTGCTTAAAACTGAAAATGTTGAATTTAAGATCCTTATTGATGCTTGTAGAGAAAAGAGAGATGTCTATCTCAAATATGAAAATGCTAGGTTGATTTCTCAAGTAAATGATCTATCTTCTAGACCTTTATTTCCTAGTGTTAATGTTACTTATATCTCTCTTGAAAAACACTCATATTTAACTAAAGTTTTATATCTTGAGGTTGATCTTGTGCATGCTAGGGATGACATACCTAGTTTATCTTCTACCATTTTTTCTTTAAATGATGATAACCATAAATTGAGAGCATCCATATAGAAATTTCTCAAAGGGAAGAACTCCCTAAATAAAATCCTTGACCATTCTACCAAACAAAGTAGTACTAGTGGTTTGGGATTTGAAGGGGGAGCATCAATGAGCAAGAGAAAAACCAAAGGTAGGAAAAAGAGCAAGGAGACCTATTTCTTTGTAGGAGAGTCTTCCGGCACTAAGAATCATATGGTTTGTTCTTATTGCAAATGTGATGACCATTACTCTACTTATTGTCCTTACAAGCCCAAGGGGACCAACCCAAAGATGAAATGGGTCCCCAAGCTAACTCTGGATCCCAAAGTTTGAGTTGGGAACCAACATTCTCCTTTCTTGTAAGAAAGGGTAGATGGATTGTTGATAGTGGCTGCACAAAGCACATGACCGGTGGCATAAGCCATTTCAACAATTTTACCAAAAAGAAAGGAGGATCAGTCACCTTTGGGGACAAAAAGAAAGGTAAAGTCAAAGGTGAGGGTGATGTAGGGGAATCCTTATGTATCAAGAATGTTCTTTTTGTTGATGGCCTGCATCACAATTTAACTAGTGTTAGTCAACTTTTTTATGATGGTTACCTTGTGTTATTTACTTCCTTTAAATGATTGATTCTAGATTCCCTCACCTATCAAGTTATATATAAGGGAACTAGAAGTGGTAATCTTTATGTTATTGTTCTTGACTCTATTATGCTTATTGTTGGTAGATGCCTAATAGTCAAGTCAAATGATATTTCTCTTTGGCACCACTGACTTGGTCATGTAAATATGCATCAGTTGAAGAAGTTGAGCAAAAAGGACTTGGTCAAGGGTCTTCCTAAATTGGATTTTGAAAAGGATGAGGAATGTCGACCTTGTAACCAAGGAAAGCAAGTCAAGTCCTCCTTCAAATCCAAAGGAGTCCTTAGTGCTAAGAGAGCTCTTGAGCTTCTTCACATTGATCTATTTGGACCAATGAGAACTCAATCGCTTTGTGGTTACAAGTATTGCCTTGTTATTGTCGATGATTTCTCTAGATATACCTGGACTTTCTTTCTAGTTTCTAAAAGTGATATGCTTGATGTTTTCTTAAGATTTTGTAAATGAGTTGAGAATGAAGCTTCTTGCCGCATTGTTTCCATCTGTAGTGACCATGGGGGAGAATTTGAAAATGAGCTTTTTGAGCATTTTTGTCATGAATCGGGTTATGCACATAACTTCTCTTCACCTCAAACACCTCAACAAAATGGGGTTGTAGAGAGGAAGAATAGTTCTTTACAAGAGATGGCTAGGACCATGCTTCTAGAGTATGATACTCCTAAGAAGTTTTAGGCTGAAGCTGTCAGTACCTCATGTTTTGTGCAAAATTGGGTTTTTACTCATCCGTCGCTAAAGAAAATCCCCTATGAGGTATGGCGTGGTAGGAAGCCTTCTATTGAGTAATTCCACATTTTTGGATGTCCTTATTTTGTTTTGAATATGAAAGATTCTCTCGATAAGTTTAATCTAAAATCATACAAGGTTTTCTTTTTAGACTATAGCACTACTAGCAAGGCTTATAGAGTTTCTAATGTTGATCTTGATAAAGTAGAAAAATATATTAATGTAAATTTTATTGAGACTAACCCCTCTATTCCTAAAGATATTGTTCCAAATGATGATCTTGCAGGAGAAGTAATTACCATACTAAAAGAATTCAACATCACTCAAAAGGGAAAAGAGGTGGCTACTCAAGAAGAAGACAAAGATGATGAAAAGAAGTATCCAATCCCCCAGTTTGCAAAGAATCATCCAAAGCAGCTGATTTTATGTGATCCATTTGAAAGAGTGAAGACGCGGACTGCTTTCAACAAAGAACAAGCCAACAACGCTTTCATCTCACAACTCGAGCCTAAGAATGTCAAAGAAGCTCTTGGGGATGAAGAATGGATCATAGCTATGCAAGAGGAGCTGGAACAATTTGAGAAGAACAAATTTTGACCAAGTGATAGAAAGATCATTGGCACCAAATGGGTCTACCGCAACAAAATTGATGAAAGCGGCAAAGTGGTAAGAAACACAACAAGGTTAGTGGCTCAAGGCTACAATCAACAAGAAGGTATAGACTTTGATGAGACATATGCACCTGTAGTTAGACTTGAGTCAATTCGTATGTTGCTTGACGTTTCTAGTTATAAAGACTTTCTTTTGTATCAAATAGATGTTAAAAGTGCATTTTTGAATGGTACAATTGAGGAGGAAGTGTACGTTGCACAAACTATGGGCTTTGAACATGATAGTCTACCTAACCATGTTTATTTGTTGCAAAAAGCTCTCTATGGACTCAAACAAGCACCAAGGGCTTGGTATGAGAAATTAAAGAACTTTTTGTTAGATCATGGTTATATCATGGGCAAAGTGGATTCTACCTTGTTTCTAAACACACTTCTAACAATTTTCTTATCATTCAAATCTATGTTGATGATATCATTTTTGGTACAACTAACCTCAATCTTTGAAAAGAATTTAGTGATCTTATGCAGAGTAAATTTGAGATGAGTATGATGGGTGAACTCACATTCTTCCTCGGCTTTCAAATCAAGAAAACAAAAGATGGGAACTTCATCAACCAAGGCAAGTACACGAATGAACTACTTAAGCACTTTGGGATGGAGAACACCAACTCGATGGACACACCCATGTCAAACACCACCAAACTTGATAAAGATGAAGAAGGCGAGAAGGTGTATGAGAAGCTCTATAGAGGTATTATTGGAACTTTACTTTACTTAACTGCCTCTAGACCCGATATAATGTTTAGTGTTGGCTTGTGTGCTCGCTTTGAATCAAATCCTAAGAAATCACATCTTATAGTTGTTAAGAGGATTCTAACGTACTTAGTCAAAACTCTAAACTTTTGACTATGGTATCCCAATTCAAGGGACTTTATTCTTACTGCTTATAGTGATGACGATTATGCAGGTTGCTTGATTGATAGAAAGTGCACAAGTGGCACTTGTTTCCTCCTAGGACCATGCTTGGTGTCTTGGTTCTCTAAGAAACAGAGCATAGTAGCATTATCAACCACCAAGGCTGAGTACACTACAACTCGAAGTTGTTGTGCCCAGGTCCTATGGATGAAGCAAATGCTCCAAGACTTTAACATTCATCTGATGCATCTCCTATCTATTGTGATAATACTAGTGTAATTAACTTGTCTTACAATCCTATCTTGCATAGTAGAGCTAAACATATAGAGGTTCACCATGATTTTCTCTATGATCACATTGCTCGAGAAGGATATCTATGTCACACATGTGGACACAAAAAATCAGTTGGCAGACATTTTCACTAAACCTCTAGCTAGAGAGCAATTTAACATTATTAGATCAAAATTGCTTATAACTGCTTTGATTGAATCTGATATGCCTTCTATCTAGTTGTCATATATTATATATGTCTTGTCTCTATTTGGATCATTTTTGTTTGCTAATATGCTTAAAATCGGTTTTTCATGTTCATTTTGCCTTGTTTTTCTCTTATTTTTGGGTATTTTTTGCAAATGCATGTTTTATTGAAAAATAGTACCCAATGATGAGTGATATGTGCCTAAGTATTTCAATATACATAATGGACTTGAAAAATAAATTTAACTAGCATTCAAATGGCTAGAAATTAAATTTGATGGTTTTAGGTCAGGTTGACCATCGATCGAGTCACCCCATGACAAACTCGATTGATCGATGGATGAGAGATTTTTTTAAAAAGTCAATCAGTCGAGTTTCCGAGTTCATATAACTCGACTGATGATCGGGCTGGAGCACACTTAAGTTGGGTTTAGCCGACTATTCTCCCTCTCAACTAGAGAAAATTTGACTGATTCCAACTCCCTTAGCCCTAAGCTCTCCACCCTTGACCTCCCCTTCCTCAGCCTAGCCCTGATCCGACCTAGGTAGACCATCCTTGACCTTCCCCCTTGCTAAACCTTGGTGTGTGAGCATTTTTGGTGGTGTTTTTTGTGATTTTTCTTTCTCCTTCCTCTCTATTCCGTCTCCATGGCTTCAAGTAGAAGGCAGAGAGCTGCCCCCAACAATGCACCATCTTCCTCTTCGTCTTCCCACTTGTTCCCCTTTGATGAGACGCTCTTTGTCTCAAATGAGGCTGTGAATAGGTATAAGGACCTCCTCCAGTGGAATCCTTTACCTTTTTGCACCCTCTTTGATCCTATCCCTAGACGCCAAGAGGTTATTGATCAAGTGGCGAAGTTGTTACACGTTCACCATCTCTCAGCCCTAGGTGTTAAACGCGTGTGCTACCACAATTCCATGACTAGAACGGAAGCAGTTCACAAATTCTATGCAAACTTGTGTTGGAATTATGACACCCTTGTACCCACTCCTAATACTCATGTGATCCTAACGTTTATGATAGTCGGGAAGAAATTCCAAGTCTCGAAGGATATCTTGAATATCTTCTTCTCTGGTACTGATGAGACTGACAACTAGTGTAAGGATTACGGCGAGTATTTTGACCTTGTAGACCCCGAGGCTTTGTACAAGTAATATGATCTCACTCTTCCTGACATCCATAGTTACTTTAAGAAACCTCACTTCCCCTACAAGAAGAAGAGCACCCTTCCCTCCTTTGCCTTGGATCTCAAGAGGTGTATCCTTGCCCTAGTGGTCAACTATAACATCCATCCGAAGAAAAATCAAACAGATATTGCAGAAAACACTGTGGTAATCATGCATTGCCTATTAGAGAATGTCGAAGTCAAGTGATCTAGATACATCCTCCACCATGTGGCTTGCTTCGACTATAGCAAGAATACTCATGGCACCCACCCTCCCCACCCTGCCCTGATTTGTGGTCTTTTTCAGTTTGCCACTGAGAAATCTCTCTTTCATGACTTCCATTACAGACCTACCCAGAAGGGAGTATGTATTAGTGAGACCACCATTTAGAAATTTGTGTCTATCCTTTCCGCCACCACACCTGGTGCCTCTACCTGTACTTCTGCACCTGCCTCGACCTCTCCCGAGTACCTCCACCTCCTCAGCCTACCCGACCAGGCCATGGGTCATTTCGTGTGTCCAATGAAGCCCTCATGGGTTACATGATACATCAACAAGCATACAACCTCCAGGTCCAGGAGCACCTGCATCATGATTTATGTTCAATCATGTCAAACATGAACATGTCATGTACACATCCTTACCCAGCCTACATGACACGCTAAAACTGTGCGTATGAACACAAGTGTACGCGTCGAGTAATATAGGCCTATGTGAGGCCCGAGTCGAACTCAGGGAGACGTAGTCTCAGTGGCTACTACTAAATACGGTGTGATCAACTAAGCTGATTAAAAAGTTGGATTTGAGTTTAAACAAAATTAAAGAAAATTAAAGGAAAATTAATGGTGGTTGACTCAAATGAGATGGATTCCTTAGGATTACTGATTTCACCATGGGGTCTCGTTATATCTTATTTCTACCAAATTAATATCGATTTTACTCCTACCCTGGATAGAAAGTCTGTAGTCAGAATTTCCCGCTTCCACGGTGCAACTCACTACCTAGATCTAAGCCAATTCCACATCTATAGCAATATAATCTTAGTCTAGGTGCATTATCGAAGATGTTGGGTTTCTTTCCACTAACCGTCAATTACCTTTTCCAAAGAATGCTTAGGAAAGTGTACAGATTATGGTTTTCTAACCTTTAATCCTCCTTCCAGAGCAATTATCATTCTATTACTCTACCGATGGTGATCAAGCATAGGTAGTGTTGGCTAAATGGACATCTGTAAATCCCTTTGTTTTGATAATGACAAACATTTCATTCTTGTTAATGTAACGTGCTACTTGAGTGTTGCAGGAATAAGGTGGATGACAAAGCACTAGGGAATCTATATGCTTGAATGATTGTAAATGTCATGAAATGTAATCAATTGTAAACTTGTACAAATATATAATGTACAAGTACTTAGACTTCATGTAAATCAAGCGTTAGATCTTCCCTAGCTAAACACCACATTTAGATAGGTCATCCCCTTCAACAGTGCCACATATGCACACTCATACACACACTTAATGTCTTCATTTGAAACATTGAAATAGGGTCTATCTCGGTCGACAAAATCCTCGACCGAGACACTCTCGGTCGACAAACTTCTCGACCGAGAAAGACCCAAGTAGCCGTTAGACACAGCTGACAAGGTAGTTGGAAGTTGGAGATAAACGTTGCAAACACTTGATCCAGAGAGCCTGTCGGTCGACAAAATGTCGACCGAGTAGGTGTCTCGGTCGACCATTTCTCGACCGAGATGGTCTCTGACAGCAACTGCAGAATTAATTAACTAGCCGTTATTAAAGCAACTAACTTATATCTAACGGCTAGTTAAGCACTTAGAAACCCCTAGAAAGTGTCTAGAACGTCCTTAAGCACTTGTAGGACATTCCTATAAATAGGACATGCCTTAGGACACCTAAATGCACTTGATTCCACACTTGAGCAATCTTTAAGCATACATTTACATTGAGCAATCTGTTTGTGAGCAATTAAGCACATTGGCAACTAGCTACTTCCTCTCCTAGCTCAAATTTCGTGTCCTATAGGCTATCATCTCCTAATCCACAGCAATCACAATTCCATACACATTGGTTAGGAGATCTACACGCTTGATCTAGGCAAATCAAGCCTTGTGCTTCAAAGGATAAGTTGTAATTTCCATTTTCCTTTCTTGTTCACTATTATTGTTTGTACTCTCCTTGCTACTCCTAGGTTGGAGGCTGCGGATTGGAGAGGTTGGAAGATCTTCTTGGTGAAGAAGGGGACCTTGAACTACTTCAAGAAGGCTGGTGCAACGGGAGGTTACTTCTAAAGAGGAAGGCTACTTCAAGGGGGAGCTTGGAGTTACTTCAAGAAGGCTACCTCGGGTTGGTGCATCTACTTCAAGTGAAGGCTTTTCAAGGGGTGTAAGAAAGTATTGTATTTTGTGTAAATCCTTGTGAAGGTAATAAAATTGATACTTTCAAAATCCCGATTGGGTAAGCAACCGGGTATTGGACTGACAATCTTAGTATTTGCTAAGATTGGAACCACTCTAAACACTTGTCTCCTTCTTCCATTTTCAATTGTGGTTGTTTGAGTTAAATAATTGTTAAAATAATTTAAAAACTCTATTCACCCCCCCCTAGTGTTTTTCAATTGGTATCAGAGCAGGCTTCAAGGAACCCTAACAAGGTCTTGAAGAATGGGTGACGGGGTGCTTAACAACCTTAACCTTGAAGGGACACTTGTTGCTAGACCTCCAGCGTTTGATGGAACAAACTACACATATTGGAAGAGAAGGATGCAGTTCTACTTCCAAGGCATCAATTGGGACTTATGGAGGATGGTCTCAACCCCATACGAGCTTCCTCAAACACAATATGCAGAGTGGGATGCAAATACGGTAAAGTTGGCTCAAATGAATGCCAAAGCTGTAAGCATTTTATATTGTTCAATTTTAGTAGGAGAATTTAATAGGATATCAAACTGTGACACAGCCTATGACATTTGGCATAGACTGTCCATAACTTATGAAGGTACAGTTCAAGTCAAGAATTCTAAGATTAGCATGCTTAAACAAAAGTTTGAACACTTCCGTATGGATCCAAATGAATCTATTAGTGAAATGTTTGCAAAATTCTCTTCTATTGTTAATGGTTTAAATGCCCTAGGAAAAACTATTCTTGAAGAAGATCATGTATCAAAAATCATTCGATCACTTCCTCCTAAATACAAGCCAAAGGTGACAGCCATTGAAGAAGCTAATGACCTCACTCGACTGAAAATGGAGCAACTCATAGGCAATCTAGAAGCTCATGAAGCAACCCTAGAAGAGGAAGAAAGAAGAGAACATGAACTTCAGCAAGGAAAGAAGAAGGATGTGGCTCTAAAAGCTTCAAAGATAATCACACCAGAAAGTGAGGAGTCAAGTGAAGAAGAAGGAGAAGAAGCCTTGATTGTCAATGGTAAGAAATATAAAAGATTTAAATCTAACAAAATTTCTAGTTCTTCTTCTTCTCCTCCTAGGTGCTTTGAGTGTGGAAAGAAAGGACATTTCAAAAATGAATGTCCTAAAGAAAAGAATGGAAAGAAAAGCTCACATAAGAAGAAGGGAGAAAAAGCCTATAAAGCTGCATGGGACGAGTCAAGTGAAAGTGAAAGCGGAGAAGAAAAGGTAGAATGTCTAATGGCAAGAGAAGATGATGAAGAATCTCAAGAGGTAAGCCTACTTGATCTTCCTAAAGAAGAGTTAATTACTAGTCTACAAGAAATTCATGATAAGTATGTTGATGTCAAGAAGAAACTAAAGAAGGTTATCAAAACAAATGATGAGCTATATGCTAAATTAAATGATCTCTCTTCTGAAAAGAACAACATTGATCTTGAGAATTTGTCTTTAAAAACATCTTTAAATGACTGCACTAAAAAGCTACTCACTCTAGAAACAAACGTTGATCTTCTCTCTCAAGAAAAGACTGAATTGTTAGCTAAACTAAAAGATTTTCAGACTCAACCAATTCTGTGTAACCATCTAGACTATGACAATGTTGTAAAAGAAAGAGACTCCCTATTATCTGATTTAGATCAAGCAAGAAAATATTTACACAAGAAGATGGATGACATTGCTAAGCTACAAAGAAACCTACATGAGTTAAGAAGAAAAGATATCCTTGACAACATTCTAAAAGCCTCCTCTAATTTCAATGGAAGAAAAGGTTTAGGATATGCTCAAAAGAAAAATCAACCCAAAAGAACTCGGACTATGTTTGTACCTAAGAACACAATTCCTAGAAAGAGAAATGAAGTTGACTCTATTACTTGTCATTTTTGTCTACGTCTTGGACATTATTCATTTTCATGCCCTTATAAGACCAAGGATTCCTACTTAGTTTGGGTCCCAAAACCCCAAACTTAGTAGAGTCAAATGCAATTTAGTTGAGATATGATCAAACGCTCAATTTTGCAATTTATATTGTCTTATCTCAACTTAATAAAAGGTTTCATGCATTATGGTAATTTTCTGAACTGCTGTACTGAAACAGAAACTTAGTTGGTCGAAGTATTGTCGACCGAAAATATAATCGTTCGAACTTTTGTCGACCGACCAGATGCCTGTAACAAATCAAAATCAACAGCAACTATTTCGGTCGAAAGTTGGTCAACCGAGCAGAATCTCTGTTTTTTCTTTGTTCTTAATTTGCAATACAGCAACCTTCTCGATCGACGATTAGTCGACCGAGAAAGATGTCGATCGAACAATTCTCGACCGACTGAAGTTCTGAATCAGAATTTTTATACAGTCTGTACTTAAATGCTTCTAACCATATCGGACCATCACATGGGTACCAAAACCTACATTTTAATGCAGGATTGGGTGGTCGACAGTGGATGTTCCAAACACATGACCGGAAACAAGGATGCATTTCAAACTTTTGAAGAAAAGAAGAGTGGAACAATCACTTTTGGAGATAACGGTAAAGGTAAAATCGTTGGAATAGGTAACATTGGTACAATCCTCGAAATAAAGAATGTTCTACTCGTTGATGGCTTGCACCATAACTTAATAAGTGTGAGTCAATTATGTGATAGTAGCTATGATGTTTTATTTAACAAAACCTGCTGCAAATTATTAATAGAAAACACTACAAATGTTGTCTATGAAGGAAAAAGAGTTGGAAATTTTTATATTCTTAGACCTAACTCTATGAAATCTGTAGTAGGAAAATGCTTGCTTGCAAATGAAAATACTTTACAACTATGGCATAAAAAGCTAGGACATGCTAGTTCACATGTTATCAAAAAGTTAGTGAAATATGATCTTGTTCGTGGTTTGCCTACTTTATCCTTTGATCAAGTTGAAAATTGTGAACCATGTACATTGGGAAAGCAAACAAAAACCTCTTTTAAACCTAAACATGTACTTAGCACCAGTAGATCTTTAGAATTAATTCATATGGATTTATTTGGACCCATAAGGACACAATCTATTGGTGGCAAAAGATATTGTTTTGTTATTGTTGATGATTATAGTAGATATACATGGGTACATTTTATTGCAACCAAAGATGATACTATTCATGTTTTTATAAAATTTTGTTCCATGATTGAAAATCTATTACAAAGCAAAATATGTACCATTAGAAGTGATCATGGTGGAGAATTTGAAAATCATGTATTTGAAGAATTTTGCGCATCTCAAGGGTACACTCACAATTTTTCTGCTCCACGCACTCCACAACAAAATGGTATAGTTGAAAGGAAAAATCGATCACTACAAGAAATGGCTAGAACTATGATGCTCGAACATAACACACCCAAAACCTTTTGGGTTGAAGCTGTAAACACCGCATGCTATGTGTTAAATAGAGTAACTGTTCACTCTCATTTGAAGAAAACTCCATATGAAATAATACATTCTAAGAAACCTAGAGTTGACTATTTTCATACCTTTGGATCTACATGCTATATCTTAAATACCAAAGATGATAGAGACAAGTTTGATTCTAAATCCCACAAAGCATTCTTTTTGGGATATTCTACCTCTAGCAAAGCATTTAGAGTCTACAACACTATCTCTAGAAAAGTTGAGGAATCTATTCATGTCTCTTTTCATGAAGAGTCCAAATCAGATAATCTAGAAATAATTGATCTTACTAATCAATTCGAAAACTTAAACATACCAAATGATAGTGAGAAAGATACTACAAACAATAACCAAGCTGAAACACAACCTATACCTAGACTTATTAAGGATCATCCTCAAGAATTAATTATTGGAAATCCACATGATAAAGTAAAAACTCAGTCTTCCTTTAAGGATGTCGCAAACATGGCTTTTGTTTCTATCATTGAACCTAAGAAGATATCTGAATCTCTTAAAGATGATTATAGGATAATAGCAATGCAAGAAGAATTAAACCAATTCACAAAAAATGATGTATGGGATTTAGTTCCTAAACCACAAGATAAAACCATCATTGGAACTAAATGGGTTTTTAGGAATAAGCTAAATGAGGCAGGAGAAGTAATAAGGAATAAAGCTCGGTTAGTAGCACAAGGATATAATCAACAAGAAGGAATAGACTTTGATGAAACGTATGCACCAGTAGCTAGACTTGAAGCTATTAGAATGTTACTAGCTATTGCTGCACATAAAAACATCAAACTCCACCAAATGGATGTAAAAAGTGCATTTCTAAACGGAATCATTAAAGAAGAAGTATATGTTGCCCAACCACCCGGTTTTGAAATACCGGAAAAAGGTGACTATGTTTATAAACTTAAGAAAGCACTTTATGGTTTAAAACAAGCACCTAGGAACTGGTATGAAAGGCTCAAGACATATCTTTTTGATAATGGTTTTTCTATTGGAAATTCAGATTCTACCTTATTTTTCAAAACATATACATCTGATTTTCTAGTTGTTCAAATATATGTTGATGACATTATTTTTGGATCTTCAAATGAATCGTTGTGCACACAATTTAGTGACATTATGCAAAAAGAATTTGAAATGAGCCTCATGGGTGAACTAACTTTCTTTCTTGGTTTCCAAATTAAACAAACGCCTGCCGGGATTTTTATAAGACAAGAAAAGTATACTAAAGAACTCTTAAAACGTTTTGGGATGGATCAGTGCAAACATGCTACTACTCCTATGGCCACTTCTACTAAAATTGATAAGGATGAAAATGGGGAACCTATTGATGATTCCTTATATAGAGCCATGATTGGTAGTTTGCTTTACTTAACTGCTTCTAGACCAGACATCATGTTTTCCGTTGGTCTTTGTGCTCGATTTCAATCACAACCTATGCACTCTCATTTTCAAGCAGTTAAATGAATTCTTCGATACTTAGCCGGCACTACATGTTTTGGTTTATGGTATCCAAAAGGACAATCCTTGGATTTTAAAGCTTATACTAATGCTGATTATGTTGGTTGTCGACTTGATCGCAATAGCACTAGTGGTGGTTGTTTATTGTTAGGGAGAGCTTTAGTATTTTGGTTTAGCAAGAAACAAAACACGGTTGCCCTTTCTACAACTGAAGCTGAATATATGGCAGTCGGATCTTGTTGTGCTCAAGTGCTTTATATGCAACAAGTATTAAACGATTATGGTTTTATTCTTTCATCTACACCTATCTTTTGTGACAACACAAGCACTATAAACTTAGCACACAATCCTATTTTACACAGCAGAGCTAAACATATTGAAATCCGTCATCACTTTTTAAGGGATCATATTTCTAAAAAATCATGTTTCCCTTCATCATGTTGATACGGAAGATCAATTGGCTGATATTTTTACAAAACCGCTTCCACTAGACCAATTCAACAAAATAAGGAAGCAATTGCTTATCACTTCTTTGGAAGATGTTTTCTTTGATATTTGTGCTTCTTAACAATGTCGTTTATTTGCATAATTTTGGCTTTTAATGGACATCTTTGTCATTGAATTTGTTGGGACATCTAATTAAGGGGGAGTTTTATTTTTAACGGATATTTTTTTTGAAATGACAAAGGGGGAGAAATAAATATAAAACTTAGTAATTGTGCAAAACTCAATCAATGAGTTTCATAAACTCTTGCCTTTACATTGAAAGTTTCTATATTCCCTAAAGAATTGGATTTCATGTTCCATAATTCATGGGGAATAATAAGCACACATTTTATAACCAAGAGAAGAAATTCACAAAGGTAATCTTCAAGTATGAAACTCACATGTTTTATATTTTCTTATTTTATATTTAGGAAATGTTTGTCATCTTCAAAAAGGGGGAGATTGTTGGCTAAATGGACATATGTAAATCCCTTTGTTTTGATAATGACAAACATTTCATTCTTGTTAATCTAACGTGATACTTGAGTGTTGCAGGAATAAGGTGGATGATAAAGCACTAGGGAATCTATATGCTTGAATGATTGTAAATGTCATGAAATGTAATCAATTGTAAACTTGTACAAATATATAATGTATAAGTACTTAGACTTCATGTAAATCAAGCATTAGATCTTCCCTAGCTAAACACCACATTTAGATAGGTCATCCCCTTCAACACTGTCACATATGCACACTCATACACACACTTAATGTCTTCATTTGAAACATTGAAACAGGGTCTATCTCGGTCGAAAAAATCCTCGACCGAGACACTCTCGGTCGACAAACTTCTCGACCGAGAAAGACCCAAGTAGCCGTTAGACACAGCTGACAAGGTAGTTGGCAGTTGGAGATAAATGTTGCAAACACTTGATCCAGAGAGCCTGTCGGTCGATAAAACGTCGAGCGAGTAGGTGTCTCGGTCGACCATTTCTCGACCGAGATGGTCTCTGACAGCAACTGCAGAATTAATTAACTAGTCGTTGTTAAAGCAACTAAATTATATCTAACAGATAGTTAAGCACTTAGAAACCCCTAGAAAGTGTCTAGAACGTCCTTAAGCACTTGTAGGACATTCCTATAAAAACGACATGCTTTAGGACACCTAAATGCACTTGATTCCACACTTGAGCAATCTTTGAGCATACATTTACATTGAACAATCTGTTTGTGAGCAATTAAGCACATTGGCAACTAGCTACTTCCTCTCCTAGCTCAAATTTCGTGTCCTATAGGCTATCATATCCTAATCCACAGCAATCACAATTCCATACACATTGGTTAGGAGATCTACACGCTTGATCTAGGCAAATCAAGCCTTGTGCTTCAAAGGATAAGTTGTAATTTCCATTTTCCTTTCTTGTTCACTATTATTGTTTGTACTCTCCTTGCTACTCCTAGGTTGGAGGCTGCGGATTGGAGAGGTTGGAAGATCTTCTTGGTGAAGAAGGGGACCTTGAACTACTTCAAGAAGGTTGGTGCAACGGGAGGTTACTTCTAAAGAGGAAGGCTACTTCAAGGGGGAGCTTGGAGTTACTTCAAGAAGGCTACCTCGGGTTGGTGCATCTACTTCAAGTGAAGGCTATTTAAGGGGTGTAAGAAAGTATTGTATTTTGTGTAAATCCTTGTGAAGGTAATAAAATTGATACTTTCAAAATCCCGGTTGGGTAAGCAACCGGGTAGTGGACTGACAATCTTAGTATTTGCTAAGATGGGAACCACTCTAAACACTTGTCTCCTTCTTCCATTTTCAATTGTGGTTGTTTGAGTTAAATAATTGTTAAAATAATTTAAAAACTCTATTCACCCCCCTCTAGTGTTTTTCAATTGGTATCAGAGCAGGCTTCAAGGAACCCTAGCAAGGTCTTGAAGAATGGGTGACGGGGTGCTTAACAACCTTAACCTTAAAGGGACACTTGTTGCTAGACCTCCAGCGTTTGATGGAACAAACTACACATATTGGAAGAGAAGGATGCAGTTCTACTTCCAAGGCATCAATTGGGACTTATGGAGGATGGTGTCAACCCCATACGAGCTTCCTCAAACACAATATGCAGAGTGGGATGCAAATACGGTAAAGTTGGCTCAAATGAATGCCAAAGCTATAAGCATTTTATATTGTTCAATTTCAGTAGGAGAATTTAATAGGATATCAAACTGTGACACAACCTATGACATTTGGCATAGACTGTCCATAACTTATGAAGGTACAGTTCAAGTCAAGAATTCTAAGATTAACATGCTTAAACAAAAGTTTGAACACTTCTGTATGGATCCAAATGAATCTATTAGTGAAATGTTTGCAAAATTCTCTTCTATTTTTAATGGTTTAAATGCCCTAGGAAAAACTGTTCTTGAAGAAGATCAGGTATCAAAAATCCTTTGATCACTTCCTCCTAAATACAAGCCAAAGGTGACAGCCATTGAAGAAGCTAATGACCTCACTCGACTGAAAATGGAGCAACTCATAGGCAATCTAGAAGCTCATGAAGCAACCCTAGAAGAGGAAGAAAGAAGAGAACGTGAACTTCAGCAAGGAAAGAAGAAGGATGTGGCTCTAAAAGCTTTAAAGATAATCACACCAGAAAGTGAGGAGTCAAGTGAAGAAGAAGGAGAAGAAGCCTTGATTGTCAATGGTAAGAAATATAAAAGATTTAAATCTAACAAAATTTCTAGTTCTTCTTCTCCCCTAGGTGCTTTGAGTGTGGAAAGAAAGGACATTTCAAAAATGAATGTCCTAAAGCAAAGAAAGGAAAGAAAAGCTCACACAAGAAGAAGGGAGAAAAAGCCTATAAAGCTACATGGGATGAGTCAAGTGAAAGTGAAAGCGGAGAAGAATAGGTAGAATGTCTAATGGCAAGAGAAGATGATGAAGACTCTCAAGAGGTAAGCCTACTTGATCTTCCTAAAGAAGAGTTAATTACTAGTCTACAAGAAATTTATGATAAGTATGTTGATGTCAAGAAGAAACTAAAGAAGGTTATCAAAACAAATGATGAGCTATATGCTAAATTAAATGATCTCTCTTCTGAAAAGAACAACATTGATCTTGAGAATTTGTCTTTAAAAACATCTTTAAATGACTGCACTAAAAAGCTACTCACTCTAGAAACAAACATTGATCTTCTCTCTCAAGAAAAGACTGAATTGTTAGCTAAACTAAAAGATTTTCAGACTTAACCAATTCTGTGTAACCATCTAGACTATGACAATGTTGTAAAAGAAAGAGACTCCCTATTATCTTATTTAGATCAAGCAAGAAAATATTTACACAAGAAGATGGATGACATTGCTAAGCTACAAAGAAACCTACATGAGTTAAGAAGAAAAGATATCCTTGACAACATTCTAAAAGCCTCCTCTAGTTTTAATGGAAGAAAAGGTTTAGGATATGCTCAAAAGAAAAATCAACCCAAAAGAACTCGGACTATGTTTGTACCTAAGAACACAATTCCTAGAAAGAGAAATGAAGTTGACTCTATTACTTGTCATTTTTGTCTACGTCTTGGACATTATTCATTTTCATGCTCTTATAAAACCAAGGATTCCTACTTAGTTTGGGTCCCAAAACCCCAAACTTAGTAGAGTCGAATGCAATTTAGTTGAGATATGATCAAACGCTCAATTTTGCAATTTATATTGTCTTATCTCAACTTAATAAAAGGTTTCATGCATTATGGTAATTTTCTGAACTGCTGTACTGAAACAGAAACTTAGTTGGTCGAAGTATTTTCGACCGAAAATATAATCGTTCGAACTTTTGTCGACCGACCAGATGCCTGTAACAAATCAAAATCAACAGCAACTATTTCGGTCGAAAGTTGGTCAACCGAGCAGAATCTCTGTTTGTTCTTTGTTCTTAATTTGCAATACAGCAACCTTCTCGATCGACGATTAGTCGACCGAGAAAGATGTCGATCGAACAATTCTCGACCGACTGAAGTTCTGAATCAGAATTTTTATACAGTCTGTACTTAAATGCTTCTAACCATATCAGACCATCACATGGGTACCAAAACCTACATTTTAATGCAGGATTGGGTGGTCGACAGTGGATGTTCCAAACACATGACCGGAAACAAGGATGCATTTCAAACTTTTGAAGAAAAGAAGAGTGGAACAATCACTTTTGGAGATAACGGTAAAGGTAAAATCGTTGGAATAGGTAACATTGGTACAATCCTCGAAATAAAGAATGTTCTACTCGTTGATGGCTTGCACCATAACTTAATAAGTGTGAGTCAATTATGTGATAGTAGCTATGATGTTTTATTTAACAAAACCTGCTGCAAATTATTAATAGAAAACACTACAAATGTTGTCTATGAAGGAAAAAGAGTTGGAAATCTTTATATTCTTAGACCTAACTCTATGAAATCTGTAGTAGGAAAATGCTTGCTTGCAAATGAAAATACTTTACAACTATGGCATAAAAAGCTAGGACATGCTAGTTCACATGTTATCAAAAAGTTAGTGAAATATGATCTTGTTCGTGGTTTGCCTACTTTATCCTTTGATCAAGTTGAAAATTGTGAACCATGTACATTGGGAAAGCAAACAAAAACCTCTTTTAAACCTAAACATGTACTTAGCACCAGTAGATCTTTAGAATTAATTCATATGGATTTATTTGGACCCATAAGGACACAATCTATTGGTGGCAAAAGATATTGTTTTGTTATTGTTGATGATTATAGTAGATATACATGGGTACATTTTATTGCAACCAAAGATGATACTATTCATGTTTTTATAAAATTTTGTTCCATGATTGAAAATCTATTACAAAGCAAAATATGTACCATTAGAAGTGATCATGGTGGAGAATTTGAAAATCATGTATTTGAAGAATTTTGCGCATCTCAAGGGTACACTCACAATTTTTCTACTCCACGCACTCCACAACAAAATGGTATAGTTGAAAGGAAAAATCGATCACTACAAGAAATGGCTAGAACTATGATGCTCGAACATAACACACCCAAAACCTTTTGTGCTGAAGCTGTAAACACCGCATGCTATGTGTTAAATAGAGTAACTGTTCACTCTCATTTGAAGAAAACTCCATATGAAATAATACATTCTAAGAAACCTAGAGTTGACTATTTTCATACCTTTGGATCTACATGCTATATCTTAAATACCAAAGATGATAGAGACAAGTTTTATTCTAAATCCCACAAAGCATTCTTTTTGGGATATTCTACCTCTAGCAAAGCATTTAGAGTCTACAACACTATCTCTAGAAAAGTTGAGGAATCTATTCATGTCTCTTTTCATGAAGAGTCCAAATCAGAAAATCTAGAAATAATTGATCTTACTAATCCATTCGAAAACTTAAACATATCAAATGATAGTGAGAAAGATACTACAAACCATAACCAAGCTAAAACACAACCTATACATAGACTTATTAAGGATCATCCTCAAGAATTAATTATTGGAATTCCAAATGATAAAGTAAAAACTCGGTCTTCCTTTAAGGATGTCGCAAACATGGCTTTTGTTTCTATCATTGAACCTAAGAAGATATCTGAAGCTCTTAAAGATGATTATTGGATAATAGCAATGCAAGAAGAATTAAACCAATTCACAAAAAATGATGTATGGGATTTAGTTCCTAAACCACAAGATAAAACCATCATTGGAACTAAATGGGTTTTTAGGAATAAGCTAAATGAGGCAGGAGAAGTAATAAGGAATAAAGCTCGGTTAGTAGCACAAGGATATAATCAACAAGAAGGAATAGACTTTGATGAAACGTATGCACCAGTAGCTAGACTTGAAGCTATTAGAATGTTACTAGCTATTCCTGCACATAAAAACACCAAACTCTACCAAATGGATGTAAAAAGCGCATTTCTAAACGGAATCATTCAAGAAGAAGTATATGTTGCCCAACCACCCGATTTTGAAATACCGGAAAAAGGTGACTATGTTTATAAACTTAAGAAAGCACTTTATGGTTTAAAACAAGCACCTAGGAACTGGTATGAAAGGCTCAAGACATATTTTTTTGATAATGGTTTTTCTATTGGAAATTCAGATTCTACCTTATTTTTCAAAACATATACATCTGATTTTCTAGTTGTTCAAATATATGTTGATGACATTATTTTTGGAGCTTCAAATGAATCGTTGTGCACACAATTTAGTGACATTATGCAAAAAGAATTTGAAATGAGCCTCATGGGTGAACTAACTTTCTTTCTTGGTTTCCAAATTAAACAAACGCCTGCCGGGATTTTTATAAGCCAAGAAAAGTATACTAAAGAACTCTTAAAACGTTTTGGGATGGATCAGTGCAAACATGCTACTACTCCTATGGCCACTTCTACTAAAATTGATAAGGATGAAAATGGGGAACCTATTGATGATTCCTTATATAGAGCCATGATTGGTAGTTTGCTTTACTTAACTGCTTCTAGACTGGACATCATGTTTTCCGTTGGTCTTTGTGCTCGATTTCAATCACAACCTATGCACTCTCATTTTCAAGCAGTTAAACGAATTCTTCAATACTTAGCCGGCACTACATGTTTTGGTTTATGGTATCCAAAAGGACAATCCTTGGATTTTAAAGCTTATACTGATGCTGATTATGCTGGTTGTCGCCTTGATCGCAAGAGCACTATTGGTGGTTGTTTCTTGTTAGGGAGAGCTTTAGTATCTTGGTTTAGCAAGAAACAAAACATGGTTGCCCTTTCTACAACTGAAGCTGAATATATGGCAGCCGGATCTTGTTGTTCTCAAGCGCTTTATATGCAACAAGTATTAAATGATTATGGTTTTATTCTTTCATCTACACCTATCTTTTGTGACAACACAAGCGCTATAAACTTAGCACACAATCCTATTTTACACAGCAGAGCTAAACATATTGAAATCCGTCATCACTTTTTAAGGGATCATATATCTAAAAATCACGTTTCCCTTCATCATGTTGATACGGAAGATCAATTGGCTGATATTTTTACAAAACCACTTCCACTAGACCAATTCAACAAAATAAGGAAGCAATTGCTTATCACTTCTTTGGAAGATGTTTTCTTTGATATTTGTGCTTCTTAACAATGTCGTTTATTTGCATCATTTTGGCTTTTAATGGACATCTTTGTCATTGAATTTGTTGGGACATCTAATTAAGGAGGAGTTTTATTTGTAACGGATATTTTTTTTGAAATGACAAAGGGGGAGAAATAAATATAAAACTTAGTAATTGTGTAAAACTCAATCAATGAGTTTCATAAACTCTTGGCTTTACATTGAAAGTTGCTATATTCCCTAAAGAATTGGATTTCATGTTCCATAATTCATGGGGAATAATAAGCACACATTTTATAACCAAGAGAAGAAATTCACAAAGGTAATCTTCAAGTATGAAACTCACATGTTTTATATTTTCTTATTTTATATTTAGGAAATGTTTGTCATCTTCAAAAAGGGGGAGATTGTTGGCTAAATGGACATATGTAAATCCCTTTGTTTTGATAATGACAAACATTTCATTCTTGTTAATCTAACGTGCTACTTGAGTGTTGTAGGAATAAGGTGGATGACAAAGCACTAGGGAATCTATATGCTTGAATGATTGTAAATGTCATGAAATGTAATCAATTGTAAACTTGTACAAATATATAATGTACAAGTACTTAGACTTCATGTAAATCAAGCGTTAGATCTTCCCTAGCTAAACACCACATTTAGATAGGTCATCCCCTTCAACAGTGTCACATATGCACACTCATACACACACTTAATGTCTTCATTTGAAACATAGAAATAGGGTCTATCTCGGTCGACAAAATCCTCGACCGAGACACTCTCGGTCGACAAACTTCTCGACCGAGAAAGACCCAAGTAGCCGTTAGACACAGCTGACAAGGTAGTTGGCAGTTGGAGATAAACGTTGCAAACACTTGATCCAGAGAGCTTGTCGGTCGACAAAACGTCGACCGAGTAGGTGTCTCGGTCGACCATTTCTCGACCGAGATGGTCTCTGACAGCAACTGCAGAATTAATTAACTAGCCGTTGTTAAAGCAACTAACTTATATCTAACGGCTAGTTAAGTACTTAGAAACCCCTAGAAAGTGTCTAGAACGTCCTTAAGCACTTGTAGGACATTCCTATAAATAGGACATGCCTTAGGACACCTAAATGCACTTGATTCCACACTTGAGCAATCTTTGAGCATACATTTACATTGAGCAATCTGTTTGTGAGCAATTAAGCACATTGGCAACTAGCTACTTCCTCTCCTAGCTCAAATTTCGTGTCCTATAGGCTATCATCTCCTAATCCACAGCAATCACAATTCCATACACATTGGTTAGGAGATCTACACGCTTGATCTAGGCAAATCAAGCCTTGTGCTTCAAATGATAAGTTGTAATTTCCATTTTCCTTTCTTGTTAACTATTATTGTTTGTACTATCCTTGCTACTCCTAGGTTGGAGGTTGCGGATTGGAGAGGTTGGAAGATCTTCTTGGTGAAGAAGGGGACCTTGAACTACTTCAAGAAGGCTGGTGCAACGGGAGGTTACTTCTAAAGAGGAAGGCTACTTCAAGGGGGAGCTTGGAGTTACTTCAAGAAGGCTACCTCGGGTTGGTGCATCTACTTCAAGTGAAGGCTGTTCAAGGGGTGTAAGAAAGTATTGTATTTTGTGTAAATCCTTGTGAAGGTAATAAAATTGATACTTTCAAAATCCCGGTTGGGTAAGCAACCGGGTAGTGGACTGACAATCTTAGTATTTGCTAAGATTGGAACCACTCTAAACACTTGTCTCCTTCTTCCATTTTCAATTGTGGTTGTTTGAGTTAAATAATTGTTAAAATAATTTAAAAACTCTATTCACCCCCCCTCTAGTGTTTTTCAGGTAGATCATTCAAAACACAACTATATATCCAGGAATAAAGAGAAATCTATATTAATTTATGCAAAAAGACAATACAACGATTCCTCGGGCTACTCCTGGGTCCTAAAGAAAGGAGGGGTTTAGCCCCGCATGGTTTTCAAGTACAAATATATGGAGAGAGAGAGGAGAAAAATGTGGGAAACATGAAAGAAATTTGTGTAACCCCTAGAGGGAAAATGTTATGAATGATCCTCCTCGAGAAATGCACATTCTGCAGTCTTCCGGTAGCAAAATCGTCCGTCAGAGGTGCTTGAATCTCCCGGTTGACGTCCTTCGACTCCGTGCTCCTCTCTCTCTCTTCTCCGGGTTGTGTGCGGCGTAGAGTGAGATGATCCCCTTAGGTCTGGCCATCCTTTTTTAGGTCATAGGCCAACTTACGGTACCACATAACGTGGACTGCCAGATCTGGGTGATCTGATCGGATTGCTAATTTCTGGCAGAGTCGGTGGCATCAACTAGGAAGTCGGTGGCATCGACTGCTTTGGATGCGGTCCTTGCCTTGCTGAGTCGGTACCACTGACGCGTGATGGTCGGTGGCACCGAGATGATGCGCCTATTTTATCTACCTCTCTGAACCAATCTCGGTGGCACCGACTGCGAGGGTCGGTGGCACTGAGTCTTCTATTCTCTTATTGCCCGAATACTTTTGCGATCTCGATGGCACTGACTGTCAGGGTCGGCGACATCGACTCTGCATTCTACATGAAGTACCTAAAAAATGCAGAAAAATGTGTATAAGGCTGGGGAATACATAAAATCATGTAAATATGATAAAATAAGCATAATTTGATGCAAATAGAGTGTACATGCCAACAATAGTGATTTATGCAAATATGATCAATTAATTGGCTAGTAAATCCACAAAACAAGTATAAAATAGGTCTATAAAAGTGACTCAAAACTCATGCATCAAACTCCCCTAAGCTTAAACCTTGCACGTCCTCGAGCAACAAAACCTTTGGATTTGATTGAGATAAGTCAGCTTAAGGACATAAGTTCATAAGGTACATCTAAAAACGTCTCCACCTTTGGTCCTCATACCGGCCCTCACTGACCAATGAACACTAACTGTCATCTAGGTGACCAGAAACCTCTATAAAAGATGTTTGTCCCCCAATCAATGAAACACTATCAATTAAAGCAGTTAATATGATAGACTCGTTCGATTCATACTTGATGCATCGTGTGATCTCCTATCTACATTGCTCTTTTCTCTATCTACCATCTACATGGAAGTAGTTCTCCTGATAGATAATGAATGAGGAGAAAATCATATGAGTGGACTACCAATAAGAGCAACGGGTAGTCGGGATGGGTGGCTTTGGAAGAATCATGAGCACATAAAATCATTCATGTAATCAAAATTATGATGAATCTATGATGATGAGAATTTATAGAATGCTCCTAATGCCTAATCATTGAGGTGGAATGATGCATGCAACTATCATTTCATCTCAAAATAAGACAAAATATCTACAAACTACATCATGTACTAATTCTTCCTTATGATCAAGTAGGATTATGCCCTTTCTCCCTCACTTTCTGACACTATACTCAATTTTTTTTCACTTATTACTTTTTTTTCTCTTTTTTTTCTTCCAAGCCCCCTTTCAACATGAAAGAATTACTTTGGTCTTCCACTTGTACTACACATTTGATTTATGTCAATGCTTCTCTTCCTTTTTTAAGGGTATGGGCAAAATCACTACCTTCTTATATTAGAGAAGAAGAACTAGACACGATATTCGCAAGATGATATGTAATGCATATGCAAACTACATGAATAGGATGTTATGAAACCACATGACATGTTCCAGAATTTTGTTGTGCATGTATGTTTTTCTATATATTTTTTTTTCATTTTTCACTAATGCAAGTAAAAACAAACAACTATTATGCAAGATCTACTATGCAATGTAAATGCAATCAAGAGAAAGAATGATAACATGTACTCAATCTTCTTATGGTGGAGTGTGATGTGGATGTATGCGGTGGATGATATCACACAACTAAGAGATAGAACCTTCAGAGAAAATCATATGTCCCTCTCTAATGACTTGTGTATAGGGTAATCAAGGGGTTTCTCTCTTAAATGTTAGTTTAAGATCACGTTAGTGTTTGGTCAGTTCAGGCTCAACAACCTTGTCAATCACTTTCCTTGGACAATTAAGATGGTTATTTATGTTCTCATGTCCTAGATCTGACTTACCCAAGCACTTCCTCAGTTATGCAACTCAATTACTCACAAGATAGGCTCACAAAAATTTTGAAATTTTCTCATTGTTTCATGTGCACCCAACCCCATAGATTGAGAAACTCAAATGAAACTATGCATTTACTTCTCCACAAATTACACTAGATAGATTGTAGATCCTACATGAGCAGAAAAACTAAAAAAAACTAATTTTACCAAGATAAAAACAAAATGCTAAAATGAAAGAAAAACTAATGTAGAAGCTATTACAACACCCCCTTAAGCTTGAATATGACTATGACCTCATAGTCAAAATTCCAACTTAAGAGGTGGATTAGAGATGCCCGACTAGTATGGTGGTGGCTGGCTAGGGTCCTGGGGAGGAAACATCTCCTGGAAAGTCAGATCAGAAGAAGGCATATCTGGTGGCATCGGATAGCCTCCAAACTATCCCTAGCTCTAGTAGTGGTCTAAGAATGGTTCTTGGTAGTTCTCCATCCTCTGCAGGCATTGATGCATGTTCTCTTGGTTGGCCAAGAGAAGATGTTCATTCTCGTAGATCGCCTGCTGGTTGGTGTACAACCGACCCTACACCTCTTGAATTCTGGCTAGCGATGTGGTGTGCTGCTACTGATGTGTCTGAATAACCTACAACATGGAATACATGCCCACCATAGAATAAGCTTCCTCTCCATCCTAAGAGGGTGGTGAGGCAGAAGATGTAGAGGCTACATAGTGTCATGGACGCTTTCGCGGAGCAAATCAATGCGTCATGGGAATGGTGGGATCCACCTCCTCCATGTCATCGTCGTTGCATGGCTGCTCCTCCTCATCATCATTTACTTCTTATTCTTCATCGTCTTCATCCATGTCTTGCCATCTATAGTGGTCAACTTGCCTGATGTTGAATATAGGATCAGGTAATTGACACTCGTAGAAGTTGCCACCAACCGAACAACTTGCAAAGATGGTGTTGTCTTGGACAACAATAAGACCAGCCTGCTTGAAGTGGAGGCAGTCGATGTGAAGCTTGGACTGCAGAGGCTCAAGAGTAGAGAGATCCAGGCCTAAGTGGAGAGCAATGGGAATGATAAGTCCCCCAAAAAGGATAGGTGTGGTCCTCCTTACATTGCGCTTCACCGCCATCACGTGGGTGAAGAAGAAGGCCCCGAAGTTCACCGACCTCCCCTCCAAAAGCTGGTAGAGGAAGTATAAGTCCGGCCGCTGGACCTTTGCCTGCCCTTATGTATACTTGGCGAAGAGAGTGTTGGTGAGCATGCGGTGCAGCACCTGAGTAAAGGGGTGCTTGAGGTATGCCAATGAGTTGTGGTGCCAGTTTAACTTATAGCCTTCTGGCACCGTCACGAGATCCTTCCATATTGCATTGAAATTGACATTCTCAGGCTGGCGGCACGGCACATGAGGCCATCCATAGAATTCATTGAAGGTGTGAAGGGTCATGGAGTAGTTGGTATTGTAAAGGAAGAAGTCCAGCTTCCCTTCTCTCCACTCACCTCGCGATGGACAAACTAGGTCAGGAGCCACACATATCTCCAGATACATAAGGAACTCGAGGACGATCTCCTTGTATGTGGGCCACCCACTGAAGATAGGGTTTACAGACCCTCCATTGAACTCTTGCCCTTCGAGGACAACCGTCATGTTGTCATTGAAGCCCATGTCCTCCATTAGTCTTCGGTCTCCATATCTTCTTGGAGAAAAAGGCCTCTTAGAGAGCTCCTCATACACCTTTCGCACCTCTGATGAAGGATGACTTATCCTGGGTCGTGGTGTCAGGATGGGAGCTTCTCTTCTCCTTGCCATGATGTTGAAGTGATCAGGGAAGGAGGTTGAGAAAATAGAGCTCAATGTAGCTTATGCATGCTCGGAGTAGTCACTTGCACTTGGGGAGGAGTGGTGCTTGAAGGTGTGGAGAGAAACAATCCACCACCTCCCTTTTATAGAGTTGGAGCGGCCCTGTTATGGCGAAGTCGGTGGCACCGACTCTGGGGCTTATCCATAGCCTCAGTGCGTCGATGGTTGTCAGTGCACCATCTTGAATAGGTAGATTATCGATGAGTCGGTGGCACTGACAAAAGTAGTCGGTGATAATGAATTTGCAGCGGATCGGTGATACTGATCATCGATCTTGTTTGAATCTAGACCATTGGTCGAGGGCGCCCATGGATAGGTGACATCACCCGTCGGTGGCACCGACTCTTTTGATTTTTCTCGGTGCACCGATGCACCCACCAAACATGGAGTGTTGGCCGTATCAGTGCCACCGACTTGGGAGTCGGTGGTACCGACGGCTTATCAGTTAGCCGCTCAAAACTTTCTGCACTTTCTTCAGAGATCTCGATACCACTGACTGAAAAGTCGATGGTACCGTATTTTTTCAATCAAACTGGCCCTCTCACTGACCCGATTTTAGTGCCACTGACTTGGGGACTTGGTGGCACTGCCCCTGCATAGTCATGCACACTTAACAAATGGGTCAAGGTATCATTTTTACAAAAAATTATGAAAAACTAAGTACAACTAAAATATGGTAATGTAAATGAATGAAATAAATGTCCTAGTGGTTGGGTTGCCTCCCAACAAGCACCCTTGTTTAACGTCCTAGGCTAGACAACTCCATTCTTGAGATAAATTTGGAGCAATAAGTTTAGCCTCATGCTCCTTCCTATTGAAGTCTTCTCCAAAGTAGTGCTTTAGTCTTTGGCCATTAACCAAGAAGGATCTCTCTCCCTCTTTGATTCTAACCGCCCCATGTGGAAACACTTCCTCTATGACAAACAGTCCACTCCACCTAGATCTCAGTTTCCCAGGGTGTAATTTCACCCTTGGATTAAAAAACAACACATTCTCTCTCGGATAAAAGACTCTCCTTGCTATATGTCGGTCATGCATTTGCTTAGTTCTCTCTTTGTACAATCGTGAATTCTCATAGGCATTCATCTTAATTTCATCAAGCTCATTCAACTCCAGCATCCTTGTCTTACCTGCTTCATCAAGGTCAAAATTGAACCTCCTCAACGCCCAATGAGCTTTATGTTCTAATTCCACAGAGAGATGACACGCCCATCCATTGACTATCCTAAAGGGTGTATCTCCTAATGGTGTTTTATAGGTAGTCGTATAGGCCCATAGCGCGTCAACCAACAAATCACTCTAATTTTTTCTACTAGACGACGCCTTCTTCTCAAGAATCTTTTTAATCTCACGATTTGAAATCTCCACCTGCCCTTGAGTTTTTGGGGGTGGGTGTACCCACACGGTGCGTCACTCCCTGTTTGCTTAAGAGTGCCCCAATTTTCCGATTGGTGAAATGAGTTCCTCCCATCGCTTATAATCATCCTTGGCACTCCAAACCTACAGAAAATGTGATCCTTGACAAATTTGCATACAACATTGGCATCATTGGTGTGGGTTGGAATCGCTTCCACCCATTTTGACACATAATCTATAGCCAGTAAGATATAGATGTTAGAGTTATAGGACACAAAGTATCCCATAAAATCAATACCCCATAAATCAAATACCTCTACTTCTTGAAACACATTCAATGGCATCTCCTGCCTCTTTGATATGTTACCTGGCTGCTGACATGCGTCACACCTACACACAAAATTATATGCATCTTTGAATAGGGTCGACCAGTATAAACCGTTCTCCAAAACTTTTACGGCTGTCCTAAAACTGGCATGGTGTCCACCTGTAGGTAGTGTGTGGCAATGTTTCAACACACTCTCATACTCATATTGGAGTATGCACCTCCTCAATATTCTATTCCTACACTGTCTCAAAAAAATAGGGTCATCCCAAAAATAATAGCGCAAGGAATGAAAGAACCTCTTCTTTTCTTGGTACCCCCAATCATCGGGTAATTCCTTGCAAGCTAAATAATTTGTGATGTTAGCAAACCAAGCGTCCCTTTGCTTAAGGGCAAACAACTGTTCATCAGGAAAAGTCTCTAGAATGGGTATATTAACATCCTTTTCATATACCCTCTCCAATCTAGATAGGTGGTCAGCCACGTTCTCAATCCCTACTTTATCTTTGACCTCAATGTCAAACTACTACACTAAAAGGATCCATCTAATCAATCTTGGTTTTGCATCTTTCTTCTACAGCAAGTATTTAATTGTCGCATGATCAGTCCACACCACCACCTTAGTTCATACAAGATATTGTTTAAATTTCTCAAAAGCAAAGACAACAACCAATAACTCTTTTTCAGTTGTGGTGTAATTTAGTTGTGCGTCATTAAGCTTTTTAGATGCATAATATATGACCATAGGAACTTTGTCTAAGAGTTGCCCCAACACCGCCCCCACACCATAATCTGATGCATCACACATCAGTTCAAAAGGTTGGCTCCAATTTGGAGGCTGCATAACCAGTGCGGATATGAGTTTCTCTTTCAAGATTTCAACAACTTTTAAACATTTCTCATCAAAATTTAATTCAACATTCTTTTCCAAGAGCTCGGACAATGGCTTAGCTATTTTTGAAAAATCCTTTATAAATCGACGATAAAACCTGTCATGGCCTAGAAAACTCCTAACTACTTTCACCAATGTTGGTGGAGGAAGTTTTGAAATCACTTCTATCTTAATCGGATCCACCTCCAATCCTTTGTTGGACACCTTGTATCCCAGCACTATGCCCTCGCTAACCATCATGTAGCATTTTTCCCAATTAAGCACTAATTGTGTGTCTTCACACCTTTGTAAAACCTTATCCAAATTTTTCAAACGATCATCAAAAGATGCCCCATAGACCAAAAAATCATCCATAAAACCTCGAGACATCATTCCACTATATCTGAGAAGATCGCCAACATGCAACGCTGAAAAGTAGCGGGTGCATTGTACAACCCAAACGGCATGAGGGGGTATGTAAAAGTGTCATAATGGCAGGTGAAGGTAGACTTCTCCTGATCCTTAGGTTTGATTGAAATCTAATTATAGCTTGAATAACCATCAAGAAAACAAAAGTGGGAGCGACCGGCGAGTCACTCCAAAATCTGATCAATGAATGGCAATGGAAAATGATCCTTAAGCGTGGCGGCGTTCAATCTACGATAATCAATACAAACTCGCCACCCTATCACTAATCTAGTAGTTATTTGTTCATTAGATGAATTAGTAGTGACAGTGATTCCCCCTTTCTTTGGTACTACCTGTGTCAGACTAACCCACATGGAATCAAAAATAACATATATTATACTTGCCGACTGTAACTTGATTACTATAGAAATACTGTGTTATTTTCTGTTTCTACTGTGTTATTTTCCTTTGTATTAGTCCCATATTTCCTGCTTGTATGTATGTCTTACTCTATGTATCTATATAAGAGAGTACCCTGTAAACCTTTTTACTCACTGAATAAATAACACCTTTCCACTATATATGGTATCAGAGCAGGTTATTTTTTCCCACCCATCAGCCCACCCATGACATAAGCCCCCCCTCGCCGCCGCCGCCCCCTCCCCCTCCTCCTCCACCACAGCCCACCACCACCTTCCCCAGGTGCCGCCCTCCCCTCCTCCTTCTCTCTACTCGCCGCCAACCCCCCCCCCACAGCCCCACCCCAGCGCCGCCGCCCACCCCCTGCCTCCCGCCTCTGCCCACCCTCCCTTCCCGGAAAACACCTCCCGTATACACCTCCTCTCCTCCACAAACTACCGCCTCAAAGCCCTCTCTCTTCTTCGGGTTCCTTCACTTCCGGTCGGCTGTCACTGGTTTTTACCTCTCCTTTCTCTCTACGTTCGGGTGCTCGTTGGATCTACATTCGGATACCCACTGGTTGGTTAAGTTGAGAGTCTCTCTGTCTCTTCATCCTTTCTGCCTGCGCGTCATGGTGGAACGTTGAGCTTCCCTCATGACGGCGTAGGTTTCTCTATGCATTCTCTGCCCGCTGCGGGTCTTCTAATCTGACACGTCAGATCTCTGCTACTGCTATCTGCCCTTTGTGGGTTTTTTGCTCTAATCTGTTTTTGCGCCGCCCGCCTCTGCCATGACATTTTCTGAGCCTCCCCGGTCTCTGTGCGTTACCACAGTGAAGCTCGACGGTGGCTCCAACTACCATCTCTGGTCGGCGTCCTTTGTGCTATATGTCAAAGCACAAGGCCGATATCATCATCTTACGGCTGAACCTCCTGCTGCTCCTACGGCTGATTCGGATGACAAAGTCAGACAGAGTTATGTGCAATGGTCCAAGGATGATTCTGGCATCATGTCTTGGTTCCTCAACAGTACCGAGCCTCATATTAGCCAAACTCTTCTCTGCCTTCATGATGTGAAGGTTATGTGGGATCAACTATCCCATGTTTATTCACATCAGGAGAATCCAAAGCGCATTTTTGAAATCTTCAAAACCTTGGAAAAAAAGGAGTTCTCCACTGACACTTCTATTGATGACTTCTACAACCAATGCTCGGCACTGTGGAATGAGTTTGAACTCTACCACCCTTTGACGGCAGACATCAAAGTTGCTCAGAAACAATGCAATGAACTGCAACTGGTGCAGTTCTTGGCTGCACTTCCTGCCTCCTTCTCTGGTGTGGTTGACCAGATCCTCTCTAGCGACCCGCTACCGACTCTTCGGGATGTTCTAAAAAGAGTCCAACATCTGCCATCCATGACTCCCACTTCTGTTATTGAGCATTCTGCGCTTATTGCTCGCTCTGCTGATTCTGACCGCGGTCGTGGTCGTGGTGGTCATCCTCCTCCCTTAGGAGGTCGCAACTCTTCTGGACGTGGTGCTCCTCCCGGCCCTCGTTACTGCAACTGGTGTGGCCAGGACAATCATAATGAAGATCGTTGTTGGATTAAACATGGCAAGCCGGCTTGGGCTAACCAGGCTGCCACAGATGTTGCTGCTGACTCTGCTGCTGACCCACCTACTGCTCCAGCAAACACCGACTGGTTACGTTTAGAGTTCGACAAGATGTTCCAGGAACGTCTTGCTCAGATGCCATCCTCATCTACTTCCAGACCCTCTACCATGCTAGCCTCTCCATCATCTGGTAACAAACAGTGGTGCATTGATTCAGGTGCTTCCACTCGTATGGTTGGTGACCTTCACTTGTTTTCAAGTCTCAATAAAACTGTTCCTATAACTTCTGTTACTGTTGTGAATGGTTCCAAAACTGTTGTCCATGGCACTGGCACGGTCCTGCTATCATCAAAATTGCACTTGAAATCTGTTTTATATATTCCAAAATTTCCTGTTAATTTATTGTCCGTCAGTAAGATGATTAAACAACTCCAGTGCTCTATTAAATTTGATCCTTCTGGCTATGTTTTGAAGGATCTTCGCATGAAGACGAGGATTGGTTTGGGCCGTGAAGGACCAGACGGGCTATATTACTTGGATGGACCCCCTTCTGCTGCGGCTCTGCTTTCTACTTCAGTGACAGGATTACAATGGCACTTTCGCCTGGGTCATCCATCTGATGCCAAACTAAAACATTTATTTCCGACTTTATCTGAGAAAACTTTTTCCTGTGAAACTTGTGTTTTGGGCAAACAAACTCGATCTGTTTTTCCATCTAAGAACATTATTGCCTCTAAAGAAATCTTTGATTTGGTTCATGCTGATATTTGGGGACCATGCTCTGTATCAAGTTTGTCTGGTGTGAAATATTTTATGACCTTTATTGATGATTATTCTCGCACCACATGGTTGTTTTTGCTTAAAGGTCGGGATATTTTGTTAGATACTATTCACACCTTCTTTGCTAAAATTCAAACACAATTTAATCGCCCCATTAAAATTTATCGTACTGACAATGCTCTGGAATTCATGCAACACTTTGTTACATCTTTTTGTGCTGACCGTGGAACCATACATCAGACTTATTGCCCTTACACTCCTCAACAAAATGGCGTTGCTGAACAAAAAAACTGCCATCTTCTAGAGGTTGCTCGCACCCTTCTCCTACACTATAAAGTACCCCAACATTTCTAGCCTGAAGGTGTCTCTACAGCATGCTATCTTATCAATCGCATGCCTTCTTCTGTTCTGAAAAATCAAGTCCCATATACTATTTGGTTTCCTGATAGACCCTTATTCTCTCTGCCTCCTCGCATTTTTGGGAGTACTTGTTTTGTAAAAAACCTTCGTCCTGGCCTCACTAAGCTTGATGCTCGCTCGGTCAAATGTGTGTTTTTGAGATACTCCCGTACTCAGAAAGGTTACCGTTGTTTTGATCCTGCAAAAAAACAGTGGTTGGTTAGTGCGGGTGTGACCTTTTTTTAGCATATGCCTTATTTTTCTACTTCTGGTGAAAAATTGTCGGATGACATTCTGGCTCCCACACCATTACCTTTAGTTGTTTAAGAACCTCCTGCTCATGATGTTCCTCAAGAACGCCCTTTGCAAGTCTATCGACGCAGGTCAAAGAACACTACTTCTTCTGAAGCCCCGGCCGAACCAACTCCTGCGTCTGCGGTTGATCCACCTTCCACTGAGGTATTTTCTGACCTGGATATTCCTATCAGTCTACGGAAAGGCATTCTCTCCTTTACTCAACATCCTATCAGTAATTTCTGTTCGTATGACAATCTCTGTGGTAGCTTTGCTTGTTTTACTACTGCTTTGTTTGTTGTGACAATTCCCAAATCAGCCACAGAGGCACTCTGTCATCCTGCCTGGAAACATGCTATGGAGCGAAAAATGCATGCACTTTGTGATCAACAGACTTGGGATCTGGTTGATCGTCCTTCCTCATGCCAAACTGTTGGATGTTGCTGGATTTTTACTATTAAATATCAACCGGATGGTACCATTGAATGCCTGAAGGCCAGATTAGTTGCAAAAGGATATACTCAAACATATGGGGTTGATTATTTTGAAACATTTTCTCCAGTTGCCCGCTTAACTGTTTGAATTCTGATATCTGTTGTTGTGAATAAAGACTGGCCTTTGTATCAACTTGATGTCAAGAATGCTTTTCTCTATGGGGATCTGCAGGAGGAGGTCTACATGGAGCAACCACCGAGTTTTGTTGCTCAGAGGGAGTCTGCTTCTAAAATATGCAAACTCAAAAAGGCAATCTATGGTCTAAAACAAAGTCCACGGGCATGGTTTGACAAGCTTAGTCAAATCTTGATTACCTTTGGCTTTCGGTGTTCTCAATCTGATCATTCTATTTTTATTCGTAAAACTGCAGCAGGACTTGTCATACTTATTGTATATGTTGATGATATTGTCTTATCTGGCAGTGACAGTGCAGGGATACAGGAAACCAAATAGTATTTAGCACAACACTTCATCACCAAGGACCTAGGAAAACTACAATATTTTCTAGGTATTGAGGTTGCTAGATCTTCTGCAGGATTATGCTTGTCACAAAGAAAATATGTTCTTAATCTCTTGCAAGAGACGGGTATGCTGGGTTCCAAGCCAGCCAACACTCCTCTAGATCCCAATATGAATTGGGATGATGATAATTCCCCTCCTTATGCTGATCACCACCAGTTCAGAAGACTGGTTGGCAAGCTTATATATCTGACTGTCACTAGGGCTGACCTGGCAGCTGATGTAGGATTCATAAGCTGGTATCTTGATAAACCCCGGAAATGCCACTGGGATGCTATCTGTCATATCTTACGCTATCTGAAAAGCTCTCCAGGGAAAGGTCTTCTGTACAAAAAACATGGCCACTGCAATTTATCTGGTTTTTTTTATTCTGACTATGCAGGCAGTCAATCTGACAGAAAATCTACTTCTGGATATTGTACTTTTGTGGGAGGAAATATGGTTACTTGGCACAGCAAAAAGCAGACAGTTGTTGCCCGGTCAAGTGCAGAGGCAGAATATAGAGCTATGGCTCAAGTGCATGTGAGCTCCTGTGGGTCCGTAACCTTCTGAATGAATTTGATATCACTTTTTCTAGCCATATTCTTATGTTCTGCGACAATAAGGCGTCTATTTTCATTGTGAGCAACCCCACCTTCCATGAAAGAACCAAGCTGATTGAGGTTGACTGCCATTTTGTTCGGGAGAAAGTCCAATCTGGACACATCTGCACTCCATATCTCAGTACTGAGAAGCACCTTGCAGACATCTTCACTAAAATTCTACCTAAAACTCGCTTCCAGACTCTGATTGACAAGCTGGGCTTATTCGACATCTACGCTCCAACTTGAGGGGGAGTATAGAAATACTGTGTTATTTTCTATTTCTACTGTGTTATTTTCCTTTGTATTAGTCTCATATTGCCTATTTGTATGTATGTCTTACTCTCTATAGCTATATAAGAGAGTACCCTGTAAACCTTTTTACTCACTGAATAAACAACACCTTTCCACTTTATATGGTAAATAACACAGTATTTCTATAATTACCTCCTTCTTGACTACATCCATCATGATTGGATTTAAGTGGCACTGAGGTTGAATGACCAGCTTCGGTCCTTCTTCTAGCCGAATCTTGTGTTGGCACAATGTAGGAGAAATCCCTTTGATGTCAGCCACAGTCCACCTGAATGCACCTCGGTGGCTCTTTAGCACAGTAATCAGTTTTTTTTCTTCTGATTCACTCAATGATGTAGATATGATAACCGACAACTTCTCCTCTTCAGCTAGAAACACATACTTCAGATGAGGTGGCAGAGGCTTGATCTCCAACTCAAGTGGGCTCAGGAGTAAAGAAACCAGTGGTGCTGGCAGCGGTCCCAAATCCTTGAAGTGTCTTGTATAATAATATGGCAAAGCCTTCAGTAGCCTTGCATATTCTTCTAGTGACCGGCTCCGCACACAATCATCTATAAGGTTCATTAGACATGCCTCTAGTGGGAGTTGTGGGTGTATCTATACTAGAGAGTCCTCTCCATCCTCATCCTCAGTAGATGAAACCAACTCATCTTGCTCATCATATGGATACCCTACTGCCTTGGCAAGTGAGACCACCTTAGTGTTCTCCATGATGTCCACAACAAGTGTACCCTTATCCACCTTTGTCATTACATGATCCATGTCCAAAAATGATTTTCCCAAGAATAAAGAGACATTGTTGTCCATGTGCTTCATCATATTACATTGCTCCTAATCATTGGGTGACTTTGAATTATCTGGCAAATTGATCTCAAACCTATCATCTTTAATTCCCATAGTCAAACGGCCTCTACCCATCTCCAAGATCATGTCAGTTGTTTCTTGGAATGGTATCCCTAATAAAAGTTTGTTGCCATAGTCATCTTGCATCTCCATCACCATGAGGTCTGTAGGGAAAACAAAATGGCCCACTTTGACAAGTACATCCTCGCAAATACCATACGGTTTCACCACTGAGTTGTCTTCCAATTGGATTGTCATGCTGCTCTTCCTAGACATTTTAAGCCGATCTTTCTGAAGGTAGATAAGGACATCAAGTTGATACTCGCCCCTGAATCACAGAGTGCATCCCCAAACTTTGTCTTCCCGATATAACATGTGATGTTGAAGCAACCGGGATCCTGTCTCTTTGGTGGTAGTGTACCTAAAATGAAGGCACTAACTTTCTCTCTCAGTACAACTACCTTAACATCTGGGATCTTCCTCTTCTTATTAATTATATCCTTCAGAAATTTACCATATGACAGTATTTGTTCAATCGCATCAATCAATGGTATATTCATGGAAAGCTTCCTAAAGCTATCTAGAGATTGTTGATCCATCTTTGTTACCTTCAAGCTATTAGGATATGGAACCAGTACCGCATGTGTTCTCTGATGTGGTGACACATATGAAGTTCTCTTTTCCACTTCATCTTCTTGATTCTACTCTTCCCCTGTGTTGCCTCCATTTCTACTTGTGCCATCTTTGCCATTGGGTCACCGCTGATAGTAGGCTTGGTCCCCTCAGTTTCTGTGGTCCTTGGAGTCAATGTCTTCTTCCCACTTCTCAGTAGTATGGCCTTGACTTGCTGGTTTCCACTTGGAGTGTCAGTGTTTCCTAGAAAACCCTACTGTGTAGGCTTCTTCAAGGCTGCCACATCTGCTGCTAGCTGAGACAAAGTTGTCTCAAAACTCCTCAATAGGGCCCCTTGATTCTAGAGATCATGTTGGAAGTTGTTTATCAATTGCTCATTTTGTTTCACTATCCTATTCAGGATTTCATTTGTGTTCTCCTCTGTTGTAGGTCGCTGCTGCTGATTGTTCCTGTGTTGGTTCTGTTGATCCAAATCCTACAGGAAGTTGTTTGGATCTTTTCAAGAAAACTTGAGATCCTTTCTCCATGAGTAATCATTGTTCCTGTATCCTTGTTGCCACATATACTTCACTTGTCCTTCTTCATCTGATGAGTTGTTATCCTTCTCTAGAAGCTTCTTTTCTATCAAATCTAGCTTCTCATTCAAAGAGGTGATAACTTTAGACTCCCCTATGCTTTTGATCTGCTCTGGATGATCTCTCTCATTGCCCCATGCCTGATTCTTTGCCATATTTTTCAAAATCTCTTGACACTTAGAGGATGAGTTGTTGAGAAAGAACCCTGTGCTTGCACTATCTAAGGTGACACGTTTGTTTTTGTGTAGCGCAAAGTAGAACATCTTGACTTGGTTCTCTAAATCTATCCCATGGTGAGGGACCTTCCTGAGCATGTTCTGAAAATGCTCCCAAGCTTCGGAATAGGATTCATCTGCCTGTTGCTTGAAATTGTGAATGTTTCTCACCAGATTGTTTGTCTTTTCTGGAGGAAAGTACCTTTCAAATAACATCTCGATCATTTGATTCCATGTCTCAATCGATTCCTTTGGCAGGGTGTGCAGCCATTCTTTTACCTTATCCGCCAGTGATGATGAAAACAACTTCAGATAAATAGCTATCTATGGAAACCTATCCACTTTTACCATGTCACAGCACTCCATAAAGTTATTGATGTGTGCCATCGGGTCTTCATGAGTGTGCCCATAAAAAGCATGTGACTTGATGAGTGCAATCAGCCCTAAATCAATCTTGTATTGTGTTACATTCACATTTTGTTTCTTGACAGGTCATGTTTGTGCAGTTGAGGAAGATGCCTTAATCATCTCTCATATTGTCCTCTTAGCCCCTGGATTAGCATCCCCCATTGCTTGTTGTTTGGTTGTCAACAATATGTCTTCCGATGAAGTTGTTTGAACTGGAGATGGCATTAAAGTTCCGACAGACCCCTGTGAATCCTCAATAGTGATTGGGACCTCTGGTGTGGATTCTCCATAGTCTGTGGTCAATGTCTGCACCATGCACTAGTACCTGAAAATATGGAATCAGTTAATCACAATACTCAATAGAGAAAATTTGTTCTATATCTATGCAATGAATATCAATGATTAAACTAAAGTTGCAAGAAATAAAAGGTGGCCTAGAGTGGCCGCCCACAACACTCGTTGTGCTGAAACTTCATTGTCTCCCCGACAATGGCGCCAAAATCTTGACACGCTAAAACTGTGCGTATGAACGCAAGTGTATGCGTCGAGTAATATAGGCCTATGTGAGGCCCGAGTCGAACTCAGGGAGACATAGTCTCAGTGACTACTACTAACTACGGTGTGACCAGCTAAGCCAATTAATAAGTTGGATTTGAGTTTAAACAAAATAAAAGAAAATTAAAGGAAAATTAATGGTGGTTGACTCAAATGAGATGGATTCCTTAGGATTACTGATTTCACTACAGGGTCTCGTTATATCTTGTTTCTACCAAATTAATATCAATTTTACTACTACCCTAGATAGAAATCTTGTAGTCGGAATTACCCACTTCCACGGTGCAATTCACTACCTAGATCTAAGTCAATTCCACATATGTAGCAATTTAATCTTAGTCTAGGTGCATTATTGAAGACTCTGGGTTTTCTTTCCACTAACTGTATGTTACCTTTTCCAAAGAACACTTAGGAAAGTGTATAGATTGTGGTTTTCTAACCTTTAATCCTCCTTCCTGAGTAATTATCAGTCTATTACTCTACTGATGGTGATCAAGCATAGGTAGATCATTCAAAACACAACTATATATCCAGGAATAAAGAGAAATATATATTAATTCATGCAAAAAGTCAATACAATAATTCCCCGGGCTACTCGTGGGTCCTAAAGAAAGGAGGGGTTTAGCCCCACATGGTTTTCAAGTGCAAATACATGGAGAGAGGGGAGAAAAACGTGGGAAACGTGAAAGAAATTCGTGTAACCCCTAAAGAAAAGATGTTTTGAATGATCCTCCTCGAGAAACGCATGTTCTGCAATCTTTCGACAACAAAATCGTCCATCAGAGGTGCTCAGATCTCTCGGTTGACGTCCTTCTACTCCGTGCTCCTCTCTCCCTCTTCTCTGACTTGTGTGCAGCGCAACGTGAGATGATCCCCTTAGGTCTAGCCATCCTTTTTTAGGTCATAGACCAATTACGATACCACATAACATGGACCATTGGATCTGGGCAATCTGATCGGATTGTTGATTTTCGACAGAGTCAGTGGCATCGACTAGGAAGTCGGTAGCAGTGACTTCTTCAGATGCGGTCCTTGCCATGCTGAGTCAGTACCACCGATGCGTGATGATCGGTGGCACCGAGCTGATGCACCTATTTGATTTGCCTCTCTGAACCAATCTCGGTGGCACTGACTGTGAGGGTTGGTGGCACCGAGTCTTCTATTCTTTTATTTCCCAGTCACTGTTACGATCTCAGTGGCACCGACTGTCAGGGTCGGTGGCATCGAATCTGCATTGTACATGAAGTACCTAAAAAATGCAGAAAATGTGTATAAGGTTGGGGAATACATAAAATCATGTAAATATGATAAAATAAGCATAATTTGATGCAAACAGAGTGTACATGCTAACAATAATGATTTATACAAATATGGTCTATTAATTGACTAATAAATGCATAAAACAAGTATAAAATAGGTCTGTAAAAGTGACTCAAAACCCTTGCATCACTACCAACCCTACCCGGGAAGTGATTATGCCTCCTATGCATACAATCACTTTTAACCTGCCCATGCACCTGCACCTTCCACTACTCCCACACCCTCTACTGCTGGTGGCCCTGCTCCCATTATCCTACCTCTACCTGCTGGTCCCTTGTCCAATATGCTTTCTAGCCTTGGTGATTATTCTCCTTCCTTCCCACAGGTTAATGAGCTCTATGCTCTTGGTATGACTTGGGATGAGTAGAATGCTTGTTGGCCCAGTCGTCGCTTCGGTCCCTCTATTGATGAGGAGATTCCAGACCAGGCTAATGAGGAGATTGTTGATGCTGACGAGGCTGCTGGTGATGGTGAAGATGATGGTGCTACATCTGACAATGATGACGGCTCCGATGGCTTTGTTGGTGACTGCGGTGATGAAGGCGATGATGTTGCACCTTCAGACAGAGATGACAACTACGAGCCTGATGCTGATGATGTTGTAGATTATGTAGACATAGATGACCTAGATATCTATATGTTCTTAGTTTTTAGTCTAGTTTTCTGATCATAAATATCTTTCTAGGCTATTTTGTATTAGAAACATCTGGGCACATGATCTGAGTTGTACTATTTTATCTTTTTATCTTTCATCGATTTAGCTTGTAGCTATTTTATGAGAACTTGTACTCTAGGTTGTAATCTATATTTTGTGCACTCTTATTCTTTGATCTGTTATATCTTATGAGTTGGTGCCATGTTTCACCATATTTTGATTATGACTTAGCTTGTTTGTTTCTCTCGTCTCTATTTGGTGTATGTTTTGAGATTGCATGTTTTGGATATTTGCTTGGTTGTTCTTGGAGAAGACCTATTTTTATGCTCTTTTATCCCCCATCCTTTTTGATAATGTCAAAAGGGGGAGATAATTTCAATGTTTTGAAGATCAACCATATTGCTTTTATTGCCTATGTGATCCTTTTCTTGTTCATTATATGCTTTATCATGTGACTTGCTAAAGGACCATATAGAATGTATGTGTTATATTACTTTTTGTAGATAGACTAACTATGCAGGTTATAAGTAAGCATAGATCGAGGGGGAGAAATTAACATTGTTCAAATCTTGAATCCCCTTATAATTCACAAGGTAAAGGTATAATTTCAATATCCTTTTCCAATATGATCGAGGAATGGTTTATCATTGTCAAAAAGGGGGAGAATGTTAACCTAAAGGTTATACATTGTCCATATTTTGATAATGACTCAACCATTCCATTCATATGTATCTAACATGTTTGTTCAAGATTGATTCCAAGCTTTAGGTACATGAAAAGGATCAAATTACACAAGCCCTAGCTTGTCCAAGTTCAAGTCAAATGCAATGCAAGTGTGCCAATTAGAAAATCACTTCAAACAACCTTAGAAGATTTTTGTAATCACTTGTATTGATGATATGACTTGTAACTAAGATGCGAAAAATATGTGGGACACTTTATACCAAGTTTTAATCACCTAAAAGTCAATTTAGAAAATTGATCATAGGTTGTTCATCAGTCAAGTTACAATCTCAACCGATCTTATGATGGATTTTCTGAAGATTACCCATCGATCGAGTTGTGCATTCATAGAACTCAACCGACCGACTCACTAAGAAAACTCAATTTTAGCTCATCGGTTGAGTTCCCCAGAACAAACTCGACCGATGGTTTAAAAATTGGCTTTGTCTTTTAGTTGATCGATCCAGTTACCTTTATTGAAACTCGACTATATGCACTGTACGAAAAATGCAGAAAAAGTGATTATAACCGTTGGTGCTTTGGTTTGGGTGAAAATAGATTTATTCTTCATCTCATTTAGCTACCAGCATGGTCAAACCATAGTCTCTGACACTTGTGAATAGAAGTTTCTCAAGGTAGCCACCATGGTTGCACCATAGTCTCATAACCAAGAAGGAAGAGATAGGGTGCAAAATAAATGAGATCATGGTGATAGAGCCACTTACCAAGAAGAGAATCACCAAGGAGCACCACAAAGAAGGCAATCAAGATCAAGATCACCACACGCAAGGATGATCAGCCACCAAAGCACCAAGATCATCCTTCTATATCTCCACTAAGCTCTAAGGCCGAACTCAAGGAGAAGAGAGGGAGAACAGAGAGCTGATAGGATTGCTTACATGTAAAAGAGAGAGCTTATATGCTCAAGGTTATGAGAGATGTAAAGATATGAGGTTTCAAGACATAAGAGCACCAAAAGGACACTTGTCTCACAAAGGATTTACCATGCATGCTATCATGCTAAGGAAATGTTTGAAACAAAGTGGTGTAGTGACCACTTGGCTCTCAAACACAACATGGTCGAAGCACACACTTGGTAGCAGTCGTAAGAAACCTCAAGACCCTTGTATCGACCACAACAACAACAAACCAAAAGTGTTGCAGTTGCAACACCTCATCAAGGCAAAACCCTATCAACCAAAACAAATGCCCAAGGAACTAGTATGAAGAAAACCATCCAAGACATGGTGTATCGGTCGCATCACTTCCAAAACACATCATCAAGGTCGCAACACTGGTCACTACACTCAAGAACACATATGCTCAACATCACCAACCATGCAACTCAAGCAAACCCTAGTGACAGCTCAAGATGCCACCTCATAAACCAAGGACCAAACAAGACACCCATAGCATCACCTTCTCTCTCATGATGCCAAAGTACTAGAAGCACAACCTACATGTAACAAATTTGCAAGATTAACCCTCAATCATGGGCAAATCAACTTGGTCCAAAACAAGCATACATAGCTCAAACATCAACAACACATGACCAAACTGAAAACATAAGATTGTCACATGTTATTGAGGCATCTCAAGAGATTTAGTTAATGTTCAAGCATCTTAGTAAGCAAAGAAAACACAATCAAGCACTAAGCTAGGTCTGGGGCCTTATACCTTGGGTGTGCTTCAACAGAAGCACCTTGTTTTGGATGATTTGCTTCGACTTAGATGCTTTTCCCTTGGCTTTGGCCACTAGGGTTGAGTGGTGTTTTGGTGTTTTGACCGTTTGGGTTGAGTGGCATTGTGTAGCGATTTTGACGATGCCCTCCCCAACTTTGCTTTGAACGAAGGGGTGTAGTGGACCATAATGTTAACTACACTTCCTTGTTCTTATCACCATATGTTACATGTCTTGTGTGAGTGGTTGCATGGTCGATCCTTTTATGGGGCAAGTGTCCTTGTGATGCTCTTATGTCTTGACATCTCATATGTTTACCTCCCTCATACCCTGGAGTATATAAGCTCTCTCTTTTACATGCAAGCAATCCTTTTAGCTCTCTTTTCTCCCTCTCTTCTCTTTAAGCTTCATGACCTTCTATATGGTGATCCTTGGTGATTCTCTTCTTGATAAGTGGCTCTATTACCATGATCTCATTTCCTTTGCACCTCTTCCTTTCTTGGACATGAGACTATAGTGCAACCATGGTGGCTATTCTTTAAGGATCTTCTCTTTGCTAAGGTCGAAAACTATGGATTGACCATGGTGATACCTATGTGAGAAGAAACTCTCCTCTTTCTTCTCTCTTATTTGACCTAGGATTGAGTTTTCTTCACCTTGAACTATCCTTTGACCTTGGTATGTTTCTTCTCTTTCTGAGGTGATCTTGTGTCTGAGGAGTTGACTCAAGTTGGATCTTCTTCTATCTTGGAGATCATGGTTTTAGAGCTTGATCTTCTCAATAAGGCGGGTTATATAACTTTCCCATCTTATATTATTGCACTATATTCTTGCTTGCATGTTGTTGGCCTAATCTTTAAAACATGAATTAAAGATGCTATATGATGTTATCATGATCTAGGGTTTATGATTTTAAAGTATTCTCTCATAGATTTCTCTCTTTCTTAAACTGTAATTTTCATGCACCCTATTTGTAAGTGATGGAGGAATTGATGATTCTTACATGCAATATGATATTTGGTGTTATCATCATGATTATGTGACGTTGGAGGTTTTTGATCTTGGATTTCATGAGCTTAACGCATGGTTTTCCTCTTATTATCATGGTTTTCCCTATGTGTTTTTTGACGTTGTTTTAGGGTTATGTTGTTCATCTTTATGTGGAGTTTCCTCCTTCATGACGCTTGGTTTCCTTAAGGTTCATCATCTATTTTGATCATGGTTTATCTCTATTTTTAGGATGCTTAAGTGTTGTTTGGGTAGCTTGACCTTGATGGTCGCTACACCCACTTTGATGCTTTTGGTCGATACAAGTTGTTGGTGGGTTGTTGCGGGCGCAAAAAACCCAAGCCCTAGTGGTGGGTTGGTTGTTACATATGATCCTTGTTGCAGTCGATGAGTCTTGGTTTGAGTTGGCATTTTCATGTATTCTACATGAGGTGTTTCGAGCGCTACATGGCTAGCCCTAATAGCCTATGGTCGCTACACATTTTGTGCTGGGTCGCAACATATGATCTTTGAGTAGTGGGTCACTACACTTGTGCTATGCTGGTGTGACAACTTGACTTTTCTCTCTCCTCCATGGTACTCTTTCTCTACCATCTAGTGGTCTCTTACTCAATCAAATGTCCACTTTGAAATATAAATGTGATGATGATTTTTTTTGTGACCTCAATGATCCATTTCACAATATGTGACATCAAAATTCAAATCAATCTAATGTCATTCTTGAAAACAACCCTCTCTTGCAACTATTTTTTTATACATCCCTAACGTGACTCTCTTGCCTTATAATGTACATTAAGTTGTATAGGGTTCAATTCTGAATCTAATGACACCAAAATCACATCTTTTGGACCTATGAAACTCTAGATATGGTGTTTTAAAGATTTTATGTTTTAACCTTTCTCTTTATGTGTTTTATGTTGTATTGGGCCGATTTTGGTCGCTCTAGGCCCAAATGAACTTTTTGGCCCAACGACTTGTTCCCTCCTCCCCTTCTTCTTTTTGGAAACCACCGAACGGTAGGGAATGAGCTTCCCCGCCTCCACCCAGATTGGGTAACAGATGACGCAACCCTAGTTTGCTCCTTATATACCCCCTCCCTTAATTGCCCTTCTGCCTTTTGCCCTAGTCTTCTCGTGCCGTCGACTTTCCTTCCCCTTCCTTTGTTCTTTATTTTACTAAATGGTGCATGATTGAAGAATGTTTCTGCCAGTCGGGGGCTTCTGGGGAGCTCGCCCACACTCTCCCCTTCTCCACCAATTAAGCCCGAGCGAGGAGGGTGGCGAACGACGGTGGTGTGCCCTACTCCAACCCCAGTCCTGCGCTTTTTCGGGATACTTTAAAGGAAGTAGTCATCGGGATGATGGGGGTGTCATCCCCTGTCTTTCCTCTGTCCCTACATGCAGAACAGGGGGGTCGTGTGCGGACCGTGGAAGGGGGGAGATGGGCAGACAATCCTCCCAAGCATGGGCTCATAGGCGTGGCAGGATAGGACCTTCGATCCCTCATCCAACGGTGACCTCACGGGCATCATGGGCCAGCGGTGAGGAGCTACGATGGTGAGCGGCTGATTGCTGGTGAGAAGACATCTGGTATCGTTGGCTGCTGGGACTAAGCAGCCTAGTGATGATGGGCATAGGTGCACATTGTAGACCACATGATGCAAATCCACAGTTGCAGGTTGCGCATAAATGAAATGGTAACACTCCTCTGGTTCTCTAAAGTTCTGGATATAAACTCTCAAAAATGATATCTTTCTCATACTAAGACCAAAACATACAAACCTACATACCAAATTGATCCTCTTGAAAAGATCTATAATATGAGAACAATTTTAGACCCTAAAAACTCTTTCTATATCTTGGTTTTGCCAAATATGTAATCTTTGACTTTTTGATCACTTTTAATTCATGATTATAATGAAGTTTTTAATTTTTGATATATTTATAGTCTCCTAAGAATAAATTAGTAACTCTTATGCTCTTGTGACCCTAATGAATGTCCTAATCATCCTAATTGCTCTTGAATGTCCCTAATTGCACAAGTGACATATATTTTGGATTATAATGATGTACCTTGCCCTAATTATATAATCATGCTCCTCGATGATATATAATCTTGAACTGACCTTGAAATCAGTAAGTATAAACCTCTCTATGATTGTAATATCATCCCCTAGATCCCTATTTGCTATGTCCATTTCACATTACACTATTGCATGTATGAGTGAATGTTGGTACCCCATGTTGGTGGTTTTATGCCTAGACCCTAGTGGACATCACCTTACTTTAAATGTGTTTCTTATGTCCTATTCTTGTTGATCTAAACCGTCCCTTATGTTTGGTTCTATTTCATTGATGATCTTTGACCTTGATTACTCTATTATGAGTCTCGTGGCATAATTTGAGCATAAGTGTCCTAAATCTCGTAATGTCCGCATGAAACCTTGAAATGATATGAAACTTGAACCACACTCTTAGGATGACCCTTAAATCATTAAGAGATCACTAATCATGTAATTAACCAACTTTGAACTCAACTTGGCCAAAATCCTAAAATGAAGATAATCAGGGTTAATGATGAGAATCTAATGTATATATGCAATCTTGTTCTTAATCAGGTTTGGCATGTGGCTAGATGGTGAAGGATATGTTAGGTTATGAAATCTGTGAATCAGGTATGGGCCTTATCTAGTTATATGACTAATGCTTTCTTGATTGAAAAGACATATATTGTATGCTTGTTTGTCTATTTGCTCAAATATTGCCATGTAGTATTGATATGTCTTACTCGATGTTTGCCTCATCAGTTTTATAACTTGAACATATATATATATATATATATATATATATATATATATATATAGGGTAGCGATCCAGTGAGAAACATCCTACGGTGAGAGCATGAGAGGCATTTGAATAACTACAAACTGGGAGATGTTTTTAAAAATCCAACCGTATAGATGGAAAAAGCATCATTTCATTTACCTTCTTACAAAAAATCATTGCAATCAGACATTGTTTACATGTCCATATGTACAATATACACTTTTTACATCCAACGGTCAGCCTGAAATTCAATATAGAGCGTCGAAAAGTATTTTGTTGTTGTGAATGATCTACAAATCGGATGGTGATGAAATTTTGTAGGAAGGTAAATATTAAGGTATACTTGTAATCTATATGGTTGGATTATGAAAAATTGATCTATGTGGAGAGTTATTCAAATGCCTCTCATGCTCTCACCAAGATATGTTTCTCACTGGATCGCTACCCTATATATATATATATATATATATATATATATATATATATATATATATATGTGTGTGTGTGTGTGTGTGTGTGTGTGTGTGTGTTTGTGTGTGTGTGTTTGTAAAACTCCATTATAATATTGTTGATAAAGAGTTAGCTCTTGGCTACGGCCTTGAGGTCCCTCCCGTATAAAAGGGTTAGCTAAGCTTGAGCACCCTTATGGACCCTTCCGACGGGAAGATGGTCAAAGGCCTTAAACATGCTTGATATTGTTGGTATAATGGAGTGAAATGACATAAAATATGGTTTCACATTTGTTAAACACTTAACATGATTATTCTTGTTCGTTTAGTGTTGAAATCTTTTCAAATTATGCAAAGCTTATATATATATATATATATATATATATATATATATATATATATATATATATATATATATATATATATATATATATATGTATGTATGTATGTATGTATGTATCTTTCTTCCCCATACTCAGCACCTCGTGTGTTGACCCATTTCTCATATTTCGTTTTTAGGTTCAGAGATGGCTAGAAGGTTGATGGGCTTGGTAAGCTATGTTAGGTGTACTTATTGTAAGATTCAGATATAGTATACATGAGCAGACTTGTACAAAGTGACTCTTGAATATGTAATTCAAATCATGTAATATAATAATGTTGCTTAATATATCTTATTGATTGTTGAGATTATGTTGGTGCTTGTATCTTGTTAATTGTTCACATGTGCTAAGCTTTATGCTTCCACATGTCGCCTTTGGTATTCATTTGGTTCATGGGACTGGGATTCCAGTTCCGTGATAGATGGTATCAGAGCATGAACAATAACTACACCAAACATTGCTCACATGAAACACAAATTAAACTCACCTTACATCTCAGCCCTAGAAACTAAATAAGATGTCCTTTGTGGAATAGGTTGACTTAGCCTCTAGGTTAGAACCTAGACATTCTAGAACTAGGTGTAGACTTGTGTAAATTACCTCCCTAGAAATGATTCGTAACATGTGCTTAGGATGTCTATACAAGTGTGCACCATGTTCTTGCTAGTTCTCTAGGTAACATGATACTAGACTGCCTAATGAGTGTGGTAACTCATTTTGGTTTTGGTTTTATTCAGATGGAGTATGGTGGTTTTCATCGCCTGTTTAAACGTTGGAGAAAACATATTTCAAGTATTATTATATGTACATATGAAAAATGTTACCACACACAGAAAGGTAGTGAGTTTCCATGCAACCTAGGAGAAAGAGATGTAACATCAAGTCTAGATGAGAGAGTTTAGATGATAGTGATAGTCTCTAGATTTGTCTAGAGCCATGATATAGGTTAGGCAAGTGAGTAACCTAGAAACCTAAGATGATGATGTTGATATTGATGATGATGTTGATATTGATAAGACCCAAGTTTGTCCTTGAGAGGGCCAAGTAGTTTGATGATATGGAATGAGTTTGACCATGCAACCATATCTAGACCTAGCACCTTGTTGATACATATGACTTGGTTGATGTGCTAAACATAGCTAGTGGGTTGGCATGTTTTCTTGTACCTAGTCTTGTGCTTGTTGAGATATGATATGTGACATATAGTTTGAGACCAACATGGGCCTCCATCTCTTTACAAAGGAGGACCTTTGGCATGGGACATATGAATAGGGTGACCTTTTGATATGAATCAACCCGCCTCAGGAGAAGGTTAGAGTACCTAAACTCCAAAATATTTGAAATGTTGAAAAATATGAATGATGAAATACTTGATGACAAGTCCCTAACTAGAATACTTCTAAGTATATGAATTGAGTGACCTAGTGTGTGGTTTCCTAGAAAGTGTTGAACCCTTGACGTCCTATGAATAATTTTAACCCTAGAGAAAGAGGCAATTGAAAATTTGATGCTTGCTATATAGGTGAGGGGGATGTCCCAAGACCCTAAGATAACGTATATGATGTGTGATATCCATGATGAGCCTCATACTCGGGTTAGTAATTGTATATAAAGGAGTCTGGTGGTTACCCTTGTTCCTCGAAAGATGGGTAGAAATTTTGTTATGTGTAGAAGTTTGTGGCTAGCAGGTCTTGTTGGACAAATATATGTCTTAGCTTGAGTGGCTTGAGCTCGTGGAGCTCTTTCTAATACAAGTGAGAAAGTTTTAAAACCTTGACGTTGATGATAATGTTGTTCCTCGAATGATGCTCGATACATGAAAGAATCTGACTTAAGTTAAAATTTTGATAAATGTGCAATGGTCACTCTTGTAAGCTAGACCTAATACAAAATCATACTATACATGAAATATATAGCTTTGAGATCATACACTTTATATGATGATGTTTAGAGATCTTAGCTTGAATAATCAGGAGTAACGTGACTAATATCATACTCCAGATGAAAACAAATCAACTCGATATGTGTTTCTCTTAGGGTGATATTTCTAATAAAAAGATGAATAAATTGCTTAATTTCAGGTCCCAAAAAAATGATGAACATAATTGGGTAAAGTTGGTAGAATTTTGGGAAAAGCAAAAACATGCATTAAATCTAGAGTAAAGATGAGATACACACTCAATGATAGTCTCGTTTGAAGCCATGACCATGAACAAAATCGTTTGGGAATTGATAACATGGATTTTGATAATACACCTTCATCTCTTATGAAGATATGAACATGAACCCTAATGTAGGGATACTATGGGCCGGGTAAACCCTAATGTCATGATGATTCCACATTATGAGGGAACACTAAGTAATATGTATATGATTGAGATGAGTACACCCTTGATGATGATAACCTAGTGTGCATCCCATTATGGGGAATGTCGTGACAACCATGGTAGGATGCCTAGGCATGATGAGTATGAACTTTGACTTTTGACTATGATCTTGGACCAATTTCGAGGATGAAATTCCTTGTAAGGAGGGAAGGATGTGACAACTTGACTTTTCTCTCTCCTCCATGGTACTCTTTCTCTCCCATCTAATGGTCTCTTACTCAATCACATGTCCACTTTATAATATAAATGTGATGATGATTTTTTTTGGGTGACCTTAATGATCCATTTCATAATATGTGACATCAAAATTCAAATTAATCTAATGTCATTCTTGAAAACAACCCTCTCTTGCAACTATTTTTTTATACATCCCTAACGTGACTCTCTTGCCATATAATATACATTAAGTTGTAAAGGGTTCAATTCTAAATCCAATGACACCAAAATCACATCTTTTGGACCTATGAAACTTTAGATATGGTGTTTTAAAGATTTTATGTTTTAACCTTTCTCTTTATGTGTTTTATGTTGTATTGGGCCAATTTTGGTCGCTCTAGGCCCAAATGAACTTTGTGGCCCAATGACTTGTTCCCTCCTCCCCTTCCACTTTCTGGAAACCACCGAACGGCAGAAAATGAGCATCCCTGCCTCCACCCAGATTGGGTAACATATGACACAACCCTAGTTTTCTCCTTATATACACCCTCCCTTAATTGCCCTTCTACCTTTTTCCCTAGTCTTCTCGTGCCGCCGACTTTCCTTCCCCATCCTTTGTTCTTTATTTTGCTTAATGGTGCATGGTTGAAGCCTGTTGCCACCAGTCGGGGGCTTCTAGGGAGCTCGCCCACACTCTCCCCTTCTCTACCAATTAAGCCCAAGCGAGGGTGGTGAACGACGTTGGTGTGCCCTTGTTGGTATGTATGCCCATAGAGAAAGTCATATGATGATTGTAATGGGATACTTTGTAAATGATTTGAATAATAATAAAGGCAATTTCCGATCTATATGTTTAAACTATTTCTGAGATGATGGTGTAACATGATAGATGTCTAAAGAATTGTTTTACTCAATGATGTATGCTTTTGGGTTGAGGACCTAAACGATGAGATCTATACATTCTTGTTTAGTCCCTAGTCGGTTGTTATTGTGGAAATAACCATAGACATCAATAACACTAAAGACTAGATTGTGTGTTGGTTGATGATAGATTCTCATTAGTCATGATATAGTGATATCAAACCAAGCACATATGTACTTGTTAGAGAACAAGGTACCAGATAGACCCACCGTGAGAGTGACACATGGAACCATGACTCGGTAATCACAGTCAGCTCTCACAGTGATGGTGGTGAGTGTGATTCTTAGACCTGAAATCACTACACTCAACACATGTCGTTGGGTACACTTTGACATCATCAAATGCAGTCATGAAACATGGGTTGTTATAAAGGTGATGATTGGGTGTCTTTGACACATGGGGCTTTTGAGGGGTGAGTGATAGATATGGGATTTGTCCCTCCTAAGGGAGTTTGATGTCCATGGCCACTTGATGAGTAGGATTGAGAAAGGCATGCACATGCACGTGTGAATCAATATGTGATATTGATGTCACACACATCTCACCCAGTCTGCTCTGAGATCAAGGAAATGAATGAACATTGACAGGATGATTGTTCCATGCCTCGAGTTCATTCAAGATATCAGTGACAAAGGAATTATACATTCATTGTAACACCATTCACGGATTGTAGGATTGAAAGTTGTTCTCCAACTTTCTATTTCACTTGGGTAGCACTGATGTGTGACTAGGCACCGCTCTTTGCTTGTGAAGTCTTAAGTGTTATGGACTTTCACTGCCAACGTGAAATGGACCTGTAGGGTCACACACATAGGATTTAACCTGGAATAGGAGTTTGTCCCAAACAATGTTTAGATTGATTACTAAAGGAGTTTAGTAGTTCAATTAAACACTCAATCAATTGATAGCTCAGTATCATAATGTTCAAGGTGTTGGACTGATTGATTAGAGTATCGGATTGATTGAAACTGCGACTGACTAATTCTGCACAATCTGCATTCCCAACCGATCGGCTCATGTGATGAACCGATCGGCTAAGCTTGGTGAACCGATCGGCTCAAATGGTGAGTCGATCGGCTCATGGACAGGGTGAAATGATTTGTTCAAGTGTTGAAACGATCAGTTCAAGTCCAACCGAGCAAGTTGGGAAAGTAAGATTGGTGAGAAATTTCCTTTCGTTTCACTTGCCCAATTTGATTGGAACAAGGATTGGTATTTGATATCAATTTGAAACAAAAGAAGAAAAGTCAATTGGGAACTGATCAGGACCATGAACCGACCGGTTCAGAAGTGAACTGACCATTTCATGGGTCCCAACCGATCGGTTGAGGTGTCAACCGACCGGCTCAGTTGTGAAACGATCGGTTCAGGTTATGCAGTTGGTTGTTTTTATGGAAAATCTCAAACCCTTCTACTTTTTCTTTAGTCCCGCATTGCCTGGGATAGAGAACCTTGTCCCATGACCCTCCTATATATAGGGGTATTGGGGGCTTCTCAAAGTACAACTCAGTGCAAACCATTTGCTCTACAAAGTTGTCATTCTCTCTGGTTTTGGTAACCGAGAGAGCCCAAGCAAGTGCTACCCAATAAGGGAGGCACAACAAGGGAAAGACAACTGCAGAAAGCGACTGGTGGCAGGAGAGTGTGTTGGTGACTAGTACGCCGACAGGAGGGTGCGACTCCTTCCGATTCCTTGTGGGACAAGGAGATCAGAGTTCCAGGCAGTCCGTGTGGACGACTGTAGAGGCGGGAGACCTCTGTCACTCAGAGGACAACTGTCAATCCCGACAGTCCCGGTGAGACCATGAGTCTTCAGTCCCGGTGCGACCAGGAGCTGCACATACACCGTCCAAGACTGGAGGTGAAGACCACGCAAGGTGCGAGGTTCTGTCGCCGAGCAAGCCTCGGGACAAGGTATGCATCCACAAGCCATCTTTCCTATTATATAGAAGTTGACGCGATTCCTTTTGTTCTGGGTTTGAGGGAGAAAATTTTTGTTTCCGTTGCTTCTCTGTCTCCCATAAAACCCTACAGTGGTATCAGAGCCACGTCAACTGCTCTATATTTTAGGATTATCGATATGATCAATTTTGGTTTGTCGCCTTTATTTATTTCATACGATGCGAATAAAATTGGCTTTATGCATCTCCAATCCACAAATCCCAAATATACATATATGATATGTAATATTAATGCACTCGATACACGTCGCCCTTAAATGAGTTTTGTGGTGGATGTGTTGCATGGTTATGGCCTATAAACCCTATATTTGTGTGTGGTTGTATGTGGTTGCTTGCATCTCGGTCTGCACACCGATTCCCTTTCTCCTATTCCTGATGTAACTCGAAATAATTCAAGATTTCTTTTCCTACCTTTGCTCCCCCCGAATGTAACTCGGGGTTTCACAATTCACTTGTAAATAGGATATGTTTTATTTCCTATTATGTCAAAGAATGGCGGATGACCTGAGACGATCGGTTCAAGACGTGAACTGATCAGTTGGTGTTCCAGACGACCGGTTCGAGGAGCGAGATGAGCGGGTGGCGATCTGAGGAGATGCACGACGATCGGTGAACCGATCGACTAGAGGCGCCAGTCGATCGGATGGTGGCACCCAAACGACCAACTTGATGGCGAGCCGATCAGTCATGAAGATGAGCTGATCAAACCCAGAAAGGCAGGTACAGATTTCATCTTATACATGTTGCATGTGATGTAGACCTAGATGACCGTGATTCCTCTTGGCTCGAGGAATCACAATAGGATGGCCATAATCATTGCTTTTATCGTTTTGCATGTTTTCTGTGGGATATAGCATGTATATGATACGTACTATATATAGTGGTGATTGGATATGTATATGTATATAAAAACCAAATCCCTCATTAAATATTAAAGTTTTAGATGTCTTCCAAATGCGACACACGTGAAAATCTTGATCGACCAAGTGTGGGCACGCCCTAGTGTGGTGCACCGTCTATCTCATGGAAGCGTGAAGGATGAATGTGTGGGTCTGCCCTAGCAGGGTACATATTCATCGTGTTGGCTTTGGGTCGGACTTAACAAGGTTATCTAGATGGGATCTAGTACCTTGAGGCATGGAGATGATCATGGTAAAGAGTTGCATATGACATCTTTCATGAGTTGCATATGATGCAATTGGCAAGAGTTGCCTACCTGGGAGATCTGAGTTGTGGGTGACAGCCCTAGTTGGTCCATGGCTCAGAAGATTTTAGGATCTTGACCCACTAGAAGATTGCGCGTTGCAATCTTTCGAATTGACGGTGAGGGTTGTCAATTTGAGTCAAAATAGTGGGAGCGATAATTAATTAAAGGCCTAATTAACTATCGTCAAATTTTATTCAAATCAAATCAAAAGGAGTTTTGAAAAATGCAATTTTCTCTTGTAGAATGGCAAAAGAATCATCTTTTAAAATGGGCAAATTCATTGAGAACAAATTCCATAACTGGTTGAGGACTGTGAGAAGTGTTCTGCACAATCCAGATATACCAGGAGCCTTTGAATCCACTCTATGTACGCTTAATGCATTAGTGAATAAGAAAGAAAGTTCATTGATAGAGATCAATGGAACGAAAGGTAAGGGAGAGAAGGGTTCTCTCGCCAAATCAATTTCTTCTACATGGAGAGGATGGAAGGAACGATGGAAGAAGAAGTCAGAGATTGTGGCAACACATCCCATTATCACGTAGATAACGAGGTGTTACGCGAAAACGTGTGGAAATCACCATAACCACAGATTATCAAAAACACGGGTTAATTAAAACAGATTGCGGAAAACATATAAACTGTGGGACTATTACTTTCCAGTCCTCATCCTGCACAGAAACATGTCATAAATATACATACATGAAAACTGATACGCGTCCATAGCTCAGAAACAGTTGTTCATCCATCACATGAGTTCACCACCTGTTCATATATATAAAGGCCCACATCCGCCCAACGGCAGGATATACAACATCGTCGATCGATCATCGTGAAACAACGTCAAAACACTGCCAAGGGCCTGAGAGTACAGGGATGACTCTATACTCTACTACAAAACATCCAAAACAGCAGCATATCCATCACTTGCCTTCTACTGCTCGTCAGGCTGCACGGCCGCAACACCACGACCACGACCACGTCTACCTTGACCACCTAAAAAGGGTGTAAACCAGCGGAGTGAGACAATTGAACAATTGTCCCAGCGGGAAACATAACTTCCCACCGCAACTACAGAACCTCAGCAAGATAGACTATAACACCAGATAACTAATAACAGGTATATCAAGAGAAATCTATATAAAACAAATCATTCTTGCCGACAAGCTTACCAGCTGTACAGAAACATATAACCAGATATATCTCAAAGAATATGATTAGCAAGATAAAATGTATGTTTATGTATCATGATTATCAGAACAAGACATAATTTCGCATAACCTGACTTATTAAAATTAGACACATTATAACCTGCAAGATACACAGAGATAATACACAAATAAGGCTTCAACCAATATTTCGTGTTTATCCTAAGCAATATATACTAAACGGCTGTGTTACGTATTATTATGCCCTGAGGATTTGAATCGTACCATTCAAATCCAACCTCTGGCTGTGAAGCCTAAATCTAGTGCCATACAAGGTCAAATGGAAGAGCCGGACTCCACGACCTCCCACCTCGTGGTCAGTACACGAGTACAACACAAGCAGGACCGTAGTCACATGCTGAAGTGGTCTAAGCCACAGGGACAGCTCCATAGGCTACCCTCACTCTAGCTCGCCTTAGTACAGGTCTCAGCGCTAGTAAAACTGAGCCACGGGCCTATTCACCGTGCTCTGTATACATATTTGAGTCTGTAACCGAAGTTACACTCTTACCTCCTCATTTTCAGGCTAGGAGCAACCTACACATATTCAACAATATGTGCTTCCAGGTTAACCCGTAGGAGAACCTGTTTCACCATCACCAAGTCCTGACGATGATGGATCTATGGCCAGGGCAAACTACATGATATAATTCCACTATAATTAATTAGTGTCTTTTAGATGGATTGTAGGATTCAACCAAGTTATAATCATGCAAGATATAACAAAAAATAAAAAACATTATATTATTATTGAGACCTCATCAACCTGATCCATCACAAGGATCCAGCATCACATGTTACCACTTGGCCTCTTGTCAACCATCCAGATCCATACCAAGGATCATCACATATCACATGATATCAATCATTCATCATGTACTGTCACTGCCTCTCAAGGCTCACATCATCATCATGGGACCAACACATTACATTTATATAACCTCATAGAACAAATATCAAGGTAATGTTGCTCATCACATATGTCTCATAGCCTTTTTATGGCTACACATCACTTGCATGGTTAGGATACACAATAACCATAGATTCAACATAAGGAATATGCTCATTTATCATGAGTTGTCATTCAAGATAATCTATTTATCAATATTACACTATTTGATGATCAGGCTTGTTAAGCACATTGTACCATAATCATGCTTACCCTTATCTCAGGATTATACAACAATCGAGGTATTTATTCTATATGGAGAGTGTGTTGGATATACAAAGCAGCACTAAAATCATCACTGTTGCCATCCACTATCATTGTTGTTACCATTTTTACCATTATGCAAGCTACTAGTGTAACTATCATCATTCTCACTAGCAATTAAGCACAAGGGTTAATTCATGCATGCCATTACTATCATTATTGCCATCATTATTATGATCATCATCATTATCTACTATTATCTTTATTGCTATATCAAGCAAACTATTAATGTAATTGCCACTTAGTCACATTATTCCAATAATTACCATTATTATTACTTTCTCTTACTAGCAAGGCATTAACACAACTAACATCTTTGTTATCCACATATGATCATCATGACTATGTTATTATGATTATTACTAAGCAAGGCATTATTACCGAGATTTAGTTGTTCATAGACGTTTACTGTCATGATACTTGGGGCCGTCACCAAAGGACCCAACAGCCCTCACCTAAAACCTCACAACCCTCACTATAGCTACATGCTCGGCTAGGCATGGGGGCTGCACGCTGCTTGCACTTAAACTGCTGCCCGCGCGCTCCTTCTGCCTGCTTGCTCACTCTGCTCGCACGCCCACTTCTACCCGCACGCTCACCTCTCGCTCGCACGCCCCCTTCAAAGGAGGATCGGGCGACACCAAGCTCTGCCCGCACGCTCACTTCTCAAGTGAACCGGGCGACACGCATGTCGCGCGTCAGGGAGTGCTGCGCAGCTCGGGCGAGATGGGTGTCACGCGCCAGGGAATGTTGCGCGGCTCACCCCATCGGGCACGCCCGTCCCATACTCACCACCTGCCCGACATCCTAGGCTAACACCCCAACATCCTCACAACTTCTAGGAGAGAGAGAGAGGGAGAGAAAGAAGGAAAGGAGGGAGGGAAGCACTCTCTACAAAACGTGCAATAGCATAAGGCCTATCGGCCTGCACGCCTCTAGGAAAGGAGGGTGTGTCGCTCAGCTTACCCACTTCTGCTGCTCGCCTCACATCAAGGGGTATCGCCCGATACACCCTCACCTATCGGCCATTACACCACCTATTCATGTCGGGCAACACCACCAACTACTAAGGGAAGCCCTCTCGTCCACCATAGGGACCAAGGCCTATTGGCCAACAAAAGGATAACGTTCAACATTGCCATAACAGCCAACAAAAACCCATTAGTCGCCTTATCGCCCAACACATGGGCAGGGTATTGGCCAACCTCAAGGACATAACCCATTGTTCAACAAAGATTTCATATCGTCCAACAAAGAGATGCCAAATCGTCCATCTCAAAGGCAAAGGTGCCCTGTCGTCCATCAAGAGGATATCGTCCAACAACTCAACCCAAGAGGGAGTATCGCCCAACACATGGTCACCATCAACCTCCAACTCAAGCATCACAAACCCTAGATCACTAGAAACCCTAAACCCTAAGGGTATATCGGCCACCAAAGGAAACTCAAGCATAAAACAAGCTAAGCTACTAAGTTAACTACTAACATACAACAAGGCTATTGCTAGAGGTAAAGGAATTAGGGTTAGAAGTCATGCAACCCGCCTTAAGCTCCAAGCTCCAAGGAAGAAGGAACACTCCAAGGTCCAAAGCTATGCTCCACCAAGCTACTCCAGAAAGGTGTGTCGGCCACCACTTCAACTCCAAGGGGGTGTGTCGGCCAACACAAGCAAGATGGAGAGGGATATCGTGCACTCAAGGTGGTGGAGATACCAAAAGAGCAAAGGAGACTAAGGCAAGGAGAAGAGCTTCATATATAGGAAGAAGGGGGAGGAGAAACCAAGGTTTAACCATGCTAAGTGTCGTCCACCCAAGGGACACTTGTCCTAGGGTTTAAGCTAACACATTAGCAAGCCAAGAGACACTTGTCCAAGCTAGACACCAAGTGTCACCAACCAAGGTCAAGCCACATGGGCGACACAAGCAAGAACTTCTGCTGGGCGACACAAACAAGCTACTGGGCGACACACCAAGGTGTTGGATGACACAAAGCTCTCTTGGACGACACACACAACCCCTAGTTCGACACAAACTTACCTTGGACGAAACAAGGCAAGCCAAGGCCGACACAAAGCTCAAACAAGCCCAAACAACACATCTCAAGGCCCAAACAAGCTCAACTCAGGCCCAAAGAACTCAAACAACAAGCCCAAGCCTTCCTCTCAGCCCTAGAGGAAGCAAAGAGGGGAAAACATCTCATAAGATGGAAAACTTGCACACAAAACCCTAAACTTGGGTTATTTGCAAGTAGCCCCTCGAACTCTTAACAAAGCACAACAAAACCCTAATCACCACTAAAGGTGATTAGCAAGCATCAAACCACCAAGATTAAGCAAAACAAACAGGGTAAACCCTAAACGCAAGTCAGGGTCCTTACAATCTAACCCCCTTTAAGGGATTTCATCCCTGAAATCCGAAGAGAAAAGCGAGGGGTACTTCCTCCTCATCTCTTCCTCAAGCTCCCACGTGGCTTCCTCGACGCCACGACGCTGCCAAAGAACCTTTACAAGAACCAGATCTTTCTTCTTCAACTTCTTGATCCTTCTGTCTAGGATCGCCACCGGACCTTCCTCGTAGGTCACATCTGCATCAAGCTCAACCTCAACTGGCTGTATCACTGTACCTGAATCCGGATGACTTTTCTTTAACATGCTGACATGAAACACTGGATGCAACCTGTGCAACTCTGGAGGCAAATCTAACTCGTAAGCTACTTTGCCAACACGTGCTATCACTGGGTAAGGCCCCATATACCTGGGAGCTAACTTACCCTTCCGTCCAAACCTTATCACACCTTTCCACGGCGAGACTTTGAGATACACTTTGTCTCCTACCTGGAACTCCAAAGGTCGTCGGCGATTGTCTGCATACGACTTCTGTCTATCATGTGCCACTTTCAACTGTTGTTGTATCACCTTGATCTTTTCCGTCATCTGCTGAGCTAACTCAGGGCCCAACAACTGATATTCACCTGATTCATACCAACACAAAGGAGATCTGCACTTCCTTCCATACAAAGCCTCATAAGGAGCCATGTTGATGCTTCGTTGGTAACTATTGTTGTAAGCAAACTCTATCAAACTCAGATGTACATCCCAGTTGCCTAGAAACTACAAAATACAAGCTCGAAGGAGATCTTCCAAAATATGAATAGTCCTCTCAGACTGTCCATATGTCTGCGGGTGAAAAGTTGTACTGAACCTTAATTGCGTTCCCAACGCATTATGCAACTATTCCCAAAAATGACTTGTGAACTGAGGTCCTCTGTCAGAAACTATCGTTGCTGGCACACCATGCAAACGTACTATCTCATCCACATATACTCGAGCTAGCTTCTCAGCTGTATACGTCGTCTTCACTGGTAGGAAATGGGCAGACTTAGTCAATCTGTCCACTATCACCCAAATGGAATCATGATTCCTAGTTGTCTGGGGTAGACCAACTATGAAATCCATAGTGATATGATCCCATTTCCACTGTGGTATCGGCAAAGGTTGCAACGTACCTGTCGGCTTCTGATGTTCAACCTTTACTTACACACTGCACACCTTGCCACGAACTCAGCTACATCCTTCTTCAAACTGGGCCACCAATACAAGTCCTTCAGACTATGATACATCTTGGTGACACCTGGATGCATAGCATACATCGACGTATGTGCTTCTTCAAGCACCAACTCCCTCAGATTATTAACATCTGGAACCACCATCCTGTCATGATAGCAAACTAGTCCATCCTCGAACTCATGAAACCCATCACGCTTGTCACTGCCGAACTCTGATCTAATCAACTGTACCGCATTATCAGTCTGTTGTGCATCCTTGATCTGTTGTCTCAGCATAGGCTTGACTTGCATCTGTGCGAAAAGACCAGACAGCAAAGAAACTTCCATCTGCACATTCATCTGTCTCAGAGAAACAAACATATCTCGCCTATGGCATACCAGAGAACTCAACTGTGCCTTCTTTGAGGAAAGAGAAGAAGACTTTCTGCTAAGCGCATCAGCTACCACGTTCGCCTTACCAGGATGATACTCGATAGTGCAGTCGTAATCATTGATCAACTCCAACCATCGTCGCTGTCGCATATTCAACTCTTGCTGCGTAAAGATGTACTTCAGATTCTTATGGTCCGTAAAGACCTGACATACTTCCCCATACAGATAGTGTCTCCAAATCTTTAACGCATGAACCACTACTGCCAGCTCCAAATCATGAGTCGCGTAGTCCTCCTCATGCTTCTTGAGCTGTCGCGAGGCAAAAGAAACCACATGATCTTCCTACATCAACACGCAACCTAAACCTTTCTTGGAAGCGTCACAGAAAACAACATAGCCTTTCCCAGGCTCTGGCAAGATCAACACTGGAGCACTGGTCAGCTTATCCTTCAAACTCTGGAAAGCTTGATGACATCGATCATCCCAAACAAAAGGTACATCCTTCCTGGTCAACTTCGTCATCGGTAGAGATATCGAACTAAAGTCCTTGATAAACCTCCGGTAGTATCCTGCGAGACCAAGGAAATTACGAACTTCTATCGGCGTCTTCGGCTGTTCCCAATCTGCAATAGATTCCACCTTCTTCAGAACTACCTTGACTCCTTCAGCAGATATCACATGGCCCAAAAAGGTTACTTCATCCAGCCAGAACTCACACTTACTGAACTTGGCATACAACTGATGTTGACGAAGAAGAGTCAAAGCTCGACGAAGATGTTTCTCGTGCTCTAGCATGTCCCGACTATAGATCAAGATGTCATCTATAAAGACTACAACAAACTGATCTAAGAACGGATGGAACACTCTGTTCATCAAATCCATGAAAGCAGCAGGTGCATTGGTTAACCCAAACGGCATAACCACGAACTCAAAATGACCATACCTCGTCCTGAAAGCTGACTTTGGTATGTCATTCGCCCTTATTCTCAACTGATGATATCCCGACCGTAGATCAATCTTCGAAAACACTGTAGCACCATGCAACTGATCGAACAAATCATCTATCCTTGGCAACGGGTACTTATTCTTGATTGTGACTTTGTTCAACTGCCGATAGTCTATACACAACCGCATCGAACCATCCTTCTTCTTAACAAACAACACGGGAGCACCCCACGGCGACGTACTCGGTGGGAGAAAACCTTTCTCCAACAACTCTTGTAATTGCTTCTTCAACTCTGCCATCTCTGCTGGAGCCATCCTGTATGGTGACTGTGCAACTGGCTATGTTCCAGGGACCAGATTGATCTCGAAATCAATCTCTCGGGGTGGAGGAACACCAGGAAACTCCTCAAGAAACATGTCTGCGAACTCTCGAATCACGGACACCTCCTCAAGACTAGGACCTTTCGCTTTGGTAACCACAACGGTATCCACCACGTGAGCTAGGAACGCCTCACATCCTTGTCGTAACAACTTATCTGCCACCATAGCTGATACTAAACACGTCAGAAGAATCTTCCTATCTCCCTGGAAGACCCACTTCTCTCCAGCAACATCAAACACTGCCTGCTTGGATCCACAGTCCAAGACAACCTTATACTTCTCTAAGGTATCCATCCCGAGGATAACATCGAAACCATGCATATCAAGTGGTATAAGATCCACTTGAATGTGATGTCCCAAGAAAGACAAAACACAAGATGGACACTCTTCTCGAAGCAAAGAGGAACCATCAAGAGGGGTTTCTAACAACAAGCTATCCTTCTTACAACTAACAGGTAGATGACAGTTTTCAAGCATACTATAGGCGATAAAAGAGTGTGTAGAACCCGGGTCAACCAGAACAGATATAAAGCAAGAAGAAGACATATCAGAATGAAATAACTCCATCTGACCTGTCACCACTCGCGGGTTGACTATCGCCTTCGGCTGATTCATGGCATAGAATCGAGTCGTTGCTTGTTGTCCACGACCTCTGCTTCCTTGAGTAGACGATCCAGCTTGAGACGCCTGACCGCGTCCTCATCCTCTGCTACCACTGGGCTGCTGTCTCTTAGACTTCTGGAAACTCTGTCTCGGATGTTGTGTCACTTCAACATCTCTATTCGGGCAATTAAGCCTGAAATGCCCGACCTGTCCACAAAGATGACATGCCTTGTCCTCAAACCGTGGCCTAGCTGGCCCTATCACTGCCACAGAAGCTGAACTGTGCGCCTTGGATGGTGAGGAAACATAACCTCTTCCCTTACTCGGAGACCACTGAGATGGTACACCAGCACTTCTCATCGCTGACGGTGTCGAAAACCTGGGCTTCTTAAAGCCACCAAACCTTCATCCTTGAAACTGAGCAGGTCGTTTAAGAGACATAGACTCTCTTTTCTCCCATAATGTCCTCTCAATCCGCCGAACTGATTCCACGAATGTAGCAAACCTCTCTCGATTCTCCAACGCAGACACCGGGGTTGTCAACTCAGCACTTAAACCCTTCTCGAAACGTCTGATCTGTTCCTCATCTGTTACCGCCATGTGAGGACAGAACCTCAACAGATCCATAAACTTAGCTTCATACTCGGTGACGTTCATCGTTCCTTGTCACAACTTCTCGAACTGACTGATCTTCTCATCCAGGTACGTCTTGGGAAAGTATCTGGTGACGAACTCGCGTCGAAACACTTCCCAACTGATCACCTCACCAGGCCGCTTCTCTTCCTCGATGGTCCACCAGTGACCAACACTACCTTTCAGAAGGTAGACAGCATGCTTTACCTTGTCTGCTTCGGGGATGTCAAGGATCCGGAAAGCCTTCTCGAGACTTGTCAGCCACAGATCTGCATCCGCTGGATCATCCGTTCCAGCATAATCCGAAGCTCCAACTCGGCGAAGCCGCTCAAAGGTCTTCCCAATACCCGATGCTTCTCCATGGGGAACCTGTGCTCGTGGAGGAGGCACTGGTAATCGCTCAACCATGAGATTCATCGTAGCCATTAACTGCCCCATAAGCTGTTGGTAGGCAGGGTGTTCAAGTATGGCTGGGTTAGGTTGGGGGACCTCAGGCACCCGATCTTCATGTGCCTGTCCATCTGCTCCATCAACCGATGCAGCATCGCTATGCTCAGGAGCATGTTCTTCATGGTTTCCAGACATCTTGGCTTTTCTTCCGCTGAGGGCAGAAGATTTTATAAGATAACCTGGAAAACTCATAATAACAGACTCAACCTAGTCCTAGATCCCTGTAGACTCAGCGAACCTAAAGCTCCGATACCAAACTTGTGGCAACACATCCCATTATCACACAGATAATGAGGTGTTACGCAAAAACGTGCGGAAATCACCATAACCACAGATTATCAAAAACACGGGTTAATTAAAACCGATTGCGGAAAACATATAAACTGTGGGACTATTACTTTCCAGTCCTCATCCTACACAGAAACATGTCATAAATATACATACATGAAAACTGATACGCGTCAACAGCTCAGAAAAGTTGTTCATCCATCACATGAGTTCACCACATGTTCATATACATAAAGGCCCACATCCGGCCAACGACAGGATATACAACATCGTCGATTGATCATCGTGAAACAACATCAAAACACTGCCAAGGACCTGAGAGTACTGGGATGACTCTAGACTCTACTACAAAACATCCAAAACATCAGCATATCCATCGCTTGCCTTCTACTGCTCGTCAGGCTGCACGGCCGCAACACCACGACCATGACCACGTCTACCTCGACCACCTAAAAAGGGTGTAAACCAACGGAGTGAGACAATTGAACAATTGTCCCAGCGGGAAACATAACTTCCCACCGCAACTACAGAACCTCAGTAAGATAGACTATAACAGCAGATAACTAATAACATGTATATCAAGAGCAATATATATAAAACAAATCATTCTTGCCGACAAACGTACCAGCTGTACAGAAACATATAACCAGATATATCTCAAAGAATATGATTAGCAAGATAAAATGTATGTCTATGTATCATGATTATCAAAACAAGACATAATTTCGCATAACCTGACTTATTAAAATCAGACATATTATAACCTGCAAGATACACAGAGATAATACACAAATAAGGCTTCAACCAATATTTCGTGTTTATCCTAAGCAATATATACTAAACGGTTGTGTTACGTATTATTATGCCCTGAGGATTTGAATCGTACCATTCAAATCCAACCTCTGGCTGCAAAGCCTAAATCCAGTGCCATACAAGGTCAAATGGAAGAGCCGGACTCCACGACCTCCCACCTCGTGGTCAGTACACGAGTACAACACAAGCAGGACCGTAGTCACATGCTGAAGTGGTCTAAGCCATAGGGACAGCTCCATAGGCTACCCTCACTCTAGCCCGCCTTGGTACAGGTCTCGGCGCTAGTAAAACTGAGCCACGGGCCTGTTCACCGTGCTCTGTATACATATCTGAGTCTGTAACCAAAGTTACACTCTTACCTCCTCATTTTCAGGCTAGGAGCAACCTACACATATTCAACAATATGTGCTTCCAGGTTAACCCGTAGGAGAACCTGTTTCACCATCACCAAGTCCTGACGATGATGGATCTATGGCCAGGGCAAACTACATGATATAATTCCACTATAATTAATTAGTGTCTTTTAGATGGATTGCATGATTCAACCAAGTTATAATCATGCAAGATATAACAGAAAATAAAGAACATTATATTATTATTGAGACCTCATCAACCTGATCCATCATAAGGATCCAGCATCACATGTTACCACTTGGCCTCTTGTCAACCATCCAGATCCATACCAAGGATCATCACATATCACAGGATATCAATCCTTCATCATGTACTATCACTGCCTCTCAAGGCTCACATCATCATCATGGGACCAACACATTACATTTATATAACCTCATAGAACAAATATCAAGGTAATGTTGCTCATCACATATGTCTCATAGCCTTTTTATGGCTACACTTCACCTGCATGGTTAGGATACACAATAACCATATATTCAACATAAGGAATATGCTCATTTATCATGAGTTGTCATTCAAGATAATCTATTTATCAATATTACACTATTTGATGATCATGCTTGTTAAGCACATTGTACCATAATCATGCTTACCCTTATCTCAGGATTATACAACAATCGAGGTATTTATTCTATATGGAGAGTATGTTGGATATACAAAGCAGCACTAAAATCATCACTGTTGACATCCACTATCATTGTTGTTACCATTTTTACCATTATGCAAGCTACTAGTGTAACTATCATCATTCTCACTAGCAATTAAGCACAAGGGTTAATCCATGCATGCCATTACTATCATTATTGTCATCATTATTATGATCATCATCATTATCTACTATTATCTTCATTGCTATATCAAGCAAACTGTTAATGTAATTGCCACTTAGTCACATTATTACAATCATAACCATTATTATTACTTTCTCTTACTAGCAAGGCATTAACACAACTAACATCTTTGTTATCCACATATGATCATCATGACTATGTTATTATGATTATTACTAAGCAAGGCATTATTACCGAGATTTAGTTGTTCATAGACGTCTACTGTCATGATACTTGGGGCCATCACCAAAGGACCCAACAGCCCTCACCTAAAACCTCACAACCCTCACTATAGCTACATGCTCGGCTAGGCATGGGGGTTGCATGCTGCTTGCACTCAAACTGCTGCCTGCGCGCTCCTTCTGCCCGCTTGCTCACTCTGCTCGCACGCCCACTTCTACCCGCACGCTCACCTCTCACCCACACGCCCCCTTCAAAGGAGGATCGGGTGACACCAAGCTCTGCCCGCACACTCACTTCTCAAGTGAACCGGGTGACACGCATGTCGCGCGTCAGGGAGTGCTGCGCGGCTCGGGCGAGATGGGTGTCGCGCGCCAGGGAATGCTGCGCGGCTCACCCCATCAGGCACGCCCGTCCCATACTCACCACCTTCCCGACATCCTAGGCTAACACCCCAACATCCTCACAACTTCTAAGAGAGAGAGGGAGAGAAAGAAGGAAAGGAGAGAGGGAAGCACTCTCTACAAAACGTGCAACAGCATAAGGCCTATCGGCCTGCACGCCTCTAGGAAAGGAGGGTGTGTCACTCAGCTTACCCACTTCTGCTGCTCACCTCACATCAAGGGGTATCGCCCGATACACCCTCACCTATCGGCCATTACACCACCTATTCCTGTCGGGCAACACCACCAACTACTAAAGGAAGCCCTCTCATCCACCACAGGGACCAAGTCCTATCGGACAACAAAAGGATAACGTTCAACATTGCCATAACAGCCAGCAAAAACCCATTACTCGCCCTATCGCCCAACACATGGGCAGGGTATCGGCCAACCTCAAGGACATAACCCATTGTTCAACAAAGCTTTCATATCGTCCAACAAAGAGATGCCAAATCGTCCATCTCAAAGGCAAAGGTGCCCTGTCATCCATCAAGAGGATATCATCCAACAACTCAACCCAAGAGGGAGTATCGCCCAACACATGGTCACCATCAACCTCCAACTCAAGCATCACAAACCCTAGATCACTAGAAACCCTAAACCCTAAGTGTATATCGGCCACCAAAGGAAACTCAAGCATAAAACAAGCTAAGCTACTAAGTTAACTACTAACATACAACAAGGCTATTGCTAGAGGTAAAGGAATTAGGGTTAGAAGTCATGCAACCCGCCTTAAGCTCCAAGCTCCAAGGAAGAAGGAACACTCCAAGGTCCAAAGCTATGCTCCACCAAGCTACTCCAGAAAGGTGTGTCGGCCACCACTTCAACTCCAAGGGGGTGTGTCGGCCAACACAAGCAAGATGGAGAGGGATATCGTTCACTCAAGGTGGTGGAGAGACCAAAAGAGCAAAGGAGACTAAGGCAAGGAGAAGAGCTTCATATATAGGAAGAAGGGGGAGGAGAAACCAAGCTTTAACCATGCTAAGTGTCGTCCACCCAAGGGACACTTGTCCTAGGGTTTAAGCTAACACATTAGCAATCCAAGAGACACTTGTCCAAGCTAGACACCAAGTGTCACCAACCAAGGTCAAGCCACATGGGCGACACAAGCAAGAACTTCTGCTGGGCGACACAAACAAGCTACTGGGCGACACACCAAGGTGTTGGATGACACAAAGATCTCTTGGACGACACACACAACCCCTAGGTAGACACAAACTTACCTTGGATGACACAAGGCAAGCCAAGGCCGACACAAAGCTCAAACAAGCCCAAACAACACATTTCAAGGCCCAAACAAGCTCAACTCAGGCCCAAAGAACTCAAACAACAAGCCCAAGCCTTCCTCTCAGCCCTAGAGGAAGCAAAGAGGGGAAAACATCTCATAAGATGGCAAACTTGCACACAAAACCCTAAACTTGGGTTATTTGCAAGTAGCCCCTCGAACTCTCAACAAAGCACAACAAAACCGTAATCACCACTAAAGCTGATTAGCAAGCATCAAACCACCAAGATTAAGCAAAACAAACAGGGTAAACCCTAAACCCAGGTCAGGGTCCTTACAGAGATAGAGATCTCTACTTCTGGTGTATACGTGATAGAGATTAACTTTACTACTTCTTCATCATGGGTACTTGATACCAGATGCGGATCTCACATTTGTTCAAATGTGAAGGATCTTAAGAGAAGTAGGCCTTTAGGGAAATGCGAGGTTGAACTACGTGTTGCCAATGGGGCAAGAGTTGCCACCAGTGTTGTAGGAACCTATGAGTTAACTCTACCAAGTGGGCTAATAATACAGTTGAAGAACTGCTATTATGTACCTGCCATAAATAGGAATATCATTTCCGTCTCTTGTTTGGACAAGGATGGATTTGAATTTCTTATTAAGAATGGAAATTGTTCCATTTCTAAAGATGGGATCTTTTATGGAAGTTCCCCAATGTCTTATGGTCTATATTTGATAGATTTGGAGACAAGCGTATACAACGTAAACACCAAAAGGCAAAAACTCAATGACTCAAACAAAATGTATCTTTGGCATTGTCGTCTAGGGCACATAAATGAGAAGTGCATTTCTAGACTCCATAAAGATGGTTATCTAGACTCTTTTGATTATGAATCAATAGAGACATGTGAATCTTGTTTGTTGGGCAAGATGACCAAGACTCCCTTTCCAGGTAAAGGTGAGAGAGCTAGTGATCTATTAGGACTCATACATATTGATGTATGTAGGCCTTTTAGAACTAATGCCAGAGGTGGGTATCCGTACTTCATTACCTTTACTGATAACTTTAGTAGGTATGGCTATGTGTACCTGATGAAACATAAGTTAGAAACCCTTGAAAGGTTCAAGGATTTCATGAATGAAGTAAACAACCAACTTGGTAAAAGTATTAAGGCACTTCGATCCGATCGAGGTGGAGAATACTTAAGCCAGGAGTTTGAGGACCTTCTGCGAGCCCGTGGTATTGTATCACAATGGACTCCGCCTGGAACACCACAACATAATGGTGTGTCTAAAAGAAGGAATTGCACATTGTTGAATATGGTGCGATCAATGATGAGTTTTGTTGATCTTCCAATTTCTTTCTGGGGTTATGCTCTTGAAACCGCTGTATTTACACTTAACTGAGTACCATCTAAATCGGTTCAAAAGACACCATATGAGATACGGTATGGGAAGCGTCCCAAATTGTCTTTTATGAAGATTTGGGGTTGTGAGGCTTACGTCAAGAAAATGTTTCCTGATAAGCTTGGACCCAAATCCGATAAATGTTATCTTGTTGGATACCCCAAGGAAACGAGGGGATATTACTTATACCATCCTACTGACAACAAAGTGTTTGTTGCCATGGATGCTGTATTCCTAGAGAAGGAATTTATTTCCAAAGGAAGCAGTGGGAGGAAAATAGAGCTTGAAGTGGTTCAAGCCCAACAAGAAAACATTGAACCGATAGATGTATGAGAGGAATATGAAGATTCACAAGGTGTTGTAGAATCTCATTCTCCTCACTTAACACGAGGACCTCGTAGATCTAGTAGGACCCGCCTTGAACCTGAGAGGTTTGGATACCTTGTGACTCAAGAAGGTGGAGAGTTGGTCATAGATGATGATCCAACTACCTACATATAGTCTATGGAAGGACCAGATTGTGAGAAATGGCTTGAAGCCATGAGATCCAAGATGGAATCCATGTACTCCAACAAAGTATGGACTTTGGTGGAACCACCCGAAGGGGTAAAACCCATAGGGTGCAAGTGGGTCTTCAAGAAAAAGACCGACATGGATGGCAATGTGCAAACTTATAAAGGCAGATTGGTTGCGAAGGGATTTTGACAAGTTCAAGGTGTTAACTATGACGAAACCTTTTCTCCAGTTGCCATGATTAAGTCCAATGGGATCATGCTTGCTATTGCAGTTTATTATGACTATGAGATTTGTCAGATGGATGTTAAAACCGCATTCCTTAACGGGAATATAGATGAGGATGTGTACATGACACAGCCTGAAGGTTTTGTAGATCCAAAGAATGCCAATAAAGTCTGTAAGTTGTAAAGGTCAATCTATGGATTTAAGCAAGCATCTCGGAGTTGGAATCTTTGATTTGATGAGGAAGTCAAAGTGTTTGGCTTTATTCAAAATGAAGATGAACCTTGTGTGTATAAGAAGGTTAGTGGGAGCTCAACCACATTCCTCATATTGTATGTGGATGACATACTTTTGATGGGGAATGATGTCTTAGCCTTAGAGAAGGTAAAGACTTAGCTTGTGAATACTTTCTCAATGAAGGACTTAGGAGAAGCATCCTACATTCTAGGAATTAAGATCTATAGAGATAGATCTAGAAGGCTTCTCGGACTGAGTCAGAGCACGTACATCGACAAAGTGTTGAAGTGCTTCAGCATGGATAACTCAAAGAGAGGAAACATCCCCATGCTACATGGAGTCATCGTCTCTAGAGCTCAATGTCCCCAATCTTATGAAGAGAGGGAGCGTATTAATGGGATCCCATATGCATCAGCCATCAGATCCATCATGTACGCTATGTTGTGCACACACCCAGATGTCTCGTATGCTCTAAGCATGATGAGCAGGTACCAGTCAGATCCTGGGGATGCTCACTGGACAGCCGTAAAGAACATCCTCAAGTACTTGCGAAGGACTAAGGATCAGTTTCTTGTTTACGGTGGTGAGGAAGAGCTGGTTGTAAAGGGTTACATCGATGCAAGCTTCCAAACTGATAAAGATGATTACAGATCGCAGTCAGGATTTGTATTTTGCCTTAATAATGCAGTTGTGAGCTGGAAAAGTTCCAAGCAAGAAACAGTTTCCGATTCTACTATAGAGGTCGAGTATATTGCTGCTTCACATGCAGCAAAGGAGGCTGTGTGGATTAGGAAGTTCATTTCTGAACTTGGTGTAGTCCCCAGTAGCTGTGATGCAATTGAGCTTTATTGTGACAATAATGAAGCTATTGCACAAGCTAAGGAACCCAGATCACATCAGCAGTCCAAGCACATACTGCGGCGCTTCCATCTCATACGAGAGATTGTACAGCGAGGAGATGTGAAGATTTGCAAAGTACCAACTGAAGACAACATAGTTGATCCACTGACTAAGGCCCTTTCTCAGCAGAAGCATGATGGTCATGCCAGGTCACAAGGATTGAGGTTCCTTGGTGACTGGCTCTAAGTGCAAGTGGGAGTCTATTGGTATGTATGCCCATAGAGCAAGTCATATGATGATTGTAATGGGATACTTTGTAAATGATTTGAATAATAATAAAGGCAATTTCTGATCTATATGTTTAAACTGTTTCTGAGATTATGGTGTAACATGATAGATGTCTAAAGAATTGTTTTACTCAATGACGTATGCTTTTGGGTTGATGACCTAAATGATGAGATCATACAGATGATAAGAGTATACATTCTTGTTTAGTCCCTAGTCAGTTGTTATTGTGGAAATAACCATATACATCAATAACACTAAAGACTAGATTGTGTGCTGGTTGATGACAAAATCTCATTAGTCATGATATAGTGATATCAAACCAAGCACATAGGTACTTGTTAGAGAACAAGGTATCAGACAGACCCACCGTGAGAGTGACACATGGAACCATGACTTGGTAATCACAGTCAGCTCTCACAGTGATGGTGGTGAGTGTGATTCTTAGACCTGAAATTACTATACTCAACACATGTCGTTGGGTACACTTTGACATCATCAAACGTAGTCCTGAAACATGGGTTGTTATAAAGGTGATGATTGGGTGGCTTTGACACATGGGGCTTTTGAGGGGTGAGTGATAGATATGGGATTTGTCCCTCCTAAGGGAGTTTGATGTCTATGGCCACTTGATGAGTAGGATTGAGAAAGGCATGCACATGCACGTGTGAATCAATATGTGATATTGATGTCACACACATCTCACCCAGTCTGCTCTGAGATCAAGGAAATGAATGAACATTGACAGGATGATTGTTCCATGCCTCGAGTTCATTCAGGATATCAGTGATAAAGGAATTATACATTCACTGTAACACCATTCACGGATTGTAGGATTGAAAGTTGTTCTCCAACTTTCTATTTCACTTGGGTAGCACTGATGTGTGACTAGGCACTGCTCTTTGCTTGTGAAGTCATAAGTGTTATGGACTTTCACTGCCAACGTGAAATGGACCTGCAGGGTCACATACATAGGATTTAACCTGGAATAGGAGTTTGTCCACAAACAATGTTTAGATTGATTACTAAAGGAGTTTAGTAGTTTAATTAAACACTCAATCAATTGATAGCTCAGTATCATAATGTTCAAGGTGTTGGACTGATTGATTAGAGTATTGGATTGATTGAAACTGTGACTAACTGATTCTGCACAATCTGCATTCCCAACCGATCAGCTCATGTGATGAACCGATCGGCTGAGCTTAGTGAACCAATCGGCTCAACTGGTGAGTCGACCGGCTCATGGACAGGGTGAAACGATTTGTTCAAGTGTTGAAACGATCGGTTCAAGTCCAACCAAGCAAGTTGGGAAAGTAAGATTGGTGAGAAATTTCCTTTCATTTCACTTGCCCAATTTGATTGGAACAAGGATTGGTATTTGATACCAATTTGAAACAAAAGAAGAAAAGTCAATCGGGAACTGATCAGGACCATGAACCGTCCGGTTCAGAAGTGAACCGACCATTTCATGGGTCCCAACCGATCGGTTGAGGTGTCAACCGATCGGCTCAGATCCCCAACCGACCGTTTTAGTTGTGAAACGATCAATTCAGGTTACGTAGTTGGTTGTTTTTGTGGAAATCTCGAACCCTTCTACTCATGCTTTAGTCCCGCATTGCCCGGGATAGAGAACCCTGTCCCATGACCCTCCTATATATAGGGGTATTGGGGGCTTCTCAAAGTACAACCCAGTGCAAACCAGTTGCTCTGCAAAGTTGTCGTTCTCTCTGGTTTTGGTAACCGAGAGAGCCCTCGCAAGTGCTACCCGATAAGGGAGGCACAGCAAGGGAAAGACAACTGCAGAAAGCGACTGGTGGCAGGAGAGTGTGTTGGCGACTAGTACACCGATAGAAGGGTGCGACTCCTTCCGATTCCTAGTGGGACAAGGAGATCGGAGTTCCAGGCAGTCCGTGTGGACGACTACAGAGGCGGGAGATCTCTGTCACTCGGAGGACAACTGTCAATCCTGACAGTCCCGGTGAGACCATGAGTCTTCAGTCCTTGTGCGACCAGGAGCTGCATAGACACCGTCCAAGACCGGAGGTGAAGACTGTGTAAGGTGCGAGGTTCCGAGCAAGCCTCGGGACAAGGTATGCATCCACAAACCATCTTTCCTATTATATAGAAGTTGACGCGATTCCTTTTATTCTGGGTTTGAGGGAGAAAATTTTTGTTTCCGCTGCTTCTCTGTCTCCCGTAAAACCCTACAGCCCTACTCCAACCCCAGTCCTATGCTTTTTCAGGATACTTCAAAGGAAGCAGTCATCGGGATGATGGGGGCGTTGTCCCCTATCTTTTCTTTGTTCCTATGTGCGGAACAGGGGGTCGTGTGCAGACTGCGGAAGGGGGCGATGGGCAGACAACCCTCCCAAGCATGAACTCATAGGCGGGGCAGGGCAGGACCTTCAATCCCTCATCCAGTGGTGACCTCATGAGCATTGTGGGCCAGCGGTGAGGAGCTGCGATGGTGAGCGGCTGATGGTTGGTGAGAAGACATCTGGTGTCGTTGGTTGTTGGGACTAAGCGGCCCAGTGATGATGGGCATAGGTGCACATTGTGGACCACAAGATGCGAATCCATAGTTGTAGGTGGCACATAAATGAAATGGTAACACTCCTCTGGTTCTCTAAAGTTCTGGATATAAACTCTCAAAAATGATATCTTGCTCATACTAAGACCAAAACATACGAACCTGCATACCAAATTGATACACTCGAAAAGATCTACAATATGAGAACAATTTTGACCCTAAAAACTCTTTCTATATCTCGGTTTTTCCAAATATGTAATCTTTGACCTTTTGACCACTTTTAATTCATGATTATAATAAAGTTTTAATTTTTGGTATATTTATAGCCTCCTAAGCATCAATCGATAACTCTTATGCTCTTATGACCCTAATGAATGTCCTAATCATCCTAATTGCTCTTGAATGTCCCTAATTGCACAAGTGACATATATTTTGGATTATAATGATGTACCTTGCCCTAATTATATAATCATGCTCATCAATGATATATAATCTTGAACTGAGCTTGAAATCAGTAAGTATAAACCTCTCTATGATTGTAATATCATCCCCTAGATCCCTATTTGCTATGTCTATTTCACATGACACTTATTGCATGTATGAGTGAATGTTGGTACCCCATGTTGGTGGTTTTATGGCTAGACCCTAGTGGACATCACCTTACTTTAAATGTGTTTCTTATGTCCTATTCTTGTTGATCTAAACTGTCCCTTATGTTTGGTTCTATTTCATTTATGGTCTTTGACCTGGATTACTCTATTATGAGTCTCGTGACATAATTTGAGCTAAGTGTCCTAAATCTCGTAATGTCCACATGAAATCTCAAAATGATATGAAACTTGAACCACACGCTTATGATGACCCCTAAATCATTAAGAGATCACTAATCATGTAATTAACCAACTTTGAACCCAACTTGGCCAAAATCCTAAAATGAAGATAATCAGGGTTAATGATGAGAATCTAATGTATATATGTAATCTTGTTCTTAATCAGGTTTGGCATGTGGCTAGATGGTGAAGGATATGTTAGGTTATGAAATCTCTGAATTAGGTATGGGCCTTATCTAGTTATATGACTATCGCTTTCTTGCTTAAAAAGACATATATTGTATGCTTGCTTGTATATTTGCTCAAATATTGCCATGTAGTATTTCTATGTCTTACTCGATGTTTGCCTCATCAGTTTTATAACTTGAACATATATATATATATATATATATATATATAGAACTCCATTATAATATTATTGATAAAGGGTTAGCTCTTGGCTACGGCCTTGAGGTCCCTCTCATATAAAAGGGTTAGCTAAGCTTGATCACCCTTATGGACCCTTCCGACGGGAAGATGGTCAAAGGCCTTAAACATGCTTGATATTGTTGGTATAATGGAGTGAAATGACATAAAATATGGTTTCACATTTGTTAAACAGTTAACATGATTATTCTTGTTCGTTTAGTGTTGAAATCTTTTCAAATTATGCAAAGCTTATATATATGTATCTTTCTGCCCCATACTCAGCACCTCGTGTGTTGACCCATTTCTCATATTTTGTTTTTAGGTTCAGAGATGGCTAGAAGGTTGATGGGCTTGGTGAGATATGTTAGGTGTACTTATTGTAAGATCCATATATAGTATACATGAGAAGACTTGTACTTGAATATGTAATTCAAATCATGTAATATAATAATGTTGCTTAATATATCTTGTTGATTGTTGAGATTATGTTGGTGCTTGTATCTTGTTAATTATTCATGTGTGCTAAGCTTTACGCTTCCGCATGTTGCCTTTGGTATTCGTTTGGTTCATGGGACTGGGATTCCGATTTTGTGACAGTTGGTTCCAATGTATGTTTTGGCTTTTGATGGTTGCTACTTTTTGTGTTGGTTTCAGCCTGAACATGAGCTTTGGTTAGTTTTTAGCTGAGGCATATATGGTGATGTGTAGCGGGTCGCTACACATGGTTGATGCCTTTGCTAGCAGTTTCTACACTGACCCAAAGTGTTGTGGTTGGTACCCTTAGTGGGATAACCCTAAGCGATCGCAACACATGGAGAAAAAGGGGTCGATACAATACCCTACCTATATAGTTAATACATGTTGTTTTGCATAAGTTGAGTAATGATGATGTGAGTGATAAACCCTAATGTGCTCCAAGAAAATGGGATATGATGCAACTAGGGTTATATGATGATTATTGAATTGAAACCCTCATTGGCTACATGGGAAAACCCTAACCCTAATTCTCAAACATATGTTATAATTGTTGAGCTTTCTTGAGTAATTATCATGAGATGATGTTTTCTCTCTCCTACTTGTGTAACTCTAACCTTACAGGTGGAACTAAATAACATAGATAAGTGAATGTTGTGGTTTGATTGATGCGGTATAGGGTGAATGGTTATGAGCCTCGTTAAGGCATGATGATATGATAATGACGTGTTTTGGGTCTCATGACCTGGTAAAGGCTTAATGCCTAAATGAGAGGTGATATCATCTAGCAAGGAGATGAGGGATTTTGATTCCCTAACGATGTGATAATGTTGGTGGCCTTGTATGGTAGTAGTATCAAGTGATGATGTGATAAGTTTATACTTCATAAGTTTTATATCTTCTGGAGTTGTAACATACCCTGATCTTTGTAGAGTTTGTTTAGGATTTGTACATTGTAACTTGATTGATGCTAAAAGACACTCAATTGGCCTAACTAATCAATTGAAACCATAATCATGTAGTTTACCTACGCCATAGATCCATCTTCAGTGTCAGTACTTGCTAGATGGTGAAACGGGCTCTCCCTTTATGGAAGCTAAAAGTCGTATATTGTTGAGTATATGCATTTCACATGATTGGCTGGGGTCATACCCTGGCAGGAGAACGATCGAGGAAGTATCTCAGTGACGTGATTCAATGCATATGTGAGATGATTTGAGGTTGGTTGTGGTCATACCTCGACAGGAGTGTGTTGCGATCATAACTCATTTTTCACTCCTGGTGTGCCTGTATACCATGGCATGTTAGGCTATTTTGCAGTTGGACTTTATATGTTATTGTGGCAGACTCAGACAGACCTAGGGTGTGGGAGATCATAGGAGTCCAGATCCTCCTAGATCTTGTATGTCACTAATTTTGACTTAGCAGTGGTCAGTTGGAGCACGAGTGGCAAACCTCATCTCCTCAAGGCATAATAAAAGATGTAATACAGCTGTGTAGTATACTTGCTTAGTGTGGCAACACATCCCACTATCACACAGACAACGAGGTGTTACGTGAAAACGTGCGGAAATCACCATAACCACAGATTATCAAAAACACGGGTTAATTAAAACTGATTGCGGAAAACTGATAAACTGAGAAACAATTACATTTGAGTCCATATCCTGCAAGAAATCAGGTTATATACATATCCATACAAGCATGGATACATGTCCATAGCTTAGAGCAACAGCTGTCCTGTCATAATGTGAGTTCATCACATGTTATTACATTCAAGGCCCACATCCGGCCAGCAGCAGGACATACAAAACATCTACAGATGTACATCGTGAAACAACGTCAAAACACCGCCAAGGACCTGAGAGTACAGGGATGACTCTAGACTTTATCACAAAACATCCAAACAACAACATATCCAACGCTTGCCTTCTACTGATCTTCTTGCTGCTCGGCCGCAACTCCGCGACCACCACCACGTCTAGCTCGACCACCTAAAAAGGGTGTAAACCAGCGGGGTGAGACAATTGAACATTGTCCCAGTAGGAGGCATAACTCCTCACCAAAACTACAAAACCTCAGATATATGTAAAGCAGCTAAAAAGTATAACATGAGCAGTCTATGAAATAAAGCTATCCAAGATTACCAGATGTATCCAAGTATTACATGTGAAACATGATTAACATACATGATATCCAAGTTCTACTGCCATTGAAGAACATATAAGTAACTGCAAGATATAAAGAGAGTATCTACACAAACAAGGCCTCAACCAATATTTCATGTTTGTCTTAAGCAGTATATACTAAACGGCTAGATTACGTTTTATTATGCCCTGAGGAAGTGAACTGTACCGTTCAAATCCAACCTTCGGCTGCGAAGCCCATAACTGGTGCCATACAAGGTCAATGTAAGAGCCGGAATCCTTGACCTCACCCCTCGTGGTCAGTACACGAGAAACAAAGCAGGACTGCAGTCTCGTGCTCAAGTGGCCTTTAGCCACAGGGTCAACTCCTCAGGCTACCCTCTGCCTAGCCCGCCTCGGTACAGGTCACGACGCTAGTAAAACTGAGCCACGGGCCTGATCACCATGCTCTGAGCCATGAATGCATTCATGCTCATCATATCACATATCCTGAGCCATGGGCCTGTTCACCATGCTCATCACATATTCGAGTCTGCAACCACAGCTGCACTCGTTTCCCTATCTATTTGAGGCTAGGAGAAACCTCACATATTCAAAAATATGTGCTCCGGGTTAACCCGCAGGAGAACCCGTTTCACCATCACCAAATCCTGACGATGATGGATCTATGGCCAGGGCAAACTACATGATAGATTTCACTGTGATTAATTAGTATCTTTTAGATGGATTGCAAGATTCAACCAAGTTGTATAACATGCAAGCTATAAAATGAAATAAACAATTATAAATTCAACATTATGCTTCCACTACAATTCACATCATACTGATCCATCACAAGGACCCCACATCACATGTTATCACTTGGCCTCTTACCAATCATCCAGATCCATCTCAAGGATCATCACATACCATGGGATCTCAATCCCTCATCACATAATGCCACTGCCTCTCAAGGCTTATATCATCATCACAGAACATCATTCATAATATACATGTCATCTCATTGTTCACATATAATCATTCCTCATAGCCTTTCATTTGGCTATGCATTACCTATTTAGCATTATTCAATTATCAACATGAAGTAACATTAGTGGTTGTATCCTTTGCATAATTATAGCTCATCTCATGATCTCATGTCATAGCATTTAGCAAACCCTAATGTATGCTTATTATTACTCTTGGCATTATAAGATAAACAAGGTGCTCACACTCGTGTGTATGACATATTAAGACTTGAAGAATAAGCTTTATCATAAGGAACATTATCATGCAACGAGTCATCATAGATTAACAAAAGTATAGCTGACACATTAGCTTTCTATGACAAACGGAACCCTCACAAGAAATACTCAAAACCCTCACTAAAAACCATACCGGGCAGGGCTCACTCTTACCCAAAATTGTATCGGGCAACCAGCTCACACTACCCGCGTGCAATGCGCAACGCTGGGTCAAGGGCGAGCGTGCAGAGTATATCGGTCAGTGCAACGCACACAAGGGCATGCACGGTACCGGGTAGATGGGTGTTAGCCATGTGACGTGTACTGGAGCGTGCAGCTCGTGCCGGGCAAGCTACCTGTATCGAGCGAGTAACTTGTGCCGAGCGAGCAAGGGTAGGCATCAGGCGTGCCGGGTACCTGTGTCATGCAGGGGAGTATCGGTCGGCACGGTTGGTCATATCGTGCATGGGTGTGTCATGTAAGGTTCTAACGCTCTCTGCCGAGCGAGCAACTCTACTGGGCGAGCAGCTCTACCCGGCGAGCAAGGTTGGTGTCGGGCAACCAAGGATCGGCTCGCACGCCCGACACAAACAGAACTAACAACAACTGCCAAGGTGAGCATACCGGGCAAGATGCCCCATAAGCGTGCCGTGCAGGGGGTCTAGGCCAAGAGGGTTGTCGGGCAGCACCTCCCCATGCCCATATCGTCGAAGGTACATCTCAACAAGGGTTATCTACTACCTCACACATGGACACCCGAAACCCTAGAGAAGGGTCACCACCAAACCAAGCTCACCCTTCTAGCCCATGGTGAGAAGAGGGTCTTGCTCAAGCAACTAGGACACCAGCTCACCTCAATCGACTAAGAAGGAGGGGTGTTGCTCATGGCACTAGGAGCCTAAACTCACTCATTTAGACCAAGGGGAGAAAGGAGTGTTGCTCACCTACAAACCCTAGATCACAAGGATCGGCCAACATGAAAGCTAAACAAGAACCAAGCTACAACATGCATATAAACGAGACATAGCAAGAGATAAATTAATTAGGGTTAGAAGTTATGCAACCCGCCTTAAGCTACAAGCTCCAAGGAAGAAGAAGAGCTCCAAGATTCAAGGGATGTCGACCACCACTTGCTCCTTCAAGGTGTGTCGGTCACCAAGCTTGCTCCTTCAAGGGTGTATCGGCCACCACTCTCTTCTTCAAGGGGATATCATCCACCACTAGCAAGGAAGGGGGGTTGTGTCGTGCACAAGATGGAGAGGAACCAAAGGGACCTTAAGCTAAGGAAGGAACCGTCTATATAGAAGGAAACGGAGGAGAAAACAAGGTTGGTTCAAGCAAGGTGTCACTCGCCTAGGGACACTTGTCCTAGTGCATGAGCCACCACTCTAGCAAGCTCCATACACATGTCCAAGATATGTACCAAGTGTCCACTAAACAAGGTCAAAGCTAGGTCAAGAATCATGGGTGACACAACATGTTTCTCCTTGGGCGACACACTCCATTGCCATGGGCGACACACACTCAACTTGGCCGACACGAACACTCCTAGGCCGATACAAGGCTCAACCAAGCCCAAACAAGGCACCTCAAGGCCCAAACAAGCTCAACCAAGGCCCAAAGAACTCAAGCAACAAGCCCAAGCCTTCCTCTAAACCTTATAGGAAGCAAAGAGAGAGAGGAACACCTCACAAGGTGGCAAACTTGCCCACAAAACCCTAGACTTGGGTTATTTGCAAGTACCACCTCCAACTCTCAACAAAACACAACCAAACCCTAATCACCACTAAAGGTGATTAGCAAGCACCAAAGCACCAGGGTTAAGCAAAGCAAACAGGGTAAGCCCTAAACGAAGGTCAGGGTCCTTACAATCTAACCCCCTTTTAAGGGATTTTGTCCCCGAAATCCAAAGAGAAAAGCGAGGGATACTTCCTCCTCATCTCTTCCTCAAGCTCCCATGTGGCTTCCTCAACGCCACGACGCTGCCAAAGAACCTTCACAAGAACCAGGTCCTTCCTCTTCAGCTTCTTAACTCTTCTGTCAAGAATCGCCACAGGACCTTCTTCGTAGGTTACATCTTCATCAAGCTCAACTTCAACTGGCTGTATCACTGTTCCTGAATCTGGATGGCTTTTCTTCAGCATACTGACTTGGAACACTGGATGTAGCATGTGCAACTCTGGAGGTAACTCTATCTCGTAAGCTACCTTTCCAACACGTGCTATAACTGGGTAAGGCCCCATATACCTAGGTGCCAACTTACCCTTCCGGACAAACCTCAACACACCTTTCCACGGCGAGACTTTAAGATATACCTTGTCTCCTACCTAGAACTCAAAAGGTCATCGACGATTGTCTGCATATGACTTCTGCCTATCTTGTGCCACTTTCAACTGTTGATGTATCACCTTGATCTTTTCTGTTGTCTACTGTACTAACTCAGGACCCAACAACTGATACTCACCAGACTCATACCAACACAAAGGAGATCTGCACTTCCTCCCATACAAAGCCTCCTAAGGAGCCATGTAAATGCTCCGCTGATAACTATTGTTGTAGGCAAACTCTATCAAACTAAGATGCACATCCCAACTGCCTAGGAACTACAAAACACAAGCTCGAAGGAGATCCTCCAAAATCTGAATAGTCCTTTCAGACTGTCCATCTGTCTGTGGGTGGAAAGCGGTACTGAACCTCAACTGCGTTCCCAACGCTCTGTGCAAATGCTCCCAGAAACGACTCGTGAACTGAGGACCTCTCTCAGATACTATCGTTGCTGGCACACCATGCAAACAGACTATCTCATCTACATATACTCTGGCGAGCTTCTCAGCTGTATACGTTGTCTTCACAGGTAGGAAATGGGCAGACTTCGTCAATCTGTCCACTATCACACAAATGGAATCATGATTTCTAGTTTTCCCGGGTAGACCAACTACGAAATCCATGGTTATATGATCCCATTTCCACTGCGGTATTGACAAAGGTTGCAACGTACCTGCCGACTTCTGATGTTCAGCCTTCACTTGCTGACAGACCGCACATCTTGCCACGAACTCAACCACATCTTTCTTCAGGCCGGGCCACCAATACAAGTCCTTCAGACTATGGTACATCTTGGTGACACCTGGATGCATAGCATACATCGATGTGTGTGCTTCCTCTAGCACCAACTTCCTCAGCTCATCAACATCAGGAACCACCATCCTATCACGATGGCAAACTAGCCCATCCTCAGACTCATGAAACCCATCACGCTTTTCACTGCCAAACTCTGATCTGATCAACTGTACTGCATCATCTATCTACTGTGCATATTTGATCTACTGTCTCAACGTAGGCTTGACTTGCATTTGTGCTAAAAGCCCAGCTAACGAGGAAACCTCCATCTACACGTTCATCTTCCATAGAGAGACAAACATATCCCACCTATGGCATACCAGGGAACTCAACTGTGTCTGCTTGGAAGAAAAAGAAGACTTTCGAATGAGCGCATCAACTACCACATTAGCCTTACCAGGATGATACTCGACAGTGCAGTCATAATCATTGATCAACTCCATCCATCGCCGATGTCGCATGTTCAACTCTTGCTGCGTAAAGATGTACTTCAGATTCTTATGATCCGTAAAGATCTGACACACTTCCCCATAAAGATAGTGTCTCCAAATCTTTAACGCATGAACCACAGCCGCCAACTCCAAGTCATGAGTCGGATAGTTCTCCTCGTGTTTCTGAAGCTGTCGTGAAGCCAAAGAAACCACATGATCATCCTGCATCAGCACACAACCTAATCCTTTCTTGGAAGCATCGTAGAAAACCACATAGCCTCTCCCAGGCTCTAGCAGGATCAATACTAGAGCACTGGTCAGCTTCTCCTTCAAACTCTGGAAAGCTTGCTGACATCGATCATCCCAGACAAAAGGTGCGTCCTTTCTCATCAACTTTGTCATCGGTAAAGCAATCGAACTGAAGTCCTTGATAAACCTCTGGTAGTATCCTGCTAAACCTAGGAAACTACGAACTTCTGTCGGCGTCTTCGGCTGTTCCCATTCTGAAACGGATTCCACCTTCTTCGGATGTACCTTAACTCCTTCAACAGATATCACGTGACCCAAGAAAGTCACCTCTTCCAACCAGAACTCACACATACTGAACTTGGCATACAACTGATGTTGGCGAAGAAGAGTCAACGCTCGTCGAAGATGTTGCTCATGCTCTAGCCTATCCCGACTATAGATCAGGATGTCGTCTATAAAGACTACAACAAACTGATCTAAGAACGGATGGAACACCCTGTTCATCAGGTCCATGAAAGCAGCAGGTGCATTGGTTAACCCAAATGGCATAACCACGAACTCATAGTGACCATACCTCGTCCTGAAGGCTGACTTTGGTATGTCATCCGCCTTTATCCTTAGCTGATGATATCCGGACCGTAGATCAATTTTCGAAAACACTGTAGAACCACACAACTGATCAAACAGATCATCTATCCTTGGAAATGGGTACTTGTTCTTGATCGTGACCTTGTTCAACTGTCGGTAGTCTATGCACAACCGCATCGAACCATCCTTCTTCTTGACAAACAAAATGGGAGCACCCCAAGGCGATGTGCTCGGTCAGATGAAACCTTTGTCCAGCAACTCTTGTTACTGCTTCTTCAACTCTGCTATCTCCACGGGAGCCATCCTGTACGGTGTCTGTGCAATTGGTTGCGTCCCTGGAACCAGATTGATCTTGAAATCAATCTCTCGGGGTGGGAGTTTCACCAAGAAACTCCTCAAGAAACACATCTACAAACTCTCGGACAACTGACACCTCCTCAAGGCTAGGACCTTTCGCCTTGGTAACCGCGACGGTATCTACCACATGAGCTTAGAACGCCTCACATCCTTGCTGTAGCAACCTATCTGCCACCATAGCTGATACCAGACACGTCGGAAGAATCTTCCTATCTCCTTGGAAGGTCCACTTCTCTCCAGCATCGGCAAACTCCGCCTGCTTGGTACCGCAGTCCAGAACAACCTTATACTTCTCTAAGGTATCCATCCCAAGGATAACATCAAAACCATGCATATCAAGTGGTATAAGGTCCACTTGAATTCGGTGTCCCGAGAAAGACAAGACACAAGACGGACACTCTTCTCAAAGCAACGAGGAACCAGCAAGAGGGGTTTCCAACAACAAACTATCCTTCTTACGACTAACAGGTAAACGATAGTTCTCAAGCATACTATAGGTGATAAAAGAGTACATAGCACCCGGGTCAACCAGAACAGATATATGGCAAGAAGAAGACATATCAGAATGAAACAACTCCATTTAACCTGTCACTACTCGCGGGTTGACTATCGCCTCCGGCTGACTCATGGCATAGAATCGAGCCGTCGCTTGCTGTCCACGCCCTCTGCTTCCTTGAGCAGACGATCCAGCTTGAGACGCTTGACCGCGCCCTCGTCCTCTGCTACCACTGGGTTGTGGTCTCTCTGACCCCTGAAGGTTCTGCCTCGGCTGCTGTGTCACATCATCATCTCTGTAGGGACAACTCGACTTGACATGCCCTATCTGACCGCATGCATAGCATGTCCTAACATCAACTCGTGGCCTAGATGGCCCTGTCACTACCACGGAAGCCGAACTTTGTGCCTTAGATGGTGAAGAAACATAACCTCTTCCTCTGCCCTGAGACCACTGAGATGGTCCACCAGAACCCCTCATCATTGTCGGTGCTGTAAACCTGGGCTTCTTGAAGCCACCAAACCTCTGACCCTAGAACTGAGCACGTCTCTTCTTAGCCACATACTATCTCTTCTCCCTTACAGATCGTTCGATTCTCCGGATGGATTCCACAAACATCGCAAACCGCTCTCGGTTCTCCAACGCAGAAACCAGTGTTGTCAGCTCAGCACTCAGACCCTTCTCGAAACGTCTGATCCATTCTTCGCCTGTCTCTGCCATGTGAGGACAAAACCTCAACAGATCCATAAACTTGGCTTCATACTTGGTGATGTTCATCGTTCCTTGCTGCAAACTCTCAAACTGACTGATCTTCTCGTCCAGATACGTCTTGGGAAAGTATCTGCTGACGAACTCGCGCCGAAACACTTCCCAACAGATCACCTCACCAGGCCACTTCTCTTCCTCAATGGTCCACCAGTGACCAGCACTACCTTTCAGAAGGTAGACAGCATGCTTTACTTTGTCTGCTTCAGGGATGTTAAGGATCCGGAAAGCCTTCTCAAGACTTGTCAGCCACAGATCTGCATCTGCTGGATCAGCCGTTCCAGCATAATCTGAAGCTCCGACTCGGTGAAGCCGCTCGAAGGTCTTCCCAATACCCGATGTTTCACCACGGGGAACCTGTGCTCTCGGAAGAGGCACTCAACCATGAGATTCATCGTAGCCATCATCTGTACCATAAGCTGTTGGTAGGCAGGATGTTCAAGAATGGATGGGTTAGGTTGGGGGAACTCAGGCACCCGATCTTCATGTGTCTGGCCGACTGCTCCATCAACAGATGCAGCATCGCTGTGCTCAGCAGTGTGTTCGTCATGGTTTTCAGACATCTTGGCTTTTCTTCCGCTGAGGGCAGAAGATGATTGTGAGGAAATCTGGAAAACTCATAAGAATAGACACAACCTAGTCCTAGATCCCTGTAGACTCAGCGAACCTAAAGCTCTGATACCAAAACTTTGTGGCAACACATCCCACTATCACACAGACAGCGAGGTGTTACACGAAAATGTGCAAAAATCACCATAACCACATATTATCAAAAACACGGGTTAATTAATACCGATTGTGGAAAACTGATAAACTGAGAAACAATTACATTTGAGTCCATATCCTACAAGAAATCAGGTTATATACATATCCATACAAGCCTGGATACATGTCCACAGCTTAGAGCAACAACTGTCCTATCATAACGTGAGTTCATCACCTGTTATTACATTCAAGGCCCACATCCGGACAGCAGCAGGACATACAAAACATCTACAGATGTACATCGTGAAACAACGTCAAAACACCACCAAGGACCTGAGAGTACAGGGATGACTCTAGACTCTATCACAAAACATCCAAGCAGCAACATATCCAACGCTTGCCTTCTACTGATCTTCTTGCTGCTCGGCTGCAACTCCGCGACCACCACCACATCTAGCTCGACCACCTAAAAAGGGTGTAAACCAGTGGGGTGAGACAATTGAACATTGTCCTAGAGGGAGGCATAACTCCTCGCCAAAACTACAAAACCTCAGATATATGTAAAGCAGCTAAAAAGTATAACAAGAGCAGTCTATGAAATAAAGTTATCCAAGCTTACTAGATGTATCCAAGTATTACATGTGAAACATGATTAATAAGACAGGATATCCAAGTTCTACTTCCATTGAAGAACACATAAGTAACTGCAAGATATAAAGAGAGTATCTACATAAACAAGGCCTCAACCAATATTTTGTGTTTGTCTTAAGCAGTATATACTAAACGGCTGGATTACATTTTATTATGCCCTGAGGAAGTGAACCGTATCGTTCAAATCCAACCTTCGGCTGCGAATCCCATAACCGGTGCCATACAAGGTCAATGGAAGAGCCGGAATCCACGACCTCACCCCTCGTGGTCAGTACATGAGAAACAAAGCAGGACCGCAGTCTCATGCTCAAGTGGCCTTTAGCCACAGGGTCAGCTCCTCAGGCTACCCTATGCCTAGCCCGCCTCGGTACAGGTCATGACGCTAGTAAAACCGAGCCACAGGCCTAATCACCGTGCTCTGAGCCATGAACGCATTCATGCTCATCATATCACATATCTGGAGCCAAGGGCATGTTCACCATGCTCATCACATATCCGAGTCTGCAACCGCAGCTGCACTCGTTTACCTCTCTATTTGAGGCTAGGAGAAACCTCGCATATTCAAAAATATGCGCTCCGGGTTAACCCGCAGGAGAACCCGTTTCACCATCGCCAAATCCTTACGATGATGGATCTATGGCCAAGGCAAACTACATGATAGATTTCACTGTGATTAATTAGTATCTTTTAGATGGATTGCAAGATTCAACCAAGTTGTATAACATGCAAGCTATAAAAGGAAATAAACAATTATAAATTCAACATTATGCTTCCACTACAATTCACATTATACTGATCCATCACAAGGACCCCACATCACATGTTATCACTTGGCCTCTTGCCAATCATCCAGATCCATCTCAAGGATCATCACGTACCATGGGATCTCAATCCCTCATCACATAATGCCACTGCCTCTTAAGGCTTATATCACCATCACAAAACATCATTCATAATATACCTGTCATCTCATTGTTCACATATAATCATTCCTCATAGCCTTTCATTTGGCTATGCATTACCTGCATGGTTAGCATTATTCAATAATCAACATGAAGTAACATTAGTGGTTGTATCCTTTTCATAGTTATACCTCATCTCATGATCTCATGTCATAGCATTTAGCAAACCCTAATGTATGCTTATTATTACTCTTGGCATTATAAGATAAACAAGGTGCTCACACTCGTGTGTATGACATATTAAGACTTGAAGAATAAGCTTTATCATAAGGAACATTATCATGCAACGAGTCATCATAGATTAACAAAAGTATAGCCGACGCATTAGCTTTCTATGACAAACGGAACCCTCACAAGAAGTACTCAAAACCCTCACTAAAAACCATACCGGGCAGGGCTCACCCTTACCCAAAACTGTATCGGGCAACCAGCTCACACTGCCCGCGTGCAGCGCTCAACGCTGGGTCAAGGGCGAGCGTGCAGGGTATATCGGCCAGTGCAACGCGCGCAAGGGCATGCACGGTACCGGGTAGCTGGGTGTTAGCCATGTGATGCGCACTGGAGCGTGCAGCTCGTGCCGGGCAAGCTACCTGTATCGAGTGAGCAACTTGTGCCGGATGAGCAAAGGTAGGCATCAGGCGTGCCGGGTACCTGTGCCGTGCAGGGGAGTACCGGGCGGCACGGTTGGTCATATCGTGCATGGGCGTGTCGTGCAAGGTTCTAACGCTCTCTGTCAGGCGAGCAACTCTACTGGGCGAGCAGCTCTACTCGGCGAGCAAGGTTGGTGTCGGGCAACCAAGGATCGGCTTGCGCGCCCGACACAAATAGAACTAACAACAACTGCCAAGGTGAGCATACCGGGCAAGATGCCCCATAAGCGTGCCGTGCAGGGGGTGTAGGCCAAGAGGGCTGTCGGGCAGCACCTCCCCCTACCCATATCATCCAAGGTACATCTCAACAAGGGTTATCTACTACCTCACAGATGGACACCCAAAACCCTAGAGAAGGGTCACCACCAAACCAAGCTCACCCTTCTAGCCCATGGTGAGAAGAGGGTCTTGCTCAAGCAACTAGGACACCAGCTCACCTCAATCGACTAAGAAGGAGGGGTGTTGCTCATGGCACTAGGAGTCCAAACTCACTCTTCTAGACCAAGGGGAGAAAGGAGTGTTGCTCACCTACAAACCCTAGATCACAAGGATCGGCCAACATGAAAGCTAAACAAGAACCAAGCTACAAGATGCCTATAAATGAGACATAGTAAGAGATAAAGTAATTAGGGTTAGAAGTTATGTAACCCGCCTTAAGCTACAAGCTCCAAGGAATAAGAAGAGCTCCAAGCTTCAAGGGATGTCGACCACCACTTGCTCCTTCAAGGTGTGTCGGTCACCAAGCTTGCTCCTTCAAGGGTGTATCGACCACCACTCTCTTCTTCAAGGGGATATCGGCCACCACTAGCAAGGAAGGGGGTTTGTGCCGTGCACAAGATGGAGAGGAACCAAAGGGACCTTAAGCTAAGGAAGGAACCATCTATATAAAAGGAAACGGAGGAGAAAACAAGGTTGGTTCAAGCAAGGTGTCACTCGCCTAGGGACACTTGTCCTAGTGCATGAGCCACCACTCTAGCAAGCTCCATACACATGTTCAAGATATGTACCAAGTGTCCACTAAACAAGGTCAAAGCTAGGTTAAGCATCATGGGCGACACAACATGTTGCTCCTTGGGTGACACACTCCATTCCCATGGGCGGCACACACTCAACTTGGCCGACACAAACACTCCTAGACCGATACAAGGCTCAACCAAGCCCAAACAAGGCACCTCAAGGCCCAAACAAGCTCAACCAAGGCCCAAAGAACTCAAGCAACAAGCCCAAGCCTTCCTCTCAACCTTAGAGGAAGCAAAGAGAGAGAGGAACACCTCACAAGGTGGCAAACTTGCCCACAAAACCCTAGACTTGGGTTATTTGCAAGTAGCACCTCTAACTCTTAACAAAACACAACCAAACCCTAATCACCACTAAAGGTGATTAGCAAGCACCAAAGCACCAAGGTTAAACAAAGCAAACATGGTAAGCCCTAAACGAAGGTCAGGGTCCTTACACTTAGGGTGAAACATGACTCACATTGGACGACCCTTTTCCTTTTCTCGTTGTAACGACCTCGCCTCCCAGTAACCCCCAATTAAGGGAGACGAAGAGGTCAGAGCCATTATCCCAATTAACATGATCAAAGGTTCAACAATTAATCAGTAATAATTATGAAATTCTACCAAACTAAACTGAAATCTGGTATAAAATAAAACTTTGCATACCTTTTTCAAAAACTTGGAAATCTACTTCTATACACATCTAGAGTCTATTCTAACTAATCCTCCTTTTTACTTTAATTCTTATTTAATTCTACATATGCCACTTTATTGTTTGTCCTTTTGAATCTTGCACCTAAAACGCCGACAAACAAAATGTCAGTCAGCATATAGAAATATGTCGGTGTGTGGGGACAACTAAAATTTCACAAATATGGCTAACAATCTAAATATCACAATCAAGTTAATTAACAAACCAATTTACGCTTTCAATGTGACATTCTCCACTGCTTTTGCCCTAACCCCGACATACCCTCCTTAGGGTTTCTCTTTTGCCAATGACTCAAGGCCACCTTCACAATCCCAAGCTTGGTGCCTGGGGTCACCTCTCATGGTGCCCATTAGTCATTCAATAAAGACCACCTTCTCAATCTCGAGCTTGGTGTCTTGGGTCACCACTCATGGTGCCCATCGGTCTTCCCTCCTGGGCATGACCTTTTGGCATCATCCATCAGGGTGGCATGTAGGTGTGAGAATACACACTTCTATTACACTCGTGATAATCATAGTGACTTTATAATTTGCAAGTATGAACATCCAAACTGATAGGTTGCATTCAATGCGATTAACCATCCGGAAAACCCTTAGAAAACTAATGTGATTAACCATAATCAACCCCATACTTGTTAGGCTGACTTGAGTGCATAAACAATTCAACCAAGCAAGAAACCAAGCAAGAACACACAAGTTGATCTTGAAATATGCATCCAATTTTCCTATCATTAATCATGCCATCATGGTCTGTTAAACCTCACTCGCTTCCTAGGGCTTCAAATCCACTTTTAGGGTTTTCATTGCAATTAGGGTTTTTCTTTTACTTTTATTACTACAAACTATAATTAAGCAAAATAACTCACAAACCCTAAGTATCATAACCTATCCCATCTCACATGCTAGGATCATCATTTAACAACATATTTTCACATATTTTGAATTAAATATGATTTTTCCTTTTTTTTCCCTAAACTAAGGTTTCTAAATGCTTTATCATTCATAATTGGTGTAAACCCCTAAACCATGCAATAAATCATCTAGATCAGGTTCAAGTTCATCATTAACGTTTCAATAGGTTACTATTACTTAATTTCACCAATTAAGCATCATGAACTTAACCATTACTTTCAATTAGGGTTTCTAACATAATTTCAAAACACTTTTCATTAACTTAGCACACTTTTGTAAATAGGAACAAAATCAGGCTTTAAAAGTATTTTTATTGAATTCTACACGTTCTCCTGATCAATTTTCATATTTTTCTTATTTCCATCGAAGCTACCAATTATTAGATATGATTTTCATGAGTTAATTACCTTTTGGCCAATGGCGGCTTGACACATCAACGAAAATCATTTTTCTTAATTCCATAGTTGGGCCGACTTTTAAAAGGCAAAATACCTTCATGCCCCTCCCTCTTGAACACACACCAGGGGGCAAATAAATCATTTGACCCGAGTCTTCTTCTTCCTCGCGCGCCTCCTTCTCACGCGAACAGGTGGTCGGCCCAGCAGTTGACCCTGCGATCCGGTCCCTCCCTTCAGTGGGAAAGAGGCCATCTACCTTCACCCTACTCTAGCAAACTCTATGACACCTTCCGATTCTTCAGTGGTGATCTGAGTCATCGTGGCGACAAGGCTGATCTCCGGCGAGGCTGCTGGTTACAGTTAGATGTGGGGGTCAAGACCAAGAAGGAAATTGAAGCCGAAAGAGGGAGTTCAAGATCATGTAGCGTCTAGCAAATATCTTTATGCTCTAGAAGAGGGGTCTTTGGCCCCCTTTTCTAGGTCTGGTTCATAGGCTTCCACTACTGTGGAGATCCGGTTTGGGTTTTCCATCAACTATCTTCCATTTAGGATATTTTGGTTTGTTTCTGCCTTGCAAATCCACAGAAGGGATTTCCTTCTTTGCACACAGATTGGTTCGTGAGAGAATCAAGTAGGAACATCCTTAAAGCTGTGCTCTTGTTTCCTTTCTCGGTCCAGGCTAGAAGACAACTGAAGCGTTGGATCAAATATCCAATGGTCAAGAAAGCACGCGCTAAAAAAGGCTGATAAAAGGAATTCTAATTCCATTAAAATCGTGACATTCAATGTATTCCTTTCCACTTTGGGAAATCTTCCAAAAATCATATCTCTTAAACCATGTATCCAATTGATCCCAAATTTTAAGGGAAAATCTAGAAAGACTTAATCCACGTGTGTACCAAATTTGGGACTCAAAATCGAAAGTATGAGATGCTTTTCTTTATATGCAAGTTATCTCTTAATAAAGCATATTTTATGCATATTTTCTCTCTCTTAATCTTTTATTTTCTTTGATTTTGATTCCTTTTTCCATTAGAAACTATGTGGACATGAAATCTCATCCAAGATGGATTCATTATCCATATTTCCACATATTTCTTGTAATATTATCATCATCTCATATTTCTTCTAAATAAAGTAATCTTTAATTAATCCTTTCTCTTTCTTGTTACATTATCTTTGCAATTTGGACTCCTTGGAATCCAAGGAACCCAAGAGGCACGAATCCCCCTTTAGGAATATTCCTTTGCCTTCTAGAGGCTTCTACCTCCTTCTTTTCTCTATTTCTTAATTATTCATTTACTAATTGAATTTCCTTTTCCTTGTTATTGGGCCCAATAGACAATAAGGCTCACAAAACAACCAATAAGGCTATTGTAAACGAAAAGCTTTTATTCAAAACAAATTATATCATTATTAGTTCAAATATCTTTAATAGGAGAAATTACATTTCTCACCAAAAGTAACCAAAAATTGGGGTTGTAACAACCTTCCCCTCTTATATGAATTTTGCCCTCAAAATTCCACCAAGCACACAAACAAATAGGATAAGTATTTCTTATGTCCATCATGGCTCCCATGTGGCCTCACCCTTTCCATGGTGCTTCCCAAGAACCTTCATCATATCATATTCTTTCATCTGAGTTTTCTCTCACATTGATATATCGTACCCTCATAGGTGATTCAGGTCATTTCAGCCTCTCATAAAGCTGAATAGGTTCAGGGCTCATCACATGGCTTGGGTACCTCACACAGTGCTCTAGATTGGACTCATGGAACACATTATACATCATGTTATCCTGAGGGGTAAGGCTAAACACAACCATCTCCATCAATCCATCTCAAATAAACCCTACAGTCGGGACTCAGCTCTCTCTTAGCTATAACTTAGAGGGGTCAGATTTCACATCACATATTCTCCTACAGTGAGCTGCATGTCAGTCTGCTTTGCATCAACTCACAACTCATGTTGCCCATGGGCTCTCTTTCAACCATTGCATGATCAAAGTGACTTCATCTGCACACACTGTGGTCCTTTTCTAACCTTCGTGAGGTCCCTTCACCAACATCATCTTAATGAAGTGGTGACTGACACAACCTCCCTTACAGAGCTCCATTACATCCCGATACTGGATATGGTGGTTATCATCACATCTTGCAAAGGACAAGAACCGTCTCCATGTATCACCCTGAATGAGCACACATGCTCTCATCATACCCTCTAGTCTGGATCATACTAACCATTAGTTAGGGGTGATAAACTGTACTAACGTTGAGTTCTTCATGTACCTACTTCCACTGCATGGAAGTGAATCTTTAGGTTATACTCAAGAACTTTTGAACTCACATCATGGTGTAGTTGAACCATCCCTTTCTCATATGTAGTTCAACCAGATCCGTCCCTTGATAGTATTCTTTCTTTCTCATGTCATCTGGGTGAGGCAATCTACCATAACCCATATTGCATATTGACCTTCCTTGGTCTAGGGGAGACTTACCACAACATCCATAGTGATGAACTCCCATTCCCTCTCGAGGACTCTTTATCTTCTACATCAACTCTTTGGGAAACTGGTATTCATCCTTCACCTCCTGGCTTGCATGGCGACAAAACATGTGCAACTTCATCTTAAGCATCCAATGTACTACTACAACTTACTATCTTAGTAGTACCACGGTGTATGATGAACTTAAAATCATGATCTCTTGTGTGTCATGATTCCTCAAGATTGATCCCTCAGAAACTCGAAACCACTCTAGTCGGGCTTTCATCCCCTTCCTTTCCAGAGAAGTGCATTTGAGGTTCTATAACCATTCTTTTATTGCATCAAGGCCTAGGTTGGCTAACCAAACAACTACTAACTTAATCAACAATCTCATTACATCAGAGTGTTAGCCAAACATATCTCCCTTTTTCAAACTTAGGGTTAACCTAACAACCTCTTCTAGCCTCTAGCTAAACTAGGCAGCTGTATCTCAACCAGAGCATCCATTACTACCTCACATCCTTAGGTGTTAGGTAATGTTGAAGACACACACCTCCATGTATTCAACTTATCATCTCATCTCGGACTCAATAAGAAAACTTAGAGCTCATCTTTTTGGTTATCAAACTTAACCTTGTATGACTCACAAATTCCACATAGCTCATGATACAAGCATCCTCATAAGTAGACTACCTTAGTTCTCTTGATGTTTGTAAACCATCCTCATATCTTTTACTCCACAAGGGTATGTTATCATCTCTGTCCTCATACCTCATAGCAACATTCCAACTCACAACATCTTTATCCTTGGTGATGGCATGCGTACTGTCCTATCTCTTACTCCCATAACAAGAGGAAATAAGCATTTTGCGGCCGTCCAAATCCAGAGTTCTTCCTTTTCTATGAGTAGAGATGGTACATACCACCTTGCCAGTAGACCTTTAAATCTAAGTTGAAATGTGCAACATATGTCTCACAATCATCTCGATATCAAAGTTACTTCCATGGAAAACTGGTCTCAAACCTACTTGGTCACCACACAATCCTTGGTCATCTCCTCTAGGTCTGTAGGGTGCTGACACTTCTAGGGTAATCCCTCTTCCCTTATGCATCCAGAGAGTGCCCTACTCATCTGCCCTTTGGGTCCCATGAGTTCATGAAGGTGATCAATCTCCTAACCCATGGCCCTCAGACAATGATAGGTGTTACCTCTCGACCCTATGGTCATGTGCAACTAGGGAATTAGGCAACTCCTACTTCCTACCTGACCCTGGTATAGACTTAGGATAGTACATGTCCAACTCATAACCTTACCCAAGTCTCCATCATCTCTCTCTGCATTCCTAGGTTGTCTTTCATCTTTCACAGGGGTCATGGCGACCTGCTTACCTTGGTCAAGCCCCATATCAGTTACCTCCATGGTAACACACCCACATGCACTTAGAGATGGTTATCTATGGGTCTACCCGTTCATTCTCTTACTATGTACTTTTCACTTAGCTTCACAAGATCCTATGAGACCTCCTTAGGTTACTCCAAAACCAACAGAAACTGCTATACACCCTACAGAAGAGTCCCTCTCCCAAGATGGGAGGAAACTATCTCTTGATAGCAACAAAGGTCACAAACATCCTTATGTCTAGGGTTTACATCCACCTGAGCATGCTTAACCCTAGAAAGCTACTAAGGCACAAGCAGACCACCTACTAAACCATGCTAGGTCATACTTGTTCTCATTCCTCAACATTGGACCAAGAATAAACCTTCCCATGTCACCAACTTAGCTGTGAGGGGTTCATCAAACATACCTTAAACTTAAGGGGTTTCCCTTTCCTCTCAACATGAGGAGTACCATGCTCGAATCTATAGAAACTCAAATCTCATCATGAGCATCAGGTACACCACTTCCCCTCTGAGGCCTAGGAACCCTAAGTTCGCTTTTTAGATGTCCCACTACATGCTCAACCTTTTAACCACGAACCAAGCATGTACAAGGCATGACATGCACTTCCTGTCATCCTTCTACTCGAGCAACACTTTAGAGTGGAGTCCTTCTCAAGGACAACCAACTAGGTGTAAGGCCTCACAACCTGTTACTAAACCTCTTCAGGTCTAAGGAACTCTTCTTCCCATCTCAGAAGGTAAACACCTATACCATAGGCACATAGGTACCAGAAGCCTCATCCTCTCTCAAGGGTGTGGTTACTCTAAAGGCAACCCAGATATCCTCAGCCTCCAGGGATCATGCATGAGGCAACTTCAACCCTCCACTTAGGTCGCATCATCCTCAACTCCCCACTATTCCTCACATCTCTGAGTCTAAGCTTCCAACCTTCTTACTTGGGTCCTGCTCTCTCTCTAGGGCTAACCCTACGACCAACCTTACTACTAGATGTTCTTTCTCCATGAAAGATTGAGCTCACAAGCATACCCCTACATGGGTGAAGCCCCTGTTCAAACTGATGTTCGCTCAAGATTATCCAAAACTCTTCTTGCTTATCTCATAAGCTATCCAACATACTCTTCTGGCCAGGGTTTCAACCTACTGCCCGCATTACTGACGTACTTTGGATGCATACTATGCCATGCTCATATAAGTTCATGGGGTTTCAATAGGTTCTTCACATACCTCATCATTGAAGGAGCTATCCTTCGCTCTAACATGCACGACCCTTTCCAGAGTTGGGTCACCAAAGGTACTAGGTCATCCAACCTCACATGGCTCATAACGTCATGGGCATCCAAAAGCATATCCACACATCTGGTCTATCATGACAACTAACCCATCATGCCATCTCTCTCTCTAACCACCACTTAGTGTTAGGGTTAGCATCATCCTCAAAGGATGTGCCAAGTCTCTATTTATAATGGAGGTCTCTACCTCCAAGACTAACTTTCTCCACTCATCCTCCTAACAAGGAGGTCTAGCCTCAGGTCTCTCCTGAGGGCATGCAAACATATGTCATACGACCTAAGCATGTATCTAACCTTTAGTTTACGCTTAAGCTATTAAGCTTATGCCCATGACATCTTATTTACATGCTTTTCATTAATTTGGTGGAGGATTCCTTAAACCTTATCAACTTTACCCATATCTCAAGAGGGTGAGGAAAAGAGAGAAAACCCTAATCCTTATAATCCTTAACATCATTTGAGTTGAGAAGAGATGAACAAGATGAGAGAGTCCTAAAGGTATCTTATTTTGAGTCAGATCCTGAGACATCAGCCAAGTAGTCACACTAATCCTGAGTCCTCATATTCCGACTAGCGGTACGGAGGAAAATCTTGCCAGCCCCGGATGTGATCCTTTTCTAGACACCTCTGTCTTTCGGAAAATCCTCTAGTAACTCCCTTGGGTTCTACAGAGTTTATAAAATTTAATAATGATTAAAGATTAAATGAGGAACCAGTGCTCTGATACCAAATGTAACGACCCCGCCTCCCAGTAACCCCCAATTAAGGGAGACCAAGAGGTCAGAGCCATTATCCCAATTAACAGGATCAAAGGTTCAACAATTAATCAATATAATTATGAAATTCTACCAAACTAAACTGAAATCTGGTATAAAATAAAACTTTGCATACCTTTTTCAAAAACTTTGATATCTACTGCTATCCACATCTAGAGTCTATTCTAACTAATCCTCCTTTGTGCTTTAATTCTTATTTAATTCCACATATGCCACTTAATGTTTGTCCTTTCCAATATTGCACCTAAAACGTCGACAAACAAAACGTCGGTCAGCATATCAAAATATGCCAGTATGTGGGGACAACCAAAATTTCACAAATATGGCTAACAATCTAAATATCACAATCAAGTTAATTAACAAACCAATTTACGCTTTAAATGTGACATTCTCCACCACTTTTGCCCTAACCCTGGCATACCCTCCTTAGAGTTTCTCTTTTGCCAATGACTTAAGGCCACCTTCTCAATCCCGAGATTGGTGCCTGGGGTCACCTCTCATGGTTCCCATTAGTCATTCAATAAAGACCACCTTCTCAATCCTGAGCTTGGTGTCTGGGGTCACCATTCATGGTGCCCATTGGTCTTCCCTCCTGGGCTTGACCTTTTGGCATCATCCAACAAGATGGTATGTAGGTGTGAGAATACACACTTCTATTACATTTGTGATAATCATAGTCACTTTATAATTTGCAAGTATGAACATCCAAACTGATAGGTTGCATTCAATGTGATTAACCATCCAAAAAACCCTTAGGAAACTAATGCGATTAACCATAATTAACCACATACCTATCAGGCTGACTTGAGTGCAGAAATAATTCAACCAAGCAAGAAACCAAGCAAGCACACACAAGTTGATCCTAAAATATGCATCCAATTTTCTTATCATTAATCATGCCATCACGGTCTATTAAACCTAGCTCGCTTCCTAGGGCCTCTAATCCACTTTTAGGGTTTTCATTACAATTAGGGTTTTTCTTTTACTTTTATTACTACAAACCCTAATTAAGCAAAATAACTCACAAACCCTCAGGATCATAACCTATCTCATCTCACAGGCTAGGATCATCATTTTACAACTTATTTTCACATATTTCGAATTAAATATGATCTTTTCCTCTTTTTCCCTAAATTAAGGTTTCTAAATGCTTTATCATTCATAATTGGTGTAAAACCCTAAACCATGCAATAAATCATCTAGATCAGGTTCAAGTTCATCATTAATGTCTCAACAGGTTACTATTACTTAATTTCACCAATTAAGCATCATGAACTTAACCATTAATTTCAATTAGGGTTTCTAACATAATTTCAAAGCACTTTTCATTAACTTAGTACACTTGTGCAAATAGGAACAAAATCAGGCTTTAAAAGTATTTTATTGGATTCTACGCATTCTCATGATCAATTTTCATATTTTGCTTGTTTCCATAAAAGCTACCAATTATTAGATATGATTTTCACGAGTTAATTACCTTTTGCCCAATGGTGGCACACATCCGCGAAAATCATTTTTCTTAATTCCATAGTTGGGCCGACTATTAAAAGGCAAAAAACCTTCGTGCCCCTCCCTCTTGAACGTACGCCAGGGGGAAAATAAGTCATTTGACCTGAGTCTTCTTCTTCCTCACACGCCTCCTTCTCACACGAATAGGTGGTCAACCCAGGAGTTGACCTTGCGATCCGGTCCCTCCCTTCAGTGGGAAAGAGGCCCTCTACCTTCGCCCCACTCTAGCGAACTTTATGATGCCTTCCGATTCTTCAGTGGTGATCTGAGTCATCGTGGCGGTGGGGCTGATCTCCGATGAGGCTGCTGGTCACAGTTAGTTGTGGGGGTCAAGACCAAGAAGGAAATTGAAGCCAAAAGAGGGAGTTCGAGATCACGTAGCGTCTAGCAAATAACTTTATGCTCTAGAAGAGGGGTCTTTGGCCCCCTTTTATAGGTCTGGTTCGTAGGCTTCCGCTACCGTGGAGATTTGGTTTGGGTTTTCCGTCAACTATCTTCCAAAGGCACCAAAATTTAGGATACTTTGGTTTGTTTCTGCCTTGCGAATCCATAGAAGGGATTTCCTTCTTTGCACACAGAATGGTTCGCAAGAGAATCAAGTAGGAACATCCTTAAAGATGTGCCCTTGTTTCCTTTCTCGGTCCAGGCTAGAAGACAACTGTGAAGTGTTGGATCAAATATCCAATGGTTCAGAAAGCACACGCTAAAAAAAAGGCTGATAAAAGGAATTCTGATTCCATTAAAATCGTGACATTCAATGTATTCCTTTCCACTTTAGGAAATCTTCCAAAAATCATATCTCTTAAATCATGTATCCAATTGATCCCAAATTTTAAGAGAAGATCTAAAAAGACTTAATCCACGTGTGTACCAAATTTGGGACTCAAACTCGAAAGTATGAGATGCTTTTCTTTATATGCAAGTTATCTCTTAATAAAGCATATTTTATGCATATTTTCTCTCTTAATCTTTTATTTTCTTTGATTTTGTTCCTTTTTCCATTAGAAACTATGTGGACATGAAATCTCATCCAAGATGGATTCATTATCCATATTTCCACATATTTCTTGTAATATTATCATGATCTCACATTTCTTCTAAATAAAGCAATATTTAATTAATCCTTTCTCTTTCTTGTTGCATTATCTTTGCAATTTGGAATCCTTGGAATCCAAGGAACCCAAGAGGCACGAAATCCCCCTTTAGGAATATTCCTTTGCCTTCTAGAGGCTTCTACCTCCTTCTTTTCTCTATTTCTTAATTATTCATTTACTAATTGAATTTCCTTTTCCTTGTTATTGGGCCCAATAGCCAATAAGGCCCGTAAAATAACCAACAAGGCTATTGTAAATGAAAAACTTTTATTCAAAACAAATTATATCATTATTTGTTCAAGTATCTTTAATAGGAGAAATTATATTTCTCACCAAAAGTACCCAAAAATTGGGGTTGTAACACTCTTGTACTAATTTCTTGAATTATAATGTGGTAATCAACTGTTATGCACGTTCTTCATATCCCTTCTTAAAGTATAAAATGTTCTATTGCTCAGTTGTAGATGCATGAATTGCTTAAACAATGTTAACTACTTTACTCATATCATTTAGTTGAATCTGCTCATCTTGAACATAATGTTATCTACCTGCTTTAATCTATATGTGCTTATAATAGACGTTGGCAGAGAGTTATATCTCTCGTTGGGATGTTGGTCTCACTCTGTGGGTTTCCACGTCTTTTAGTTGGTCGTACATGACTAGGTAGAGATCGTGCAGTTGAAACTGAGAAGCAAGAGGAGCAATAGCTATTAAAGGTTGGATATTCTTCTTGTGTTTAGTAGTAGAGTCCTATGCATCGTTCCTGTACTCTCTGGTCCTTGGGGGTGTTTTGTAGACTTTGTATATCAATACGAGGTTTTGGCAGTAGGACATGGTTGTACAAATATGGCTTGTATATGTGAACATGTTGTTATATGTAATAAGTTTGTGTCAAGGTGGCCAGCGAACAGTGTTGTGTACATCTTTATGACATGCTATGTATTACAAGTGTTGTTGTTTATGGACTCAGCTGTAATAAGTTTCTACTTTTGGGCTTATGCAAACTTAGTTTTAATTTCCTAGTTTTCTTGTAATTGAATGATTAAATTTTAAATCCATGCTTTGTTTTAAGTAATGTCGCTTTGTGTGGCGATGGGTATGACACCCAAGTAGTTTGAAAATTAAGTTGGAGAACAACTTCAACCTACAATCCGTGATTAGTGTTGTCATGATCGTATGGTTCCTTTATCTTTGATATCTAAATTGAACTCGAGGCATGGAATCGTCATCCTCTTCAACGTGCAATCCACGTTCCTTGAACTAGAGCAGACTATCTGAGATGCATGTGAGTTCACATATCACATATCAAATCACATGAGTATGACCATATATTTTGCAGTCTCACTTATCAAGAGAGCATGGATATTAATCTCCTATGGGAGGGACAAATCTCATCTACATCACTCACACTCAATCCCCATCTGTCACAACGCACACATGCTCCACCTTATAGAAACCCTTATTCAGGATCACGATAGATGATGTCAAAGTACATGAAAGACATGTGATGAATGGAGTGACTTTAGGTCTAAGAACCACAATCACCACTATGACTATGAGAGTTGATTCTGACTACCATTCCATGGTATCCATGTATCACTCTCATGGTGGGTCTGTTTGGTACACAGTTCTCTAACATGTAACTGTATGATTGACTTGATATCAAATAGCATGACTAATGAGACTTTGTCATTAGTCAACACACACTCTAGTCTTATGTTTTATTATAGTCTATTTTACTTCCATAGTAATATTTGGCTAGAGACATAACAAGAATGTATGTACTCTTATCATACATATGATCTCATTGTTCCCATCCTCAACATGAAGACATATGTCATTGATTAACATCATTCTTTAGAAATCTACTATGTTTGTGTCATCATCTCATGCTGAGACAAACATAATAGACGATATTACCTTTATTATTATCAAATTAGGTATCTAATGCTACATTTCAATCATCATATGATTGTTTCTCTGGACGTACATACCAACATGTCCCACTCTAGTCCTTTCTAACAAATCAAACGTGCCCTAAGTGTATTTGGACAATTATGATAAGTTACAATATATAGAGATTTTAAAAAATTGGATTCTTACATGCAATTGTTGAGAAATAAATATGATATGCATATACTAAAATGTGAGAATATTTTTACAATATATACTTGATAAATAAGATAACTATTTTGGTTAACCAATTGCATTGTCAGTGCATGCCACTTGAAATTGAATCACAAAATTGCATTGTTCAGTTAATCCAATAAAAAGAGAGTTATTACAAGTTATTTAGTTTCAAAAATCATGTATGCTCCTACATACAATTTAATATATCGAGAGTATATTGACAATCATGGTAAGTTATAATCTTTATAATTTCTTTTCAACTTGGATTCTTACTTGTTATTGCCAAACAATAAATATGATATGTTGATACTGAAATACGAGAATATTTTTAAAATACATACTTTACGAATCTATCAAATCAATTGTCCATACTATAAGAAAATTAATACAATCATCATAGAAAACTATTTTGATTAATCAATTGCACCATTCAATGCATGTCATTTAACATTGAATCAAACAAATGTGTTATTCAATTAATCCAATAAAAAGAGAATTTGCATAGATCATATAGTTCTGAATAATCATGTATGCTCGTGCATTTAATTTAATATACCGAGAGTATTTTGACAACTATGATAAGTTTTCATTTTTAGAGTTTTCAAACTTGGATTCTCGTTACTATTGTTAGGAAATAAATATGATATGTCTTTACTAAAATGTGAGGATATTTTTAAAATACATACTTTATAAATAATGTTACGACTTAGTTAACCAATAACACCAATCAATACATGCTGCTTGACATTGAATCTCAGAATCACATTGTTCAATTAATCAAGACAATTTTCACAAATTATTTATCCTAAATATCATGTATGCTCGTGCATGTAATTTATTATATTGACAATCATGCATGTAATTTATTATATTGACAATTATAATAAGTTTAAATCTGTAGATTTTTTTTTTAAAACTTGGATTCTTACATGCTATTGTTGACAAATAAATATGATATGCAATATTGGAATATGAGAATATTTTCCAAAAGACATACTTGATAAATAAGAGACCTATTTTTATTAATCGATTGTACTAATAAGCACATTAAGTGCATGCCACCTGGTATTGAATCACATAATTAAATTGTTCAGTTAATCTAATAAATAGGGAGTTCTCACAAATCATCCGGTTCCGAATGATCATGTATGCTCGTGTATATAATTTTATATACTAAGAACAACTCGGCTAGCTAGTAAATCTATTACTCACTGTGCCGTAAGTTGCGTATACAAAACTAATTGGCACAAGAGTTGTGTTTGTACAACAATAATTACGTCTTACATTTCCCTTGTGATCGGACTATTCCCCCTCATAACATAATCTAGTATTCTCTTTCATTTAAGGAAAAATATTTATAATATACCTTTTCCACCAACATCCAACATCCACACTTTAACCTCGAGAATACATAAAGTAGCAACCATTTACACTATTTAGTACCGTGCAACACGACTTTTTAGGCAAAAAATCTATTTGCATGCATGCATCGGCTGTAATAAGTCTACCCGCTGCCCAACTAATCGTTCAAGCACCAACTCTCAAACTACTTGCACTTATACTCCTTTTGCAAATAAAATAACGGTTTTGAAATTCAAATATTTTTTGTTCAAATTCCCTCCACCACTCAGCTGGGTATAAAGGCTAAGCCCACCGCACATGTTCAAACATATTCACCACTAAGTCTAGAATCAATATTTTAATATATTCAACGCAGTGTTAATAGTCATTAACAAACATATTAGATGTAGACTAACACATTTTACACAATCAGATGTTCATTTGATTAGCAAAATAAAACATAAAGTTGGTTTATGTAATTTTTTATTCATTATGTATGTGTAAATATTTATTTCATTAAGTATGAATATGTAAATTGCATTACGATATCATACCAAAAATCCAATATTAGCACCCCTATATACATTTTTTAGCACAATACAACACAAATTTCTAGACAAGAAGTCTGTTAGTACGTTGCATGACTGTATGTATGTAGCTACTGCAACCAAGTAGTGTTGCCGCCCAACTACCCACCACCAATCACCACCCAACCACTTACATTTATTCTCCCTCTCTCTCAATTCATTTCAAATTTAAAATTCTTTTTTCATTTTTCCTCAAATTCTCGATTGGATAAAATGTCTCACCCGCCCATAGTTACATTTCTACATATTTCACAACTAAGGCTAAAGGTGGTACTTAAATATATCGAAGTCTACCAAAATCCATAAACAACCAGACGTAAAATAAACTAACGCAGTGCAAGTTTCTTCACATTTTGCTGTAAAATTATTATTTTTTCAGCAAAACCATAAAGGTGGTACTTAAATATATCGAAGTCTACCAAAATCCATAAACAACCAGACGTAAAATAAACTAACGCAGTGCAAGTTTCTTCACATTTTGCTGTAAAATTATTATTTTTTCAATAATTATTATACATTACACTATCAAAAAACGTCATCGAAGGTTACCTAATACAAACCGAGATAATGCTTACAATGAGTTTTTTTATCGAAATAATATAATACAAGACACGTTAATCATTCATTATTTTTCAAAACTCTTAATTATTACACTTCTCGCATACATGCTTACATTCTAACATGTCGAACAAGATAACAAAAAAAGTCATTTACAAATGTCATCATCCCAAAATTATTTTAATATATGTGTATTTTTTGTACATACAATACCAAGCTCAGGGCTGACCAGTAATTGAAGATGAATACAACAGTAGGCTGGCCCCGACAACGTGGGCGTGATGGTGTGCCTGACATTCATGTGGATATGTGTTCCCTCTTGCTCCTCCTGTTGAAGAAGGAAAAAATAGGATGTGACGGCTTGGATGCGGGTGCGGTGGCGGTGCGGGTGCGGTGGTGCGACCGTGCGGGCGTGGGTGCGGTGGCTGCTAGAGCATGAGTGTGGCAGTAGCAAGGGCACGAGAATGACGAGGGTGTAGGCGGTGCAGACGACCATGGCGTGGCAGCAGGTTGCGGGTGGCTTTAGCGTGTGCATGATGTCGTTCTAGTCACAAGGCAACTTGTGTGTAGTGCAATGCCTGCGGACTGGGCCCGATTTCAGTCTGGTGTGACAACATCTTGTGCACGACGATAGGATGAGCGCCACGACGGGGGCAACAAAGAGTTAGTCCGGTGGTAGCCTGGGTGTAAGGTCAGGTGACAGTAGATAGGGTTGTCCAGATTGTTTGATTGTCAAATCCAAACCCAAAACCGGACCCAGATTTTACTCATACCTCTCAATTCGAAACTGACCCAGATTTAAAAATCTAAACCCAGAATCAACCCGAACTCAGATTTAAAGGTGAACCTTTTAGAAGAAAAAGATAGAAGTACCTACACAATTATAAATAATTTCATTATCTCAAATAAACTACCAAAGACGTCAATGATCATACAATATTAAACAATTATAATATTAATATTTTTAGCGACAACAATACCAACAATAGAACATTAATTCACCTAGAAATAAGAAAATCTCAACACCATTGCAACATCACATATATCATACTAAAACATCACATGTATCACATCAAATTTGTTGTAATACCACCTAAATCATACTAAAATAACACATATTCACATCAAAGTATAGCCCATGAAGCACTTGCCAACTAGCTCAGTTGGTCAAGCCTGCAGCTTGTGAAGCGCAGGTTGCTGGTTCGAATCTCAGCGAATTTGTTGGGGCACTACAGGAAGGGATTATAGCCCTCGGTGTAGTTGATGGTGTTCTCTCTCTCCTGCCCCTTTGAACAGGGGTGAAATTCCCCGCTTCAAAAAAAAGTATAGCCCATGAAACCAATTGAGATGACTATTACCAATAAAAATAATATCTATACCACATCATAACAACATCTAAAAAAGAATCATTTGCGTTATCTAACCCATAAGCAAATTCTAACATAAAAGGAATATCATAATACTATTAAAAATAATCGATTTTCACATCAAATAACTATAATATGTTGCAATATCACATATATTCTATCAAAGTAACACATATAACACTTCACAAAGCAGCATCCATCCCATAATTATATGTATGTAAGTAACTATTTAGAATCTAGTTTTGTCTAGTTTCTAAACCTGGAACCGAACTGGTTTAAATTCAGACACATAATCCTAAACCTGAAACCGACACAGAATGTCACAATTTAAACTTGGACCCAATTTTTTCCTGGTCGGACACAACTGAATTCATGGGTTCGGACAAATTTGACAGCCCTAGGGGTAGAAGCCTCAGTGCTGCAGTGTGGAGTGGGAGAGTCAAGTGGTGGTGATATTTATGATACTTTTTTGCTAGCATTGTACGAGTGTGTCTCCTCGGTACCTATACGTAGACTAGTGTATTTTTGTTTTTACCTGTTCCTAGATTGGGGTGTCAATAATCATGTAGAAATTGTAGTCTATATCATTACTCTTCATTTAATGCGAGCGTAGATGAACCCACATACACATAATTACGGCTGACAAAACAAGACCCGACCTGAACCCAAAATTTTAAGCAAGTTTAGGGTCTAAGGTTTTTCGACTCGACCCGAAATTGACCCGAACTCGAAGAACCTGAAATTAATTTAGGGTCATGTCCGGGTTTGGACTTTAAACCCAAATTGACCTGATTGATCCGAAATTCAGAATTATATTTTCAAATAAAATTACAATTACTATACTTTATGACACCCGATGACCCATTAGTTTATTAATCCAACAATCATGAAGTTATTTTGGCAATTCTACATGGATTTTGATTTGTATGATTTATTATACTAATTATATTAGACATTTGTGTTTAAAAGTCTCGAACAAACTACAATAAGCTTTATATGCGTTTCTCAATCACATTGTAAGTTTATCACAATGAAATTTGTTAATTACACTTACGAATTATCAATGACTAGACAAATCATATCATTTTTTTTAAAAATTATTGTCTTGGTGTTGGATTTATGGGCCAGACTCGATAGATCCGAAATTATTTACGGGTCGGGTCAGGGTTAAGGGTTTCGATCCGAAAATTCATCTTTTACAAGTTTAGGGTCTAGCCAAAAAGTGTTGACCCGAAATGACCTGAAATAAAACCCGCTCAACCCCAACCCGATTACCACCCCTACACAGAATTCTCCATTCTTAAGATACGCAATGTTGCCAACCAAATAGTCCAGAAACTTCAGCAATTTGAAGAAAAATTACAAACTTAGACAGAATTCTCCATTCGTAAGATACGCAATGTTCCCACCAAATAGTCCGGAAACTTCAGCAATTTTGGAGAAAAATTGCAAACTTCATCAATTTAGAAGGAAGTTGCACAACGTTGATAAGACGCCAAACGCGCCAACATACCTCTCTTCCTTTTATAAGGCCTCTCCAACTTTATTACCTCTCAAGTCTTGAGTAACACTTTTTTAGCATTAGGTCATGTTTGTTTTACTGGATCTAACTGGATTATGCAAACTGCAGGATTCGTTTCATCCTAGTTCAATTAATTGCTGGATTCGAGAAATGCAGCAACCTAGAACATTATGTTTGTTTGTATGGATAACATTTCTATTTCTGCACGTACGAGAACTTGTCGAAGACATAGCGTCCCAGAGAATGGCGAGTAGCTTTGTAATGGTGGGCCACAGGAGGCGTCATGATGGTAGCGGTTGCAACGAGTTATTCAACGTTAACAAGAGGCAATAGTGGGCCATAGATCACGGAGAGTAGTTGGCAGTTAGCGTCCTTGGTCTCGCTCGTTCCTGCATCGCGGCGTCCGCCTCTTTTCAAATGGAAATGCTAATCCAACATTTCTGCTCTCCCACTCCAACAAATGAAACATAGTTTTCTTGGTGTTGGATGTTCGATTGCAATCCAATACACCTACTTCCGGCAAACCAAACGTGCCCTTGGTGTCCCTGACCCGCCTTCCTCCACCTTCAGTCTGTCCTTTCACGACTTCACCTACGCGCTCGGCAGACTGGGAAACAAGTACCCTCCCGCACAGACTTTCCTTCATATACTCTCTCCCATGTTTCGCCTCCCTACTACGACCTCCGACTCGGACCGCATGCCCTTGTCGTGTTTCCGCTTTCGGCCTTTGCATTGGTTGCATCAAGGAAAGACATTCATCTCGGGAAGATTCTCTTCTTCATCCAGTGACCCTCCTAAGTTCTACTACGCCTCTTCCCCCGTTCTTGCTCCATCTTTTCCCTTTCCGACTCCCTCCGCCATAGTTCGAAGGCAACTACATTCTTTTCCGTCCTCCCCTGACGTCCCATTCTCAACGATCGGCGAGGCAGGGTAGGGTTTCTTTACCCCCCTCTCGTCGAGTTGTCTTGCTTCTTAAAGCACGTAGATCAATGTTGTCTGTGTTTTCCCAGGGTAGCATTTACTCTTGACATCACTTTTCTTCAAAGAAAAGAGGTTTCTTGCTGCCTCTCTGTTGCTGCCGGAGCTGCGCTGTTCATCTCCTTCGCCGGCCTCTGCTGATCATCAGGGTTTCGACGCCCTCCTACCCCGCCGCTTCTTCTCAGAGAAAAGCGGCATCCGATGGACGCTCCCACAGCCGACATGTCTCTTACGGTACCGCATTTCTAAATTCGAAGATGGTGGTTTCGTTCTCTGTAGTGTACTGTCGCCCCTCCATTCCTTAGACTCCGAGCTTTTTGGGTGTATTTAAAAATGGGTTCTTGCTGCCTGTTGCATGGTGTCTCTTTCGGGTCATTCTTCGGTGATGGGTACTGTAGATCATCGTAAGGCTGATGCCTATCCACTTGTGGGGCAAAATGGTCTCATGGTCGGCTAAACCCCCGTTCTTTGGTTGACTCACTGATGCCGTTGCACATGTTTCTTGTTTTGATTTCTTGCCTGGTTGTTATCCTACATTCGGCACTTGAACTTTCCTTACCATGCTCCCTCCTGCGCGATGGTCTACAGGGTTGTTTTTTCTCCAGCTTGCTTGTATCTTATCCCCTACTTCCTACACTATGATACTCTGTTTAGCTGGAAGGAAACTATTCTTTAGGAATGGTTTAAGCCCACCTTACGGACAAAAGCTACTCTGCTTCTGATACCTAATTTCCTGCGTGAAAAGTTATTAACGGTGGAGTCGCTTTGTAGATCCTCATAGTGCTATTTGGATACAGTAATGTACCTTCCCAAGCACGTCGTATTAAATTATTGGAATTATGATACGCGAAACCAACGTATATAAGACTGGAACGCCCTCAATAAAATTTGGTTCTTACCCTCTGATAAGAAGGTATTGATTGATAATACTCTGGTGTTTTGTACCATCTATGATCAATAGGATACCTACCATTTAGTACTTTTTTCTTAAATCGAATAGAGGCCTCACAGGAAAGAACAGGGAGTGGGTACTAAGGAAATAACTTCTAAACAGATGCTGGTGCAAAGAAAAGAACTTCCAAAAAGATGCATCAATTGAAATGCATGAGTTCATTCACACACCTTTATATAATCAAATCTTGCCATGGTTGTTTTTGATCTGAAAGTCTTTTTATATATATTTTTAGTTTCCCCTGTTAGAGTGTATTCACCAGAAACTTGTGATGATTCTTATTGTCATGTTCATGATGTACCATGGAATATGATCATCAAATTGCCATTAGCGTATATTTAATTAATTCGTTTATAATTTTGGTACGTCCAGTTTTTCCTTCCACTGTACTTTCATAATATCCAGGTTATGCGAATTGAAATGCATACACACGTGCCATATCCACAACATTAAAAAGTTCTGTAAATATATGTTATTCCTTTTAATAAAGACAGTATTGATCTCTCATTGAATTAGGTGATACTATTAATGATATATCTGGATACAATTAAATAGTTCATTTTGAGATCTTATCATACATTGTGAAAAGTAATGATTAGTCTGTTCTTTTCCCCTGATCTACAATCACAAACGCTATTTGAATTTTGAAGTCATGCTTTATTTGTGTCAAGTCTACCCGTCTATTTCCTTCATACATAAAGACATAAATTTCCTAACTGTAGTGATCTTTCGTTGTTCTGTCTGCCCATGTTCTTTACTTTCCATATATGGAAAGGTCTTGGGTACCTTCTCCTAGTCATGTTTTTCTTTTTAGTGCATATATATACAATTTTAGATCTGTCTCTTCATCTTTAATTTGTTTTTCTTGTTATTTTATATTGAATAGAGGTTTTTGCTACTCATATTCTAATGAATTTGTTTCTGTTCTGCAGGACTTGACATGTTATACATGTGGCTGCTCCGGATATAACAGTTACAACATATACCTTGCTAAATGCTCTAAATGTGGAACATCTTATCATCAGTAAGTGCTTTTATCTATATGGAGGCAAGGGCGGGCACATGCCCTACCCTTCCTCCCTTGCTCCATATTGATCTCTTTAGATGAGTTAAAAATTTTACATATAAATTGAGCTTAATGCCCTATCCGATGTACTGTTTCGATGTTTGAACTGTGCAGTGCCTACCCATGCCAGATTTCCTAGCTCTGTCACTGCTTTCTGTTTTGTGACAGTCATGTTTGGTTTAAATTTCATACGCAAAAGGAAAATTCCTTCTATACCTGCGAGCTTTTAATGACTCTGGTGCTTACACACCTAGTGCTGCAACCGTACACTCTCACCCCTCATGAAAAAATTGCACCTCATAATTCTGGTTTTACCTTGCTTCTAAGTTGACCTAATGTGCTGGGCATCCAGGTATTGCATGATCCAGGTCTTACGTGAGGTACCTGAAGATTGGATTTGCCGTATTCCACCATGTGAGGAAGATTCCAAGGATTATGTCAAGCGAGCACTTGAGAATGCTTCTGAGCAGGTAGTTCTGCAAAGCTTATCTGGTCAATATAGGATAGTAGACGTGTTGAAGTGTTTATTTTTCTAAACAATATTAGAAATGTAGTGCTTCCACAATAAGATTAAAACATGGTATGCATGTTGACCGTGTGGAATTTTTGATACACTCTTGAATCTTGTCATTTTTAATAATAAAAATACTCCAAAGAAATGCATAGTTCCATATGACTTGTTTTTGATTTGGCCGAAATTCACTGTGCCACCTTAATATCTACCTCATGGCAGCCATATTTCTTGAAAACAGTGTGCAGTGAGCTAACTATATTTAATTCAGCAGGTACAGAAGAAAAAATTTGATTATGGAAAAGTCAAATATATTTCTCCCGAAGAAGCAGCTTTGCTAGAATCTGGAGGAAAGGCTAGATGGCAAAGACAGTCAAGTTTGGTGGTCAAACGACATGCATCAAAAACTCAGGTTCCAGGTATGGTTTGTATCCATTTTTTGTCGAGAGGTCATGATAGCCTGATATAATTTTTGTTACTAAGTAATAAACTGCCAACTATAGACTGTCTTCTGCTAAGATAAAGCTATGATTAATCTGCGTCGATTTTAATTTGATACAGTTCAAAAGCCTGAGGACTTGTGTGAACCGGGCATGCTGAAGGGTCTGGGAATTCTTGTTGATTTATGTGGGAGCATTACACAATTCATTTGTGTTTAGGGTGATTTTCAAAGCATCCATTGCTGTTGTAAACGTCTGCCTCGAGGCTGAGGTGCTAACTACTATACTTGGAAAGGAAACCACCTGAGCACACCTGAATTAATGAACACTGAAGCAGGCTACATAGGCTTCTTTGGCACCAATACAATTTGATTGAGTGAGCTTTGCCATATTTAATGCCTTGGGGTGGCCTTTGGTTGTGCACAAATGTATGTCTATTGTTTTATGCAGAACTGTGACTGAAAATTTTAAGTTGGAGCTCTGATTTAAAATGAATATATTTTTTCATAATGATTTCCACCAAGGGTTGCACGAATATTGTTAATCCAATTTCGGTTGAAAATACAAAATTTGCAGCTAAGAACTTACTTCAGATGTTAAATTAGAATTCAACTAAGATGGTGCACCTAAGTTAACTAATGCCGAAAAGTGGGGAAATCGACATATGAATAATAGATGCATTATTACCAACTATTTCACAAGCATATAGCTAAACAAATTTAAATATTTAACTATCGATAAATACGAGATAATAGAGAAATTGTACCAATCTTTCTTTTTATTGATACTACTCAAACTGAAAACTTGTTTGATGATTTTAAGAATGTAAATTCACAATTAATCAGGCAATACTATATGATATAGTAGTGTTAGAAAAACATTAGAAATTTGCCCCTAAATATTACAGAATCCTATTACTATAGTCGTGTTTGTGTTATCTGTTGCCAGGAAGTGGGATGTGAGGATTCACTTTTCATATGATGAAAAAGGTTGACCTGGTGGCATAGGTTTTATCAGTTGAGTTTTTATTTGGCTCAAGTTGACCTCAAAATACCAACATTCATTTGATAACACATTGACCGAGGTAATTGTCTGTGCAAATTCAGAAAAAAAAAATCTCCCGTTAGATCTAGTTTTTTTACATTTTTTGAGGAATGTTTATATAAGAAAAGTGGGGGTAGTGAGCATCGAGGATAAGTTGCGTGAAGGCTGTCTACAATGATATGGTCATGTGCAACGCAGACCGACAAGTGCATCTATTCGAAATAAGGTTATTGAGTCAAGCACAACTAAAAGAAGTAGATGCAGACCTAAATTAACTTGGGAAGAGCTTATAAAGAGAGATTTTAAATCTTTACATCTTGATTAGAGTATGACCCAGAGCTGATTGGAAAAGAAGGATCCATGTAGCCGACCCCAACATGGTTTGGATTGAGGCTTAGTTGTTGTTGATGATTCTAGAAGTTGCGGCTAATTGTCTTATTATTGAGATGATTAAAAACAGAGTACAGGGTTCTCTTTTATAAGACAAGAGAAAGGCACATGGTTTAGATATAACCCATGTGGGATAAAACAAGACATAGGAATAACAAAGAAAAGAGAAAAATAGACTAAGTAAAAACGCAGGAAAGTCTATATACTAATACTCCCCCTCAAGCTGGAGCGTAGATGTCTAGCATGCCCAGCTTGGATGTCATAGCAGTGAACCTCGTCCTTGGTAGAATCTTTGTGAAGATGTCAGCCACCTGATCAGATGTATGAATGTAGGGAGTAGAGATTTGGCCCGATAGAACAGCTTCGCGAACGAAATGACAATCCATCTCAATGTGCTTGGTCCGCTCATGGAAAGTAGGATTACTAGCAATGAAGGTAGCTGCTTTGTTGTCACAATACATTGGAATAGGAGACGAATCAGAAATGCCAAAGTCCTTCAGCAAGCTCCTAATCCAGAACAGTTCACAGGTAGTGTGTGCCATGGCACGATACTCAGCTTCAGCACTAGAGCGAGCAACTACAGACTGCTTCTTGCTTCGCCAAGTGACAAGGTTACCTCCCACAAAGGTACAATAGCCAGAAGTAGATCGACGATCAACCTTGCTGCCAGCATAATCAGAGTCAGAATAGCCAAGGAGTTTGCAATGCCCATGTTTCTTGTAAAGCAGACCTTTTCCAGGAGAACTTTTCAGATATTTCAGAATATGGCAGACATCATCCCAATGGCATTGCCGAGGTTTATCCAAGTAGCGACTAACCAGCCCAACCACAGCAGTAATATCAGCCCGTGTAACAGTAAGATAGACGAGTTTACCAACCATTCTTCGATACTGCTGATTGTCAGGATAAGCAGGAGAATCCTCATCATCCCAGTCGGTGTTCGGATCCAGAGGTGTGCTAGCAGGTTTAGCACCTAGAAGACCAGTTTCAGATAGGAGGTCCAGAACATACTTCCGCTGAGATAAGCAGAGACCAGAAGAAGACCGGGACACCTCTATCCCAAGAAAATACTGTAGCGAGCCGAGATCCTTGGTGACAAAGTGTTTCTCCAGATAGCACTTTGTTGATTGAATACCAGCAAGATCACTTCCGGAAAGAATAATGTCGTCAACATAAACAATAAGGACAACAATACCCGCAGTAGTATTTTTCACAAAAACAGAATGATCAGACTGGGAGCTCCAGAAAGAAAATTTCTGAAGAATATTGCTGAGCTTGTCAAACCAAGCTCTGGGGCTCTCTTTCAAGCCATAAATTACCTTTTTCAGCCTGCAGACTTTAGAGGACTCCCCCTGACACACAAAACCGGGGGGTTGTGACATGTATACTTCTTCATGAAGGTTACCATACAGGAAAGCATTCTTGACATCAAGCTGATACAGAGGCCAGTCAAAATTTATAGCAAAAGAAATCAGAATTCTCACAGAGTTCAGGCGCGCCACTGGAGAAAAAGTCTCGAAGTAGTCGACCCCATAGGTCTGTGTATACCCCTTTGCCACAAGTCTCGCCTTAAGCCGTTCAACAGTACCGTCTGGCTGATATTTGACTGTGAAGACCCATCGGCAACCAACTGGAGAGCAATCAGCAGGTGGATCAACAAGGGCCCATGTATTACGTTCTGTAAGGGCCTTCATTTCTTCTTCCATAGCCTGACGCCATGCAGGATGTCTAAGAGCCTGAGCAACATTTTTAGGAACATATATAGTAGAAAGAGCCGCAGTGAAGTTAGCAAAATTAGCACCCAGATTAGCAGTAGAGCAAAAATTCCCAATCGGATGCATAGTGCACGTTCTTGTCCCTTTCCTCAGACTAATAGGAATATCAAGATCAGAAAATATCTGCGGAGGTGTTTGATCTGGCACAGAAGATGGGGATGATGGAGAGGCCATAGAGGGAGCTGTCGGCTTTGGTCTTCTGTGATAAACTTTCAGAGGTGGCTTTTCAATCGGAGCATCAGAATTATCAGGCAAAATCATCCACCACAGGTAAAGGCGTGTCTACCAGTAAATCCGAAGTGAGCGCAGAACCAACCGAAGAATAGAAAGGCATATGCTAAAAAAATACCACATCCGCAGATACAAACCACTTTTTAGAAATAGGATCATAGCATCGGTACCCCTTTTGAGTGCGAGAGTACCCTAGGAAAACACACTTAGTCGCTCTAGGATCCAATTTAGTAAGGCCTGGCCGAAGATTCTTAACAAAACATGTGCTCCCAAATATGCGATGCGGGACAGAAAAAAGAGATGCATCGGGAAACAAAACCTGAAAAGGAATCTGATTGCCGAGCACAGAGGATGGCATGCGGTTAATAAGATAACAGGCAGTGGCTATCGCCTCGGGCCAAAAAGACTGGGGAACATGGTAATGAAAAAGAAGGGTATGAGCAACTTCGAGAAGATGACGATTCTTACGTTCAGCGACACCGTTTTGTTGTGGGGTATAAGCACAGGAAGTTTGGTGGATGGTGCCCTAACGACGACAAAAGGAGCTAAGAGAGGCTTGCATGAATTCCAACGCATTATCAGTGTGAAAAATTTATAGGCTTAGCAAATTGAGTGCGGATCTCAGCAAAAAAGTCAGTAATTTTTCCAAGAATAGTAGATCTATCTTTAAGCAAAAATAGCCATGTTGTTCTAGAAAAATCATCAATGAAGCTCAGAAAATATTTAAAACCAGAAGTGCTCGCCACAGAACATGGACCCCAAACGTCAGCATGTATAATATCAAAAGGTGCTTTAGAACTGATACAATTTTTTTTGGAAAAGGTAGCACGAGTCTGCTTGCCAAGCTGACATGTCTCACAATGAAAATCAGAACTAACTATATCTGGTAACATGACTTTTAACTTCGCAACAGAAGGGTGTCCCAATCTATAATGCCACTGGATGTCTGCTACGGATGATGTCAAATATGCAGCTGTCTTTGGCTCGTCCAAGTAGTAGAGTCCATCCGGTCCCTCATGGCCTGAACCAATCGTCATCCTCGTGCGCAGATCCTGAAACAAAACACCATCCGGATCAAACGTAATTGAGCAACGAAGGCTCTTCACAGTTTTACTGACAGAGAGTAAATTAAGAGGAAATTTCGGGACATAAAGCGTGGAGCGCAGAGGCAGACTACCAGTAGAGCAAATATCACCAATGCCAGTAACAGGTGATTTAGAACCATCAGCTAAAGTAACAGGAGGTATAAAAGAAGTCTTGTGCAGTTTAGAGAATAAATCATGATTGCCAGATATATGAGAAGTCGCACCAGAGTCAATCACCCAGGAGTTTTTACCAGTCGTAGTCAGAAGTGCGGCACTACTAGCATTTGAATCCTCAGTAGAAGACGCCAGACGAGCTTGTAGCAACTTTTCAAATTCCGAGCGGATCCAGTCAGCTGTCGGCGGAGCAGGTTCAGTCTGATCAGAAGTCACTTTATTGGCCCAGTCAGGTTTGCCATATTTGATCCAACAACGATCTTCAGTATGGTTGGTGCGCTTGCAGTGAGTGCAGTAGCGGGACTCAACAGGATCAGCTCCAGAGCCACGTCCAGGAGCAGAAGAACGTCCTTCGCGGCCACGACCTCTGCCACGACCGCGACCACGAAAGAAATCACCAGAGCGGACAGCGAGAGCTGCACCATCAGAAGAGTCAGGCACGGGCTGGGACACAGAAGGTAGGCGCTGGACCCTTTTGAGTACATCGCGGAGAGTGGGTAAAGGGTCGCTGGAGAGAATCTGGTCCACAACACCAGTAAAGGAAGCAGGTAGGCCCGCGAGGAACTGAACTAACATAAGTTCGTTCCGCTGTCGATTAAGTTCATCAATATCAGTAGAAAGGGGATGATACACCTGGAACTCATCCCAGAGGGCACAGCAGGAGTTGTAGTAATCCTCGAACGAATCAGTAGTAGAATACTCCAGTTTGGCAAGTTGTTTGAAGATCTCAAAGACCTTCTTAGGATTCTGTTGGTGCGAGTAAACATGGGAGAGTTGCTCCCACATTTCTTTGGCAGTATGAAGACGGAGAAGGGACTGGCTGATCTTTGCTTCAGCGCTGTTGACCATCCATGTCATGACCCCATAGTCCTCCTTGGACCAGAGATCATAGGCTTGTTTCGTCTTCTCGTCAGCATCATGAGCAGGAAGAGACGGACCCTTTGTAGTCAGATGAGAGTAGCGACCTTGGGATTTAACATACAACTCAAAGGAGGCAGCCCATAGATGATAGTTGGAACTATCCAACTTCACCGTAGTAACACAGAGAGTGCGAGGAAGATATGAAGTCGCCATCGGACCAAGTAGAAAAAGCAGTAGCACGGGCGCAGATAACAACATGTGTCAGCAGAGGGCAGCAGCAGAAGTCCAATACATGGACTAGCAGTAGTAGTAGGTAGGAGATCCAATCATGGACCTCAGAAGACCCTCACGGGGCAGAAAGGAAGAGCAGGACCTACGCCAACATGGAGGAAAGATCACTCCACCATGAGGCGCAGGCAGTCAGATGCGAAAAATTGATTTACTCCTTCAACGTACCAGAACTGGAAAAGACCGGGCTGTACGTAGCGTTGTCGGAAACTGTACGGAGGCCGGAAAAGGAGCCTTTAGCCGGACGAGATGGTGAGCAAAGGATTAGAGAAGATGGGAAGAGGAGAAGGGAGGATAGGGTGGGTGCTCAGGGTGGCGGAAATGGACAGTGGTGGGGCTATGGTGGCGGCGGCAAGAAGGTGGAGGGATCTGGTGGCGGCGGGCAGCAGAGAGAGCTGCTGGAAAAGGGAGAAGAAGGGGGGGCTGCGGTGGAGAGGAGAAGAAGAGAAGGGGTGGGCGGTGAGGGAGGAAGGCAGGGATGGGCCTGTTGTGGTGGAGGCGGCACCAAGGAGGGTGCAAGGCGGCGGCATACCAAGGGTATGCTGCTGTGCGGCGCAGCAGGGAGGAAAGGGGAAGGGTGGCGGCTAGGGTAGATGGGAGGGAAAGAAGGATTAGGGTTAGGGAGGATCGGGAGGCTCTGATACCATCTAGAAGTTGCGGCTAATTGTCTTATTATTGAGATGATTAAAAACAGAGTACATGGTTCTCTTTCATAAGACAAGAGAAAGGCACATGGTTTAGATATAACCCATGTGGGATAAAACAAGACATAGGAATAACAAAGAAAAGAGAAAAATAGACTAAGTAAAAACGCAGGAAAGTCTATATACTAATAATGATGATGATGATGATGATGATGATGATGAGGACGACGACGACGATGACGACGCATTGGAGTTATGTTGGATCCATCCCTTATTGATTGGGTATTTTGAAAAGTTTGATCGCCCATCACTGACTCATGTTGTGGGCAAAGTTAAATGACTGGCAAATATATATTCATGCATGTGTGTTTCTCATTATAGAAAAGACTTGCAACTAGGCTTATGACTGCCTCTCTTTCATCTAATTACCTATCTTTGTTATGTGGTCATTGGGTTATGGTAAATGTCAGCCATGGTTGTAGAATTTACTTAAGTTAGACTAACACAACATGTCTCTTTTCCCCTATAGAAGATGAGGATTTATTCATCCCATCCCTCAGTCAAGGATCGAACTTACAACCTCTCAGGTGCAAACTGCACTCTTGATCATCATAGAGACAAAGGTGTCACCACCATAGAACAAAAGGCGTGCCTTGGGGTGTGTGCCTCTGTAACAATCCCCTCATGTTATCCCCAATTAAGACGAACCGAGAGGACAAGGGCCATTATCATATTTACATGATCGAAGTTTAGCAAATAACCAATGATAATTATAAATTTCATTGAATGAAAAAGAGTTTGATAACATTTATGATGATAGAATCTCCTCTAGGGAGTTACATGGAATAGGAAACTATTGTTTGCAACAAAAAGTAAATCTAACTATCTAAATCCTCCAGGATAACTTTATGTATCTTTTCTTTTGGTACCTTCTTCTCTAGATGTCCATCTTTTAGATTAATTGCAGTTTAACCTAAAATGGCGTGAAACAAAAATGCGGTCAACATATCGAAATATACTGAGTACATGGGGGAAACAAAATATTTGCATCTAGGTGTAACAACATAATCAACCAAAACACATTACATAATTGAACTTGCATTTTCATTATAACCTCTTAACTATTTTTCTGCTCGTTCTCTAGGAATGCCCTCTCCTAGGGTTTTGTCCCTCCAATGGACTTAGGCCACCTTCATAGTCTGGGGCTTGGTGCCATGTCGGTCTTCCAAATTTGGGGCTTGACCTGTTGTTGACCTTCCCTATCTTGGGCTTGGCTTCTCACTGACCTTCCCTATCTAGGGCTTGGTCATAGTCATCTCTTCAATGACCTTCTCTTTCTCCTGGGGCCTCTGCCCTACATTCAATCATCCAATGACAACTTGGGGTCTTCGAGCAAGTTATATTTATATAATGATACTCATATGGGCCTTATAGATTGCAGGAAATAAACAAACATCCAACAGTTTGATTACATTCCATTCGAGAAACTCCAGAACACCACAGAAGTCGATAGGGCGAGGATTTCTAGGCGTAACCACGTACATTTCTCAGAGATTACTTAATTTCCAAGCAATTAAGAGTAGATGCAACCAATCAAGCAATCACCCTGTTATTAATGTACAACACCCAAGTATTACTATTGTATTCACAAAACATCCCTTAAGTCTGACTTAGGCTCTAAGCTAGGGTTTTGGAGTCAAATTAGGGTTTTATTAAGGTTAGGCTTCCGAAACCCTAATAATCACATTTTAATGCTTTACATCTTAGGAAATCCTACTGCAAGTGTACGTGGAGAAATAGTACTATAGTCCCAATCTACAAGAACAAAGGTGACGTTCAGAGCTGTACAAACTACAAAGGCATCAAGCTGATGAGTCATACGATGAAGCTTTGGGAGAGGATTATTGAGCAGAGGTTAAGATCTATAACGCAGGTATCAAACAACCAATTTGGTTTCATGCCTGGAAGATCAACAATAGATGCTATTTTTCTGATAAGGAGGCTTATGGAGAAGTATAGACAAAGCAAAAGAGATCTTCATATGGTGTTTATCGATCTAGAGAAGGCTTATGATCGAGTACCCAGAGAAGTGTTATGGATGGTTTTGAAGAAAAAGGGTGTGCCCTGTGTTTTAGAAAGCGCGAAGCGTGCGGATTGCCCTCCTTGAAGCGGGAAGCGGGTTTTGAAGCGGACAAAAGCGGGCGCTTTTTGAAAAAGCGGTTCACATTGTTTCAAATTAATTTGTAAAATTTTGTGATCATCCTACCACCAACAAAAAGAAATATTACTCAACAATCAAGTATTTTGAATAATACTTTGCCGCTACAAATGACTTTCATAGATCAAAACAGTTCCTAATAACAGAAGTAAATGTTTACAAACTAAAAAGCAAAGAAACTTCAAAGAAAACCATAGTCCTCGCTCGTAGAGCGAGTGAAAACAAACTCATCATCTAAAGATGCCTCAATGTCCTTAAGATCATTGTCACCATCCATGTAGTTGTCATCATCACCATTAGATTCAACATCACCATACTCCTTGTTTGTTTTTTTTCTTTGCATCCACTTTTGAAGTATTCATCCTTGTGCTTTTCCTAGTCTCTGCCACTTCTTTTGCCCCACTAGCTTCTGCAACTGCTCCCCAAGTAAGTCCAGCACCTGGATAGATTTCTTCTTCATCTGGGTCTAGCTGTACCATCCAATCTTTAGCCTTGTCTCTATCTTGAGACTCTATTGGATCATAATCTTTTTCGTCTTTCTCCTTCCGCTCCTTGAGTTTGGCATTAAATTGAATGAATACCAATGCTTCAAGCCTCTTCACATCCAACCTATTTCTCCTTTTTGTATGAATCTAGGCAAGAAATAGATTATTAACATAAATAAGTAATCATACATAGTCATTTTATAATAGTAATAATATATGAAAAATTCATTTAAGGGTTGCTTATCTTACCATCTCGAAGGTGCTCCAATTCCTCTCACATCCTGACGACAAACAAGTTAGATTCAACACTCGGATGACCATTTTTTGCAAGGTGTATCACAACCAAAATTAATCCACCATTGAACTGTAGGGTAGGAGTAAATTGAAATTAGTAAGGCAGGATCTATTTAACAAAAAAGAGTTAAGACCCTTCTATAGCCCATACCTGGATTTATATTGATGTCATTTCGTTGTCGAATAGCAGCTGCTCTTCCAAAAGAACCTGACCCATCCCGATAGGCTGGTAACTCCTTCATGATGATGCCATCTTGGATATCTGGCTCAGGGTAGAATGTCTCAATGCAATCCATGAGACCATCCATAATCGAACTAGTACTATCGATGTCAGGGTCTCTCAACGACAAAAATGGGTTCAAATAATAACCTATATGATTTGAGTGTTAGTAACTTAGTATAATATGAATATCGAATTTCATCAAACTAATTGCAGAAAAGAGTGGTAGTGTTCAACTACCTGCAGCATGTAAGGGTCGATTCAGCTTATTGTCCCATTTTTCTTAGACTATGTGAAACACCTGCTTGCGAAGTGGCTCATCATCACCTAACTTTGTATCTAGTTCATCGAGTGTGGCGACCATAACTTGTTGTATGTAGCCCATAGCAGGTGTTTTATCCCCATAAACCAGTCGTAGAACATTGACCAGCGGTTTGAAAATTTTAAGCACCAACTGAACTCCTCTCCAAAATTGGGACCCACCAACAATAGCTGCAGCCTTAATGCCCTCAGGACTCTTTGAGAATTTGCATTTGAGCCATTCTTCAGAAGCGAACATCCTTCTTAAATTGGACATGTTTTTTAGGAGGCTTTCTAAACTCAAAAATGCTGTAGCAAATCTAGTAACACCCGGCCTGACCAGATCACGTCCCAAGAAGCTTCTCATGATACTCAGAGTTAGGTGATGGCTGTAGATAAATATAGTGAGTGCTTTTGCCTTTTTAAGGACATTTTGTACCCGATGCAACTTTTCGATCGCCTCCAACATTAAGTCGATGCAGTGTGTAGCACATGGGTCCAAAAGATCATTGGTCGCTTCTCCTTCAACTGGCGACCCGTGACAAGATCAGCTGGAGCATTGTCACTAACCACCTGGACAACGTTCTCCTCTCCTACTTCTTCAATAGCATCATCGACAAGGTTGAATATGTAGCATGCATTGTGTATTTGACCTGAACAATCAACTGCCTTGAGAAAATAAGTCCCGTAACTGCTATTATTGACGCATATATTCATGATACTTCTATTGCGTTTGTGTGTCCAAGCATCTGTCATCAAAGAGCATCCAGACCGTTTCCATTCTTCCCTATGTAGTGCAAGGGCTTCTTTGGTAGTTTCCACCTTCTGCCTGAGTAACGGTTCCCTCAACTCATAATAGGAAGGTCCCTTCAAATCAGGTCCAAACTGACCTATAGCTTCCAACATCACTTGGAAGTTGTTGAGGTTAACAATATTCATTGGGATCCCTAATTATAAAAAACAAACAACTATTACAATTAGGGTTCTAAAATTTTTGAATCTACTATCATAATAGAAATCTACGAGCACGGATTAGGATTTTACCAGCCTCATAAATCCATCGAGCTATATATTGACACGTCCTAGCCCTTCACTCTTTACCTAACTTATCTGGTATTGTTGATTGCTTAGATAGTACCCTGTCTTTGACAATATCTTATGGGTTTCTAAAGAAATAAGTGTCAAGTTGACCTACAACTTTCGGCTTCTTCCTCTGCGAATCCCCAATATTGACAACGTCATCTGCACTTTTGTCAATTTTGACATCACCATGCAAATCTTTCAACTCTTGAGCCCTCTTTTTCTTCTTTGCAGCAAACTTTTCCAAATACTTAGTAATTTCCGTCTTCACCTCGGGAGGAACCTTCTTGCATGCGTCGACATCTCCACGTTGACCTGCAAGATGTTTCTTCAATCGGAAAATTCCACCCGTTGATATATGATCACAGAAGTTGCATTTAACTTTCTCCCTTCGGGCTGGGTCTGGAAGAGTGCAATACTTCCACCCGGGATCATTTGATTTAGCCGACGTTTGAGCACCACCGACCATACTAATTGTGATTGACAAAAGAATAATCAGTGATTGTATCACTGTGATTCAGTATTCAATAAATTCATTTCTAATTACTACAATACTACCTAACTAGAATAGTCATGTAAACTGTAAACATAGTATCCAATTACTTATATTCTGTATCATACATATCTTTAAGAGTCTAGCATCTTGCTGATATTACTAAGTTACTCGTTCAAAATTTATTACTGATTTACTGACTACTGAAATTACTTGTTCAAAATTACTGCAATTACTCGTGCAACTGAAGTTACTCATACAAAATTTATGCAATCTTTTATACAACTGAAGTACTGAAATTACTGATTTACTCGTTTAAAATTTGTTACAGTAGGTAAGGGAAATTTGTATACAAATTAGAAATTACAATTTACAAATATTTATAATCAATGCCAATGTAAAGCAATGCTATATGTAAACTGATGATAGATGATTTAATAACATTGGAACAACAGCCGTTTGCATATTATTGTGGACGTTAATAGTACGTGACTAGGTGTACAAACAAATGATTACGATGTTTTTCATTCAGTTTTTGACATGCAAATTAAAGCATTGCCATAATACATATCTTACTGAACAGAGTACATACGATTTTAGACTTTCAGTATTTGAACTTTTCATACAGCAGGTGTACGTTCAGAAATATCAAGAAGGAAAATATATTTTGAAAATATTATTTTCTAGTTTCTACAATCAATGTTGACAGCAGGTATTGGATCAGTTAGCAATAGAATTGGATCAGTAACATCAGTTCATTAGCAACTAGCAAGGAAGAGAAAAGAATAAGTTGCAACATTGCAGAACAGAGTGCATTGCAATTCAACAGCCTATACAGTTCTGACTAGTTGTCAATGGCCGTTTGATATGGATCAGTTTCAGTTAGCATTCAGCAATATCAGTACTCATTACCATTAGCAAGAAAGAGTGGTTGACGGAACAAGTAGCAAGGAAGAGAGAGAATACACTGTCTGTTCAGTTGCTATTGACGTCGGTAAAAGAGAAAAAGGAGAAAGGAATCGGGAAGCTGGTGGAGAAGAAGACTTGAAGAACAAGATAATAAGACTTACTTTGAAATTGATCTGTTGTCTCCAACCTTGGCACCAATCGGGAACAGGTGGAGAAGAAGACTTCAAGACCAGCAGTCCAACCTTGGCGCAGGGGTCTCCGCCGCTCGCTGTTGGTTGCCGATGCCGCGCTGACAGTCGGTTGCCGCAAAGAAGACTTGAAGAACAAGATAATAAGACTTACTTGAAATTGATCTGTTGTCTCCAACCTTGGCGCCAATCGGGAACAGGTGGAGAAGAAGACTTCAAGACCAGCAGTCCAACCTTGGCGCAGGGGTCTCCGCCGCTCGCTGTTGGTTGCCGATGCCGCGCGGACAGTCGGTTGCCGTAGTGCTGTCGCGCCTTTCTGCGTCGGGTGTCGCTTGTGTGGAGAAAAGCTACGAGGAGGATAGCTTTTATCAAGCCAGTTGAGGGGAAACCTTTTGTGACAAAGTGAAATTTAGCATTAATATGAACTAATTCAAATTTCACCCTCCTTATGCTCACTCATGGTCCCAATTTATTTTTCCTAGCTACATATTCAATTTTGAGACTCAAATCCAAAATATGGTGATCAATGTGAATTTTATACACTTTGAAACCCCACATATTTGCTTAATTCATCACTTTGTCCAATGAAGTAAATTGATCCATCAAACTTCATCTTTTTATTCTCAAAACTTTTTCTAAAGGTTCTACACGTTTTTGTGAAGCTGTGGTCCAAATTTGAGAACAATTGGACATTCCTACGATTTTCTATGGATTATTGAAGTTTATGTGTTGAAAACCCTTTAATTGCCTATTTATTTCGACCTTTTCCACCTCAGCGATCCGAGGCTCACTTGGGGGGACAAAATCCGGCCCTTGGATCTGCTCTCCCTCGGATGCTAGCCTGATCGGATGGACTAGCCTTTGTCTTCTACCTCCCGCTGATTGCGGGGAGGAGTAAATGAAACCCAATCAAGCAAACTCGCACCTAAGACCCCAATTCAAAAAATTAATCGAGAGCGAACATTCGTCTCGCAAATTCGAACTCGACCATATCCATTTTGACCATTTTTCATGCTCTGTCCTGCCGCCAAAATGAGCTCTTTACTCTCCCCTCTCTCCGGCGACCATGTCCGTTTTCAAATCTTGATCTAGCCTAACCCTAGCCCCGAAGCCTATAAAAGGACCTCCCCAAGGTCCGCAGAAAGTGCACCTTGCTCAGAGCTCAGCCTTGCATGCCATCTCGGCCTCAACATTTTGTTTTTGCTCACCCAACACCTGTTGCTCCAAGCAGCGCCGCCGCCATTGCATTTTGGGCGTTCCTTCTCCTTGCCCCCCTTCATCAATTCGCCACTACCACTACCTCCGTGGGGTCACGATGGACCGGGGCGACACCTTAGCTGCCTCCATCGGTCACTCCTACTCCTAGCTCCCCTACACGTCGGTGACCCCTCCGCCCTGCTTCTGGGCTCGTGAGGACGTGCTGCTCGCGCGATTACTGGAACAGGAGAATAGAAGCCCCAAACCGACTGGTCCAGAGGAATCAAACGCAGACCAAACCGACCAAGACCCAAGTTCAAATCGAGCGTTGAACCAACCTAACCAAGATTGGACCGGCCCTCCAAGATAGCAAGTCACAAGGACTATGTGGCTAGATTTGGGCCACTGCTTGCGCATCCAACGATCAACCTTTTTCGATTTTAAGGTATTTTTTCGCCCTCTCATATGGAAAATAGATTAAAAACCTTGATCTTGTTTAAATCATAGAAAATGTATCCAAACTCCAAAAATGATGAACAAATAGTCAATCTTGATCAGAAAAATCTAGTGAACCTTTTAAAAATACTTGTGGAGCCTAATTCGTTATGTATCTTACTGATATCCCTATATTTGATCTCTTGTTTATTTAGTTTATCAAATGGCACAATAATGATGTTTAATCTTTTGAAACCCTAGATTTGGACTCTGATGATTATCTTGTAACCTAGATCTAATCTAGTTGAATCATCTACTCTTGAAAATGAATCATTAGTGATCTAGATCTATTTATTTGATTCAATCTTGATTATAATGGATAATGAGTAATCTTGATATTGATCTTAATCTTGCAAAACCCTTGGTGTACTTTTGACCCATCAATCTGATCCTTGAACTCCAATGATGTTAGTTATCATGATGATGATCTAGAAATGTGATGATGACTTGTATAAAAATCATAAAGTTAGGGTTAACACATATGATCCTAGAAAACCTAGGTAAGTCATTCACACTCGAATATATTGTACACTTGAAATAATGTTGGACATATTGAAATATTATGGATCATAAGTGAATGACACAACCCTGAGGTTGACATAGCAAAAGTGTAACCCTAATCTCGAATATTCAAATATGATATTCTAATAGTCATGATCTTGACCCTTGATCCAATCTTGATGATTTAGGATCTGACTCGAAGGGTTGACCTATTGACTCGGATATTGATCATACTAGAAATCCTCGGTGAAAGGTACGCTATTATATAACTCCTCCTTGATTGTATTGAAAATACTTTTATGTATCTCTTGAATGTATACTTGGCTACTTACTTGGATGAGCTACTGTTCCCTATGATTAGTCTTCCGTTTTTTTATACTATATTTTGAAAAACATGAAAACATAAATTACATGCCCATTATGACTGCCCGTATATTGATAATGATGATGATATCGATAATGTTGATAATGTTGATATTGAGTGCAACAACCCCTTCATTTGGAGGTGGGACTTGTACATTGGCTTCCTATGTTCCTATGATAAGGAGCCTAGTGACCTTCCCCATTGTGTTGGGGTAATAGAGTCACACAAAATATATAAGCATGCTTGTTTGATTACAGCATAATGAGAACTCGTAATAAAAATTGAATCATTGAATAACAAACATTTTTTCGAATGATATTGGTTTTGGAAATCATTTGTTATTCCTTTGAATATAAGTCCTGCCAAGTATACTCTTTTGTTATAAACCACTTTACTTGATTTTGATAGCGGATCGTGCAATTGCATGGTTGTTTCTCGATTTTCTTGATTTTAGGCAATACAAATGGAATACTGAATAAGATCGCTTCCGCACTCTGCATACTCGGATGACAAAGATATATTGGAAAAATATCCATATTGGGTTAGTTTGTTCTTTATCTCCAGTTTTTGAGTTATTATTTCTTATTGTATATGTCAGTGTGATAGATCCTATCGGGCCACTCAGGGACGGACGCTTCAATCCTTTTACTATTGTCTTGGCAGTAGGATTAGGATTGGGGTAAGAACGGTTTCGTGACACCTTTCCTCATCGGGAAAGATTGCTAGGGCAACGGCCGTTTCCTATTCGGAACTGAGGAGTCGTGAGGCGTGAGGAGTCGTCTTTTGGAAATCGTTCCAGAAAGATACAACCGCGGCACAATATTATTAGCGCACTGCATTAAAAAAAACCCAGTGGAGGCGCCCACTACAGCCGCTGAAGCGGATGATAGCAAAGCGGGCCAAAGTCCGCTATAGCGGCCCAAAACGTCCGCTACAAGTCAAAACGCTAAACTGCCGCAAATCAGTTGAATCAAGCAGGGCAGTGGTTCCGATGCGTAAGCGGCTGCTTAAGCGGCCGCACCAAGCGCTTTTTTAATCAATGGGTGTGCCTATCCAATACATTGACTTGATCAAAGACATGTATGATAGCTCTACTGCAAGTGTCAAGACTCCTGGAGGAGAGACACCAACTTTTCCTATCACAGTTGGGGTACACCAAGGATCCACACCGAGTCCATATCTATTCGTTCTTGTTATGGATGAGTTGACAAAGAATGTTCAGGATGATATTCCTTGGTGTATGTTATTTGCTGATGATATTGTTTTGATTGACGAAACTAAAGTTGGATTGAATGATAAAGTTGAACGTTGGAGAAAGGCATTGGAATCAAATGGATTGATGATTAGCAGGAGCAAAACTTAGTATATGCATTGCAATTTCAGTCAATCGCGCAGTGTGAATGATGGATCCAAGTTGGACGGAGTAGATATACCGAAATGTGATAAATTTCGTTACTTGGGTTCTATTATTCAAATAGACGGGGATGTCTAAAATGATGTTTGTCACCGGATCACTATAGGATGGTTGAAATGGAGGAGTGCAACTGGAGTATTATGCGATCAGAAGATCCCTCTCAGGTTAAAAAGTAAGTTTTATAGAACAACTATACGACCAGTCATGCTGTATGGGAGTGAATGTTGGGCGGTGAAGAAACAAGGTCTCAACAAGAGGAACGTGGCTGAAATGCGTATGCTGAGATGGATGTGTGGGAAGACAAGAAAAGATCGCTTGAGAAATGACTATATCAGGAATAAAGTGGGGGTGGCAAGCATTGAGGACAAGTTGCGCGAGGGCTGACTCAGATGATACGGACATGAGCAACGCAGACCTACTAGTGCGCCTATACAAAGCAATGCTATTGAGCCAAACACTATAAATAGAAGAAGAGGAAGGCCTAAATTAACATGGGATGAGCTTATAAAGAGAGATTTTGAATCTCTACATCTCAATAAGAATGTGGCCCTTGATAGAGCTGAATGGAAACGAAGGATCCATGTAGCTGACCCCAACATAGTTGGGTTTGAGGCTTAGATGATGATGATGATGATGATGACATCTTAGGAAATCCTGATTTTAGCAACGTGTGAATTCTTAACTTAGATTAGATCTAAGATGCTCTTTTTATCCAAAAAGATTAGACTTTGTCCACTAAGATCAGTAAATCAAGATATACTCACCAATTTCATCAATCTTATGAAATTAGGGTTTTTATGTATTAAATTACATTAAACATTGCATCTTTAAGTACTTCTGGAATTTGAAACAGAACTAGACCATGAAATCAATTTTATTGGATTCTTCGTATTTTTCTGATAAAAAATGTATTTATATGTTAGGTTTGGACTTAGTTAATTATTAAAATTTTCGCAAAATAAAACCCTTTGGACCAATCGTAGCATGCCACATAAGTGGCTGACTGGTCCAGGGTGTGCGCCGCAACGGGGCCACGACCGAGCCAATCAACTTGTGCCATGTCAACCCCCACACTCACGTGGCTAAGCAAAACAAAACGTGACTAAGAGGGCTGAAAAGTCAAGTATACCCGTCACCTGTCCATAACAGACTTGGGGCGAGATTGTCCTTTCACTCATCACCGTCTTCAACCTTAGCCTCCCTTCTCTATCGTGAGCAGTGTTCTGGGGTGGGTTAACTTGCTAGTTGACTTTGGGCCAATGTTCAAAATTTTGTCGAAATTGGCAAAATTTTGTTAATTATTTCGATGCCGCCAATGATCGGACATAGAAATGGCTTTACATGTCTGTACGTAGGGAATTTCGCCAAAAAAAAATTAAATTTTGACAATTATTTCGGATTTCGGCGAAATTAGGTAAATTTCGATGAAAAAAGGCCCATTCCGTCCGGATTTTGACGAAATTTCAAGAAACACATGTATTATTTCGAGAAATGGGGTACGATGTCTGCAGATTTTACTTTGTGATTCCTTGAGCATGTTAGGGGCAATCTAAGTTATGTTTCTTCTCTTCCTAGCCTAATTCTACCTTTCTCTCCTATTTCTCTCACTTCTATAAAGATCTGCAAAGGAAAATTAAAAAATGTGTGTGGGAATGATATCTATGGCTATGATGCTCACTAACTTTCATTTTTGAGGTCACATGATTTATGTTAATAGTGCGCAGAATTAGCATGACTATCGAAATATTTTGTACGTATGCCATTATCAATGACACCTCTAACTACATGGTTGCATCCTATAGGCTCCCGCTACAAAAGCACACGGCCAAGAACAAAGCTTGGGTTAACCATTAGTATGCATTTTATCACTTGTAGGCATATAGAGATTAACACTGAGACACATCTATGCTTGTATAAAACAAAATAAACTGGAGCCAATATGTTGGTAGGTATAATCAACAAGGAGGATGACAACCATAATGGTTCAAATACATGCACAAACCATAGTTATCTCATGCTTCCTCAATACTCACTCACATACCACTGCACATTGTTTATGTACTACGTCCTGCCATCCTACTTAGATGTCCTACCATTCTAGATCATGCTATGTTTCCATAAATTTGTGTCTTTAAGTCTATATATTGTGCTTGCAAACTATAATGACTTAATTCATTCATTTCACCATTCAATCGACCTCAAAATCTCCATCGAAATCCCCATCGAAATTGTTCAACTTCCTTCACTCACTATGAGGAGCCCCACGCCCTCACATATCCAATATGAAATATTATTGCATATTTGAGTAGATCTACACTAGTAGATTAATCTGGTAAAATTTCACTAAATAATTTGATCATTTGGTCGTCAAAACGCCATGAATGCATCTGTCGAAATTTCCGTCAAAATTTGTCGAAAATTCTGTTTCTGTGGCTACCGAAACAACGTCGAAATCGGACATTTTCTTCCTTGCTTCGGGCTCCTACGATCTTGGGTGGCAAGCAAGGGTACTCCCCCTTCGTCTTGCTATGCCAGACTCGAGGGTGGCCGCGGATTGTTCAGAGAGGGTCTGAGCAAGGAGAACATGAAGGGGGTTCCTCGACAGGATATTAATATATATATTTTACTGGGTTTATTTCTATTATTGTGTTATGGGCTTTAGACTTGTCTTGTCTATCAGCCTCTTTCTTTTATCCCATATTGCTTGTCTCTGCTATATGATTTAGTCTCTTGCACTATAAAAGACAGGCCTCTGTAATTGTTTTAATCATCTAATACAAAGTCTTTTATTATTCTAGATGGTATCCGAGCACCCTGATCCTCCTTAACCCGTCCCGCCCTAACCCTAACCTATGCCCCCATAAACCTAGCCGCCACCCCTCCTTTCCCCTCCCTCTTCTACCCTTCTAGCCCCCCCGCCACTACTATCAACTGGCGCTACCCCTGCCCCCCTCTCCCACCCGTCGCCTTCTCCTCTCTTCTCTGCCCCACCCCTCGCCACCTACTCCTCTCCTCCCCACCCTTCCTGTAACATCCCTGACCTGGGTTATGAACTAACCCTAGGTGTTTTGTTTAAATATGTGATTAGATGCTTGTGGTTATCTTTTGATATGTAATTAAAGCTCCTGAGGAACATATATTTCTATTTCTGTCCTTTTTGAACAATGTTGTAATATTGTTTTGATAAACATGGACTAATGTGCAAATTACCCAATTAGAGGGGTTAACTTGCAAATTGCACATGTTAAGATGTTCCTCTGATGTTGAGACATCATAAGAATGAATATGATGAAGTAATATGGATTCTCTAAGCTTGGGCACTAAGATATAGCTTGTAGAGCAATCCTTGTGCTTTAAAACCTAGTTTTGGTGTAAAGTGCAATTTACCCAAAACATAGGGTGCAACATGTAAAATATACCATCTAGAGTATCTCTCATGACCCTTTTATGGATGCAACTTAATAAGGTGTTTGGCTTCTTTTCCTCTAAACCTTGGATGAGGGCGGAGTTTTGCTTAAGGGAAGAAGGGAGAAACGTGGCCAAGGAGGGAAGAAGGACTTATTTGAGAAATAAGGAAATAATCCTCTTTGCCTTGATAATATACCCAAAATATATAAGTACATCTTTTTCACAAAGCAAGGGATCGTTTCCCTTCACTCCTCTTCTTATCTTCTTGCTTTGGCCGACTAAGGAGAAGCTCAGGAGCAGAGGAAGACGACCAAGCTGGTTTGGGTAAGTTTTGACCATCACCTAGCTCGAATTCATGAAGGAAACCCTAGTACAAGGTTGGTTTGTTAGTCTTTCTTACACAACTCTTCTTTCTAGCCATCTTCTCCATCCAAATCTTGAGGAACGGACCTTGGACGACCTGTGGAGCTCAAGCCACCATTAAAGCTACGAAGCTTGGAGCTCTGGATCAGTCCTAGAGGCGGGTTTTATAACTCTAACCCTTAAAGTTTTGCTTATGCATCTTCTTTCTATGAAAACGTTGCTTAATCTCCTTTCTTAGACACTTCTATGTGTTCTTGCAACCAAATCCGTGAAGAACAGTCCATGTTCTTGAGGTAGAAGAAGATGGCGTTATTTCCAAAGTTCATCCTAATCTTACTTTAGCAAACGGTCCTCCACCTCTTGCCCAAACGGTTTGCAAAACCGTTTGGAAGCAAACGGTTTCAAAACCGTTTGAGAGCAAACGGTTTCAACCAAGAATGCATGAGAGCAAACGGTCTCAAGACCGTTTGGATGGGTTGACCAGGCGTTGACTGTTTGGAGATCTGCTGTACACATTATGGACTAATCACCCACCAAAAATCATCATCTGATTCCAAGTAAATCATCAATTGAAGGCACATTAGTCACCTAAACCCTAATCAGGTTTATTGCTGATTTCAATAATGCAATCATGTTGAAGTTTGGGTTGAGTGGCTTAAACGGTTGCAAAACCGTTTGGGGATCACCCAAACGGTCTCAAGACCGTTTGGTGATCACCCAAAACCGTTTGGAGGTCTAGGGTTAAGTGGGGTTGACCAATTGAGGGTCCAATCTTATCAAGTTGTTGAATAATTAAATGCTGATTTTGTGAGCTAATCTAGGGTTCAACCCTTAATTGAATGACTTGATTTTTGATAAAATAATGGGCAAACGGTCTCAAGACCGTTTGGAGGATGTCCAAACGATCCCAAGACCGTTTGGGGTCAGGTCATGACCCAATTGAATGATGGTTCAATAGGTTCAACATCAATTAGACTCATGTTGATGCATGTTGAAGGGTAATCGATTCCAAACCCTAATCCAATCAATCCAAACCCTAAGGCTGGGTTTGGCACAGGACTGAGATTCTAAAATCTAGACTGGGTTAGTCGGGGTTAGTCTGGATTCCCGGGCTGGGGTAGTCAGGATACAGTCTGATTTTGTTTGGCAACCCAGTCTGATTCTGGTCAGCTGATCAGATTTGAGTCTGGTTTCAGTCTGATTCTGTTTGGCTGCCTGTCAGGATTCAGTCTAATTCTAATTGGCAAACAGATCAGGATTTGAACTGATTATTTTTTGTGAACTGATTTCAACACATATTATAAAAATTTATTATATTATATTGATTACACAACAAAAATTAACTTTAATATTATAAAATTTAGGCTTACTATTAGTTTGTTTTACGTAATACAAAGAAAAATATTGTAACCACAAATTCAGTTTACATAAATTGAAAATCTACAGATTGTATCGACTTCTGGATCAAGTCAGATTTCTTTATGGTTAAACTGTTATCAGCAGGTCATGCAAAGCGGAATAAAAGAGATTGAAACAAAACAAGTGTCAGCTTAACAACAAAATGAGTGTATAAAAAAACGACTTGACTTGAGCCAAAGTATGTGACGGGGCACAAGCAGGCGTTTTTAAATAAATTAACTGCCCAATATAGCATTCATGATCACGATATTTATATATGACCACTTCATAAAATGAATTTCCACTGACATCTCAAAACAAACTCGGCGAGTCGTCAACTAAAGTAAACATTCTAGTGTCAATGCCCTTTAGCATTCAGTAAGAGTTAGCATTAACAATTTAACCAGAGGGTTTCATGTTACAGATATCTCTCAACCGTCCAAAGAGATACGCTTGGAACTACTAACTACACCTGCTTAGACTCGGCATGGATTTTTTTTTTTTTGCCACGAGAACATAAAATTAGCATATTTAACTGGGGACAAGTCCTATTTGTCAAATTGATTGTACCAAAATTCAGCATCAGTTGCAAGTAGTAAACAAAGGGTTCAGAACTCAAAAGAGAAAACACAAAAGCAAAAGCTATTTTTACCTTCCTGACAACCACCGGTAGAGAGTAAACCAAGATACACAAGATATCAAAGTCTATCTTTCCAAGAGAATGGCATCGAAACTTCTAATTTCTCAGATTACTTAGACCGCTACCTCATCTTTCGGCGCTTCCTCTTCAGTCTCCTCATGCGCTTCTTCTTCCACTTCGCCCTCATGGTTCAGGCGGCCGCGGTTGGAGACTCCTCTTTCGCTCCGCCCTGGTTGCTGCTCTCCCAAGGAGATGAGAGAGGGGATGGAGGAAGTGGAGACGGCATGGATGTATGTATCCTTGAGCCGGAGCTGCCGTCACGGAGCCACCAGTATCAGTATCTGCAGGGCGAGGAGCGGTGTCCACCCAATCCTCGGCGCCGCCCCGGTCACTGTTTCCGTCGTCTTCGACTTGCCTTCGCGGTCGCGGTCCTTGCTGACCTTAGGCGGATGCACGAACGCCGGCGATGAACCTGCGCCAGGACGTGGAAACCCGCCGCAGGTGCGGAAGAGGCTGGCGACGCGGTCGGTGAGGAGGGGAGCAGGAAGGAGAGGGACGAAGAGGAGAGTCGGGAAGGAAAGAGGGGAAGAGGGGAGCAGGAAGGAGAGAGACGAAGAGGAGAGTTGGTTTGAGAAAGCGACTCGGGGTCACGGGAGGGGTAAAGGCAGAAAAGATCGTAAATCCGGATCGAAAAATGAAATCCCGCCTCTGGCGGGACTGGCGTAGTCCGGATTAAGTGATTCCGTTATCCTAAAACGGGGTAAGATTGGGATTTGCAACCAAACACAAATCAGTCCTAATCTGTTGATTGTTTGGCAGGGTTGACACTAAAGACAAGCTAAAATCTGGATCCAGTCACGTACCAAACAGGGGCTAATTGATGACCAATTGAGGATCAATTGAGGGTCAAATCAGTAAGGATTGACCTAATTGACTCAATTGATGAGTGGCTAACCTTTGCATGATCGATTGAGGGGTTCAACCTTGGAAACCCTAACTCAATTGGATAGGTTGAGACACTTTTTGGTCCATGCGGTTTTGAGGGTGTTTGGACTTCTCAAGACCGTTTGGGACCAAACGATCCCAAACCGTTTGGGACCAAACGATCCCAAACCGTTTGGTGGCCATGCGGTTTCAAGATCGATTTGTCCATGCGGTTTCAAAAGTCAAAGTTGGCCAAACGGTCAACTAGACCAAACGGTCTTCACCTCACCTAGGGCAAACGGTCTTGAGTGTGTACTTGGCCATGCGGTCTTGAAAGTCAAAGGGACCAAACGGTCAACAACTCCATGCGGTTTCAAAACCGTTTGGAGGTTGAAAGTGAACCATTTGGGGTCTATTAAGGCCAAGATCGTTTGATGCCTTAGTGGTCAAGATGGTTTAGTAGTTGATTAACCTAAACCCTAAAGGTACCTAAAGTGATTAAGGGAACAAGTAATTAGTTGATTGATGCATGTTATGATCAATGGTGAACATTACCAAAGTACCCTTAATGGGATAGTGTGACTTATATCCCTTGATCAAGCAAACCCTAATGACCATAATGGTGATGACATGACTTATGTTATCAAGGTTGATTTGACTTAACCTAATCTAGAGTGATGTAAGCATCATCTAATAATAAGAGGAGAGAGAATACTCTTAATATGAATAAGAATCAAGTAACATACTTCCAATATGTATGAATACATCTAACTAGGGTATGATCCTTTATAGTGAGATCATAGAAACCCTAATTATGGTGATTAATGAATCTTAACCTAATTTGAAGGCATTAATGGAAGTAATCCCCATATATATAATGTTGGTATGATCTTAATTCACTGTAATGTGAATAGTAAACCCTAATCTAGGGTGATGTGAAGAAATGAACAGTAAACCCTAATTCTGGGTTATGCTTTTAAGCATGAAACTTCATGATTGAAGTATGAAATAAGGAATCACTATTCCTAATCGAGATAAAGGGGTTGAATAACCCTAATTGAATTGAATAGGGAAAACCTAACCCTATTAAGGGCATAGTAGTACAACCCTTGAGTTGAAAGGGTTATCTCTGTTTTGTAATATGCTGATAAAGAGATAAATTGCCTTTTATCAAATGTATTAACCATGCAGGTTTTTATGAAATGGTGGTCATAGCCAGGTAAGGGTTATGATGTCATATTCATCAAAAGCACTTTATAAGCTTTTTTAGAGTAATGATATGCTATGTTGCTTGATAAGTGGCAACCTATGGGAAATATCTACATTGTTACAATCAAGGTCATGCTGTTAAATGACTTGATGACTATATGTCACTTGATAACAAGTGTTATGATGATCTGAGGGTTTGAACACCCATGTTCCTGAATCATAATGATGAGATGGTTAGGGATTGACATCCCAATGATAACTGGATGTGAGATGAACTTGATATAATTAGTACTCCTTCTTTATAGCAATTGTTTTAATGGTTTATGTTTGAAAACATACCTGATGTTAAAAGAATGCTATAATGTACTTAAATAATCAAGTATAATGATATCATGTAGAGCCCTGATCATAGATCCATCATTATCAGTAGTTTAATGATGGTGAAATAGGTTTTCCTAAGGGAACTCCTGGAGAACATACTTTTGAGTATGTTGGGGTTATGGACGCGAATATCCTTACGTCCTAATGTAGGAATTGATGTCAGATGTACCTTAATCTCTCATTCCTTCATTATATGTTTATGCCGGGATGATGTATCACTAATCTCCCGATGATGTTGTTAATGGCGCATCAGTGTGAGATAAACATGAAATCCCTCAATGGCGAAGAGAATACAAAATGCCACTATCACTCTAATAGCGAAGTTGCCAGAATACCCTGGAAAGCTATTATAGCAGAGACACGAGATGTCCTGCATGGTGATCCTCACACTGACTGAGGAAGATGAGGTCATAGGAATCCGACTCCTCTAATGACCTATGTATGGTACCGATTGCGATTTCGTAATGGTCGGTTGGAGTATGAGAGGTGTAACTCATCTCCTCAGGGCATAATAATGTTTGAAAAACATAATCAGCCGTGTAGCATAACTGCTTAGGTTGAACTACGAGAAACAATGATTGATGTTACATTGTTTATAATGTTCTAGTTGAATAACTAGTATACATGTTCTTCATATTCCTTATTGTTATATGCTTTGTTACTCAATTAAGTTATAATTTTGAAGTAATTGCCTGAGACGTTATTCCTTTATTGCAATAACAAAGCTTCTGGCGGAGAGTTATAACTCTCGCTGGGACAATTATTCAAATTGTCTCACCCCCGTGGGATTCAACTTTTTAGGTGGATGCCGAGGACGGAGGAACCCATCTGAGGGTGAGCAACAGCAGCAGCAGCAACATCAGGGACAACAATGATTCTCAGGTGGAGACACTGTCTGTCAAATCTTGTAGATAGTATGTCCTATGTGCCGTCTCTGTACTCTCAGGTCCTAGGAGTCAGTAGATCTGAGATTTTGGCTTAATGCCTCGAGATTTTTGTATCTTGCTTTGTACAGATAACAGAGTAATTGATGTGGTGATCACTCGAGATGTGATTTTACGGAGATGTAATGATGAATTGGTTGTAAAACAACTTATCTTGTTTCTTTATGAAAAAGTTTTATTGTTTTAAGATCTCTTTCCAAAAAGTTTTAATTTTTAGTGATTTTTAATACTTTCGCTGCTAGTTAATCGCTTCCGCATTCGTTGATCTCGTTTTGGCGATTCGGTCGCCACAGTTTAAGTGGTATCAGAGCTCTAGGTTCGCTGAGTCTACAGAGACATAAGACTTAGGATGTCGAGTCTGTACTAGTGTCTTCCAGTATATCTAATAGTGTCTTCTGCTCCTCAGGAGAAGAAGATACAACTAAGTATGTCTGGACCTCACGAAGAACACGTTGCGGAGAGTAGTGCTGCTGCACCAAGAAGAGGTGCAAGAGAACCAGATAGAGAAGAACATGTGCCTGAACCACCCCAGTTCAATCCAACTGATATGGGGAACCCATCCGTCCAAACCATGTTTGGGCAGTTTATGACTGCCATGACACACATAACTGATAGGATGCCTATACCCACACCTAGGGCACCTACCCCTCCCGAAGGACAAGGAATCGGCAAGACGTTTGAATGACTTCGCCGAGTTGGAGCCACAGAGTATGCTGGAACAACTGACCCAACAGATGCTGACTTGTGGTTAATTGAACTAGAGAAGGCCTTTAGAATCTTGAACATCCCAGAAGCTGAGAAGGTTAAACATGCTGTGTATCTTCTCAAGGGGAGTGCTGGTCATTGGTGGACCATGGAAGAACAGAAGAGGCCTGGTGTAGAGATTGCATGGGAAGCTTTCCGACGGGAATTTATCAACAAATATTTCCCCAAGACGTTTCTGGACGAGAAAATCTCTCAGTTTGAGAGGTTAAGGCAAGGTCCGATGAACATTAACGAGTACGAGGCTAAGTTCATGGAGCTGTTGCGGTTCTGTCCGCACATGGCAGCTACAGATGAAGAAAGGATTAGGCGTTTCGAGAAAGGATTAAACGTTGAGTTGACTACTCCCGTGTCTGCCCTAGAGAACAGAGAAAGGTTTGCTACCTTTGTAGAGTCTGTCAGAAGGATAGAGAGGTCTGTAGCAGAGAAGAGACATACCCAGAATAAGAGAATGTATCCCCAGTTCCAAGGATCTTCATCCACAGATTTCAAGAAACCTAGGTTTTCTGCGCCTACACCACCACCTAGACCCAGTACTCAGACACAGTGGACGTCGAATAGAGGTAGAGGATGAAGCTTACCACTAGAAGGAGCTCGCAGTTCAGCATCTATGTCGGTTACAGGACCACCCAGACCACAACAACAAAACAAAAGTTGTTATATATGTGGAAAGATGGGACATCTGATGAAAGACTGCAGAGCCAGAGAAGTGAGTGTAACCCCAGAGGCAGAGTCAGCAGGGATCGCAAAGGAGTCAGTTTCCAGGAGGAGCTAGAGGACGTGGACAAGCGTCCCAAGCTGGATCGTCGGCACCGAATCAACCACAGGCAACAACAAGGTTTTATGCGATGAATCCACCTGATGCAGTGATCAACCGTCGGGTTGTGGCAGGTCAGATGGAACTGTTATATTCTGATATGTCTACATCATGCGTTGTATCTGTTTTGATTGATCCGGGTGTTACACACTCCTTTATCAGTCGAAGAGTGATTCTTGACTGCAACTTGACTCGGGTGCTAACACTTCTGATATGTTGGCGTAGGTTTTTTATATCCTCTGTTGCCCCTACGTGGGTTTCTGAGATCTGATGCGTCAGATTTCCTACTGCTATCTTCTGCCCCCATGCGGGTGTTACTATCTCTACCCATGTGTTTGGTTTCTACTGTTGTTTCTTTCTGCTGACTGCTACGTGCCTGCTGCTCCTGCATGCTACTCCTGTCTGTTGCTCCCGCCTTCTTTAGCGTCTTGCATATTGCGTGATTCATGGCGTCCACCGATCCACTCTGAAATTTGTGCATCACTACTATCAAGTTGGACGACTCCAACTATCACACCTGGGCGACTTCTTTCGAGCTTTATGTCAAGGCTCAAGGACGCTATTCCCATCTTTCTACTAAAGGTCCGGCTGTTCCTGATACAACTGTTGATGATAAGACAAAGCATGCATATGATCTGTGGTCAAAAAACAATTCTGGTGTTATGACTTGGATGGTCAGCAGTGCTGAACCTAAAATCAACCAATCTCTTATATGACTGGGAATGGTCTAAGGACATGTGGGATCAACTTCCCCACGTGTACTCTCGTCAACAAAATCCGAAGAAAGTGTTTGATATCTTCAAACATTTGGCCAAGGAGTACACTACTACTGATCCTATACAAGACTACTACAATCAGTGTTGCGCACTTTGAGATGAATTCGAGGTCTACCATCCGCTCTCGGCTAATATTTAAAGAAGCCTAACGACAGTGCAACGCAACGAGCTTCAGCTTGTTCAGTTCCTGACTGGCTTACCACCCTCCTTTGCGGGTGTTGTTGATCAGATTCTCTCCAGTGATCCTCTACCTACCTTGTGAGATGTTCTAAAATGCATACAACGCTTACCTTCTGTCTCTCAAACATCTTCCGACTCTTTTGATGGTGTCACCCTTGTTTGGTCTGGTGATTCTTTCTGTGATCGTGGCCGCAATTGTGGGCTTGGTCGAGGACGCTCTACTACTGACCCTGGTCGTGGTTCATACTCGTCTGGTTCTGACTCCTCTACTGAACAACACTACTGCAACTTCTGGAAGCACACCAATCATACCAAAGACCGCTGCTGGATCAAGCACGGCAAATCTTCTTGGACAAATCAGGTTTTGTCAGAACAGCCTGACAGTACACTGCTGCTTCTTCATCTGCTGCACCTTATGCCAACTGGATCCAATCCGAGTTTGAGAAGTTGCTCCAACACGGCTAGCCTCCTTTGTTGAGATTTCTACTGATGGCAGTTTTGCTCTTCTCGCACAATCTAGTATAAAAGTTTGCTTGGCTAGAAACATCACAATGAACAAGAAGTAGAGACAAGACAAGAACACTTGACGACATTCTTTTATACAAAGCATGCTTTAAGTGCATTTCCATTATACTTAACAACATTTTATGACCATTGGCCACTTCCTCAAAGGAAGGGTCCGTAAGGGTGCTCAACATTAGCCAACCCTTCTAAATACGTGAGGGACCTCAAGACCTAAGTCAATGAGCTAACCCTGTTTCCAACATGCCTTGTGCCCTTACCCCGAGAATACAGGCAGGTACACAAGGTTTGTATAATGGACAAATTCAATTATGTTCGAGGTTTATTCAACATATTCAAGTAAAACGAACATACTAATCATAGAGAACAAGTAGCTCAAACAAGTAATTATCTAGCCAATCATTCATACGAGTATTCACACAAGCAAATCAATAACATAGTAGGGTCAAGAGATTAAGCGTACCTTTTGAGTAGAGTACAAGATTAACCATTGATTTAGAAAATCATATATAGCAACTTGGACTAGATCTTGGCAATTGAGTCAAGATAGAGATTCTGACATTACAAATGAGTATAATTGGATTAATATCAGAAAGCTTGGGTCTCATTAATCATTATCTTGGTAGTTGGATGTGTCACCTAAGTCTAGGTATCATAACTTTCATCATTGATTTCAATATCTCAAACAAGGTCATGCATTAACATTATTAAGCAACATAGCATGTTATGGGTTCATCTAAAACCTAAGGTGACACATCACAATTAATATAAGGATCATAATATTAGGGTTTCATGATCTAAAATGGAGCAATCATAAGATTTGAGTATACTTAGTCAACATAAGCATCAACATTGGCATAACTAGTCATTTTGAGTTATCATAATGCAATATTGTCACCATTAGAGTTTGATGGGGTCTACTTGAGAATTGGTATCACCAAGATCAATAAGTTACTGATATGAAAGTAGAATGTAGCATGGTCCACCCTTAGAGTAAAATTGGACAACATCAGATCTCTAAAACAATACATGCACTTTAGTTCACATACACGTCAAAATTAGGTTACTTCGTCATAAAAGTGCACAAGGATGGCCCATAAGCCGTTTAGGGGTACAAGGCATGATAAGTTACTTATTTCAAGGCCCCATGCACATCTTGATTAACTTTAGATCAATATAAGCACAAGTATTAACATCCATCACAAAGTACACAAAAGGTCATGTTTAAACACACTAAGTGTCACAAGATCATCATTAGGATCCAAGAAAGATTATGATAAAGAATGATTACATATGAGGGTGGAATCTACTAATTTCAAGCATTCATAGACATTTCAAGCCCACTTGCACTAGTTACAACATAGAAGAAGTGACCTTTTGCATATATGTCCATTCTAGGTCATTTAAGCATCATTAGATTGTTTTAGGGTTTAAAGGTAAACAAGGTTCGAATCATGGAACAACAAGTGGCTTAAGTTACTATTATAAGGCTAACATCAAGTTTTGGGGCATAAAGGACCAAGGTCATGCATTACATAGGTTAAAACCTCTTTAAAAGACTTCAAAAGCAAGCATTTTAGAATATCAGTAGAAGAGCAAGTAGATTCAAGTTCTGGAACTAATTTTATTGGATAGAACACGTTTTTCTGATCGAAAAGCATACAACATGTTGGATTTAGCCAAAGGAGTTGAAAGATACAATTTTTAGAACTTCATCTCAAAAACAACATTTCTGGGTGGTTGGATGGTGACCCAAGGGTCACAGATCCTTGGAGGCGCCTCTCAACCAAGGTTTCGCAATCTTGAAAGTCAGCGGCCTTGGCCCATAATTCGGCCACATCAGGCCTCGTCTAAACGGATTCCCTGATCGTTCTTCACCATGTGCTTGCAGCAGCCAGTGTTTCCCAATTGTGGTCCATCGCTCAGGGTCGCCGCTCGTCTCCCGTGGACACTATCCACCGCTCGCGGCGACTGTGCCCACCAAGAAGTTAAGGGAGGGAGAGAGAAGGGCGCACGAGCCCTTGGATCAGGGAACCAAGCCCCCCGAAGATCTTACGGTGACTGCTGCATCTCTGTGACGAAAAGGCTTAAGCACCACGCGGTAGCGTCATGGCAGCGACCAGTTGCTGCTCGTCGACGTAAGCTCAGAACAAAGGAGGAGGGGTTATAAGCTCTGGAAACACCGCCGTCTATCTCCGTCTTGATAGCACTGAGTCATCTATGGCCTCGAATCGTGGGGGCGGCACATGTAGGAGGAAAGCCCAAAGCGGCTGGCTAGCGGCTCCACCATGGTCGAGGCAACAAGAAGAAGGGGGAAACGAAGAGGAATAGGGCATGAAATGAAAGGATAAGATGGGGGACGTGAAGGAAAAGAAGAGAGGAAGCTAATGGGATCATCAATTTAAGTAAAAGAGGCTCGAGGTATCAGATTGGACAAGCAAAAGGGGAGTGGGTAGGCTGCTGTACCTTGTCTGACACAAGGTAGAAGACAACCGGGGGCCGTTGGATTTGGGTCCACCGTGGACCACAAGCCGATCCAAGGGCTCGGAGGGTGGATCCACTGCTCTAAAATAGAGCATTCTTATTGGTCGAGAAGGGGTGCCTTGGATTGTTGATGTGTTTAAAAGAGAAAACAAAGGGGGGCGTCCACCTCGGTTGGGTCGCGCCAACATTGGGCCCAATTAGGCTCAACTCAAGCTATAGCGATTATAAAACTAGGATTAAAATAGCAAAATTCAAATGCCCATATCTTGTGATTTGTAGCTCCGATTGAGGCGATTTTTGGAGCTTTGGATTTGTAACTGAATCCTTTACATCATAAAAATACATATCCAAGGATTCAATTTTGATTGCAAGATGATTACACATAATAAGCATGACACTTAATTGAAAACTCAAATTGAAGGCATATATAAATACAAAGTGATATTTAATCAAATCCAACTCATCAATTGAGCATAAAGCGACTCAAATTCATCAAATTGAGGGTGACAAAGGTCATTGGTTCAAAACAACATCTAATGAGTCAAGATGAACATATTTGAATGAGGGAAAAACCCAGGTTATCACACTTAACTACTTTACCAAGGTTGTAGAGGATATCTACATCTAGCGCCAAGAAAATGGTCTCATTTACATGCTATGGAACGACATAGAGCATGCCATTGCTTCCAACTACATGTTCTACCACAACCTAAAAGAAATTTGGGAGGTTGCAAAGAAATTTTATACACAAGAGTCCAATGCTTTTTGCCTTGACAACTTGTGGGACGTGTTGTTCTCTACAAATCAAGGCAATATGACTTTGGAAGCATATTTTGAGATTTTGCAATCGAGTTCAACAATTTAAGGCCAACATCTTATTTCAACAATTCAAGACCAACATCTTATTTCAACAATTCAAGACCAACATCGTATTTCAACAATCGTGATTTCGTGCTCAAAATCGATGGGAGGTCCCACCCTAGTCCACGTGGAGCTGACCCTTAAGTCATAAATCGAGCAAATAGTCATAATCATCATTTCAATATTTCGAGATTTGGGAACATGAAAGTCATTAGTCATATGTCGAGGGTGATCTCAAGATCCAAATAGGACGATCATAGGAGTCGAATCAACATCAAGATCAATAACCGTGAGTCAAGATTTCATAAATCAACGTCGAGAGCCAAGTTTGGACATTGGAGTCATAGGTCGAAACACTCAAAGCTAGGGTCTAGATTCCTATTTAGACCTTAGGGGTGATCATATACCCCTATACAACAACCGAGCAACAATCAAGCAACATTTCGTAGAAGTGACATCAATTTCGTTATCATGGTATTCAAGGTTGATGAATGATCTAGACCTGGGCTTTATAGGAGCTTTACCACAAGCTATAGTCAACATCATCATGTTTCAAGATCATCATCAAAACACGATTCAAGATCGAGCATCAATATCGTCATAGATTTAACCTATTGGAGACTAAGGTGAAGAAATCAGAATAGTATGAAAGGGGTTACCTTTTCAAAACTCTAAATAAATCAACAAGATGAAAGTTTAAAGGCAGTCATAATAGAGATGTGACCTAGACTAGGGGAGTCATAAGTCAACTACCACCCTAATCTGGCACATTAGTCCATATTAGTCACGAGTCATCAAGCATATCCAAAGAGGGCGAGTATCAACTATCAAATTGTATTTCATAAGATTACGAGTCAAACGTCAAGATAAAAAACAGGGCAACCTTATTTCAAGGTTTTGTGAATTCAATGTCATAATTGGATTCCCTTCCTTTCATGGTCAAGGTTAGGGCTAACTTTGAAAATTGAGAAGTCAAATTGGGAGCTCAGGAGTTTGAGCATAACAAGGTAAGAGTGAGATCCATGTCCATCACGTTATTCAAAATCGAGATTACCAAGAGACAGATGAATCAACAGGAAGATGCCACTTGCATCAAGGTCTTTCATCTTGATTTTGAGAGTCCAAGAGCATAGTCATTCCAGGGTGTAATCATCATACCTATCAAATAGGGGAAATTTGCTTAATCATGTTTGAGGTTTGGTCAAGAATAGGGCAACATGGATTCAATCAAATAGGGACCTCATAAACTATGAGGTATATGGTACAAATCCTCCTTATCTCATCATATCAAGATCATTATCATTTTACCTCAAACATAGAAAACATGTGGTCTAGATTTGGTAAAGTTGAGTTAACATGATCTGAGGGGTCATACATAAGTACTTAGCTACAAGAGTATTTTCATTAGTTATAATTGAGTTCTCAAATTAAGGTCAGGTCATGGCATCATCATTATGTGACTCAAACTTTACCATTTCATTCAATTTTTAGTCCTTCCCCACACATAAGCTACCCATAATCGAGAAATCATGTGACTGATAATCATGAGAGAAAAAATCACATGAGAAGACGAGAAGACTAACTATTCATCATCTTCTTGGGTGGCTTATGTAGTCCTTAAAGAAGAGGTGAGATGTTAGAAGACTCTCTAAGCTTTTTAGGGAAGGATTTCAGTCCTCCCTGGGTTCTTAAGATGTGTTACGCCTTAAACATATATAGAGGCCTATGTGTTTGGCTCTGATACCATTTGTCACGGAACTGTTTGTTATCCTATGTTCACACTCCTAATGACTATAAAGCCAAAGGTGGGTGAACTTGGGCGCCCGTCCGTAGAATGGCACAAAATGTCACACATGCAATATATATATAAAAGCAGTAACAATAAGGTATAACAAGATACTAAACAAGGAGATAAGAGATATGTACCCATTTCTAGATTCAAGATAACCCATTTGTATTGCATTTCAGAGCTTAGGGACTTGAGTGCAGCAGATCTTCATTTGGGAACTACAAATTCGATAAACAAAACATATTAAAGCTAAAGCATTAAGTACGCTATGAAAAACATGTATTCACAGCTTAAGAGTAGTATAAAAATTTGCTTGGCTAGAGACATCATAATGAACAAGAAGTAGAAACAAGACAAGAACACTTAACGACATTCTTTTATACAAAGCATGTTCTAAGTGCATTTCCATTATACTTAACAACATATTATGGCCATTGACCACTTCCTCAAAGGAAGGGCCTGTAAGTGTGCTCAACATTAGCCAACCCTTTTATATACGTGAGGGACCTCAAGACCTAAGTCAATGAGCTAACCCTATTTCCAACATGTCTTGTGCCCTTATCCCGATAATACAGATAGGTACACAAGGTTTGTATAATGGACAAGTTCAATTATGTTCGAGGTTTATTCAACATATTCAAGCAAAATGAACATACTAATCATAGGGAACAAGTAGCTCAAACAAGTAATTATCTAGCCAAGCATTCATTCGAGCATACATACAAGCAAGCCAATAACATAGTAGGGTCAAGAGATTAAGTGTACCTTTTGAGTAGAGTACAAGATTAACCATTGATTTAGAAAATCATATATAGCTACTTGGACTAGATCTTGACAATTGAGTCAACATAGAGATCCTGATATTACAAATGAGTATAATTGGATTAATATCAGAAAGCTTGGGTTTCATTAATCATTATCTTGGTAGTTGGATGTGTCACCTAAGTCTAGGTATCATAATTTTCATCATTGATTTCAATATCTCAAACTAGGTCATGCATTATCATTATTAAGCAACATAGCTTGTTATGGGTTCATCTAGAACCTAGGGTGACACATCACAATTAATATAGGATCAAAATATTAGGGTTTCATGATCTTAAATGGAGCAATCATAAGATTTGAGCACAGTTAGTCAACATAAGCATCAACATTGGCGTAACTAGCCATTTTGAGTTATCATAATGCAATATTGTCACCATTAAAGTTTGATGGGGTCTACTTGAGAATTGGTGTCACCAAGATCAATAAATTACTGTTTTGAAAGTATAATGTAGCATGGTCCACCCTTAGAGCAAAATTGGACAACATTAGATCTCGAAAACAATACATGCACTTTAGTTCACATACATGTCAAGATTAGGTTACTTAGTCATAAAAGTGCACAAGGATGGCCCATAAGTCGTTTAGGGGGTACAAGGCATGATAAGTTACTAATTTCAAGGCCCCATGCACATCTTGATTAACTTTAGATCAATAAAAGCACAGGTATAAACATCCATCACAAAGTACACAAAAGGTCATGCTAAGACACACTAAGTGTCACAAGATCATCATTAGGTTCCAAGAAAGATTATGATAAAGAATGATTGCATAGGAGGATGGAATCTACTAATTTCTGGCATTCTTATACATTTCAAGCACACTTGTACTAGTTACAACATAGAAGAAGTGACCTTTTGCATATAGGTCCATTCTAGGTCATTTAAGCATCATTAGATCGTTTTAGGGTTCAAAGGTAAACAAGGTTCGAATCATGGAACAAGTGGCTTAAGTTACTATTATAAGGATAACATCAAGTTTTGGGGCATAAAGGACCAAGGTCATGCATTACATAGGTTAAAACCTCTTTAAAAGACTTCGAGAGCAAGCATTTTAGAATATCAGTAGAAGATCAAGCAGATTCAGGTTCTGGAACTATTTTTATTTGATAGAACACGTTTTTTTGATCGAAAAGCATATACGACATATTGGATTTAGCCAAAGGAGTTGAAAGATACAATTTTTAGAACTTCACCTCAAAAACAACATTTTGGGGTGGTTGGATGGTGACCCAAGGGTCACGGATCCTTGGAGGCGCCTCTCAACCAAGGCTTCACAGCCTTGAAAGTCAACGACCCTGGTCCATAGTCTGGCCACATCAGGCCCTGTCTAAACGGATTCCCCAATCGCTCTTCACCATGTGCTTGCGGCGGCCGACGTTTCCCAACTGCGATCCGTCGCTTGGGGTCGCCGCTCGCCTCTCATGGAAACTGTCCACCGCTCGTGGCTGCTGTGCCCACCAAGAAGTTAAGGGAGGGAGAGAGAAGGGCGTGCGAGCCCTTCAATCAGGGAACCAAGCCACCCCCCGAAGATCTGACGGTGGCTGTTGCATCTCTACTTGACGAAAAGGCTTGAGCACTTCGCGTTGGCGTCGTGGCAGTGGCCAGTTGCTGCTTGCCGATGTAGGCTTAGATCATGGGAGGAGGGGTTATAAGCTCTGGAAACACTGCCTTCTATCTCCATCTCGATGGTGCAGAGTCATCTATGGCCTCGAATCGTGGCGGCGGGGCGTGTAGGAGGAAAGCCCAAAGCGGCTGGCTGGTGGCGCCACCATGGTCGAGGTAGCAAGAAGAAGGGGGAACGAAGAGGAATAGGGCACGAAATGAAAGGATAAGATGGGGGAAGTAAAGGAAAAGAAGAGAGGAAGCCAATGGGATCGTCAATTTAAGTAAAAGAGGCTTGAGGTATCAGATTGGACAAGCGGAATGGGAGTTGGTAGGCTTCTGTACCTTGTCTGACACAAGGTAGAAGACAACCGGGGGCCGTTGGATTTGGGTCCACCGTGGACCACAAGCCGATCCAAGGGCTAGGAGGTTGGATCCGCTGCTCCAAAATAGAGCGTTCTCATTGGTCGAGAAGGGGTGCCATGGATTGCTGATGTGTTTAAGAGCGAAAACAAAGGGGGGAGCCCACCTTGGTTGGGCCACGCCAACATTGGGCCCAATTAGGCTCAATTCAAGCTAAAACGATGATAAAACAAGGATTAAAATATCGAAATTTAAATGCCCATATCTTGTGATATACTGATATGTAGCTCCGATTGACGTGATTTTTGGAGTGTTAAATGTGTAATTGAATCCTCTACATCATTAAATACATATCCAAGCAAGAAGAGTTCATTGAAGGGATTTAATTTTGATTACAAGATGATTACACATAATAAACATGACACTTAATTCAAAACTCAAATTGAAGGCATATATAAGTACATAGTGATATTTAATCACATCCAACTCATCAATTGAGCATTAAGCGACTCGGATTCATCAAATTGAGGGTGATAAAGGTCATTGGTTCAAAAGAGCATCTAATGACTCAAGATGTACATAATTTGAATGAGGGAAAAACCGGTTATCACACTCAACTACTTTACCCAGGTTGTAGAGGATATTTACATCTAGCACCAAGAAAATGGTCTCATTTACATGCTATGGAACAACATAGAGCATGCCATTGCTTCCAACTACATGTTCTACCACAACCTAAAAGAAATTTGGGAGGTTGCAAAGAAATTTTATACACAAGAGTCCAATTCTTTTTGCCTTGACAACTTGTGGGACATGTTGTTCTCTACAAATCAAGGCGATATGACTTTGGAAGCATATTTTGAGATTTTGCTATCTTCGTTCAATCAACTCAACTTCTTGTCACATGCATGCGGCATCCTGACCAAAGAATCTGTGATTACATCACTGCTAAGTACCTCCATGGCTTACAACCTCAAATTTGCTTTAGTTTGCATTATCATCTTCAACGTCGAAAAACTTCCTTCTGTGGATGATGCTTATGGCTGCCTCTATCAATTAGATCTATCAACTAAGATTCAACATAATGAGGCACATGCGGCCATTGTTGTTGTTAGAGGCCGAGACTGTGAATCAACACCTTATCCAAAGTGCATTTTTCACCAGAAGCTAGGACACACGAAGGACAAAAGTTACTAGAAGCATGAACGTGGCCAAGGCCATGACTTTGCACATATCACTTAACCACTATCCCTAGAAGGGTCATCCCACGTCTTCATGAAGGTTGAAGAATATGAACAACTTGTCCAGGCATCTCGACATGTCTCTTTAGGTGACTTGTCCACTATGCAAACCGTATCTTCATATACCAATTTTGTTGCTTCTAACCAAGGTAATGTTGGGCACCTCAACGCTTGCTCCCACTCTGATTGGATCACAGAGTCGAGAGCCAAACACATGGTTGGTATGCAAAACATTAATAACCCGTTCTGATACATCCATTCCCCATTTATCTGTCACTTTTGGAAGATGGATCCATCGAAAGCGTTATGATGTTATGTAACTTTTGGCTGTATTGGTTTTTTTTTGTAGGATTTTGACACTTTGACGACGATTATTCAGGGTTCATGGACTAGTGATCTCTACGACTCAACTGCTATACCACGTATGTATGCCCTTCTTACAAAGTCATTACTTCAATTCCACCAACAATACGACCATCCATCTCTTATCCATGGTACATGACATCAACTTTGTATCGAGTTTGATAGTTGTGGGATATGGAAACTTCCAGGAAGTTTTTGAGTATAATTTTGATGTAAAATATTCTAAAAAGCAGTAATATTGTCAGGGGATTCAGCCATAAAACATCAAATTTTGCTGAAAAATTTAGTCCATGCATGTTTAATATGAAAGCTTAAAACTCACATTAGTCTAATATGTATAGACCCTATATCTACATAAGTTATAGTAGGAATAATACTACATTAAAAAAAACATGAATTCATTTTCAAAATGAAAGGAGTGAAATGATATTAGGCCCACGCCAAATCTTGTGACAAATCAAGTAGAGGGATAGATGTACTACTATTTAAATAAAATATCCATGAAAATGGATACTTTAAGGTCAAGATTAGTTTCTTATCAAGCTTCTCTAAGCCTTTACTATGCGTGCAACAACGACAACTACAAGTATCGTCGACAAGATGGATCTTTGAAAACTAGGTCGAGCTGTTGTTGTCAATAACTAGGCTGAAGTCATCGACACATGTTAACAAGTTGGCGACAAGATGTACCATGGAAGTTTACCAGGTTTTGACGTCAACAGTCGACTCGAAGACATGGACAACATGGAGGATTCATCACTAGATGTCGAGGATGTTCAATACTATGCTCTTGACAAACTGAAAATTGTGGAACCATGGCTTTATAATATCTCTTAATGTGATTCTTTCCAATCCAACAAACATTACCATGATCTTTCACCTTCTCGCAAATTTTTACTTTGCTTAATTTAATTTATAGCGATATATATGGTCCCTTTCCTACCACCACTTTATAATGAATATCAATATTTTATAACTTTGTCAATGATTATTTAAGGATGACATGTCTATACTTACTAAAATCTTAGGACAAGGTGTTTCCCGATCGTTCGTGCTTTTCATCGTTTGGTCTCAGTTCAATTTCAAACCAACATTAAGTTTCTAAGGATTGACAATCACCAGTTTCTCATTTCTGTTAAGTTGTGCGCATGACTTATCAACAATCTTGTGCTCATTTTCCTAAAAAATGGCTTTGCCAAATGTGAAAGTTGACACCTCCATATCACTTGTATTCTTTGTATCGATGCTCATCTACCTAAAGTTTATTTGGATAAAATAGTTTTGGCTCTTGTTTTCTCATCAATCTACAACCATTGTCCTATCTTCATGGAAACCCCTATTTTCCATTGTTCACCTAATAGAAAACTATTTCACCTACCACTCTGCATTTCTAAGTCACAATTTTTTCCACAATTTTGATCCAAAGGCTGATAAACTCGATGAACAAGCTTTTAAAACAATATTTTAGGGTATTCCCAAATACAAACAAGATGTATGTTTGTTTTTGCTGATATCACTTTAGATGAATCTCAACTATTTTATTTCAACAAGAATATTCTCCGAAGTAAAACTACATCTGACTCTATTAATCGTCTCCTTGACATTGAGGTATCCATCCTACTTCGCCTCAGACTCCTTTAGGTTGAAGGAGGCTTCAACAATCCAACCATTTCCTTTGGTGTATCAAAGAAGGAGGTTGATAGATCCCTAGCTTTTCACTCTACCAAGATGCGACGTAAGTAGATGGGGGATAAACCGCCAAAGTATATAAATGGAGATTTCTAGTGGAGAAAGGGGGGCTTTAGAATGTAGAGGAAAGAGTTACTTGGTACTATGGTAGAAGTTACACCTAGAGCAGTATAACTTTCAACATTCAACAACAGGTTTAACATTGTATAACTAAGTGCCTAGTGACTCTCTAATGAGCTTTTGGAGTGATACTACCAGGCACGACATACCCGCGTTCATGAGCGCAGTCGTATACCGGCTGGGCATCATCCTCAACTCTCCTGAAAGAGGAAACAAGCGCTCATTTATTCACACTCAGGCTTTTATTCTATGCATTCTAATTTATAGGCCTGGGTGAGAACTCTTTTGATGTTTTGGGATTTTGTGGGTGGCCAAGCCTCTTTTGCAAAAAAAAAATTCATCTTTTTTACTCAATCTAAGGTGAGAAGGCACACATTTCATCTAGGAAAACATATCAACATGACTATAGCTCAAAACTCATCATTATCCGCTTGACACATGTGTGGAAAGATAGTAATTATGATTCAAGGGTCCTTGGAATAGAGGAAAGCTTGTGAAACAGAAACTAAGAGTCTTTGATCATTCTTTAGCTTTTTCTGGCGGTCCTGAATCTTGGATTTGTCATTCACAACATAGATCAAGGAAATAAAGTTTTAAGCTATGAAAAAGTCACATAACCTTAGATTCATTACCAAATTTAAGGAAAAACTCAATGAGCAAGTCAAGCAAAAGATCAAGCAGTATAAGATGAAAATTTTTTAGGCATAAAGATAAGCATTTAACTATAAGATTTGCATTCCATGGCCTTTAATTGCCAAGCTACAACTAAGAAATAAAGTTTAACAAGGCTAAAATGCAAGGAAAGGGAGAACGCATGCATGCTTTGGAAAAATTAAAATAAAATAGAATTAGGAGGGGGGTACACCCTGACCACCACCCCAAGCTTAAAATCTTTGCTCGTCCTCGAGCAATTCTTCTGGCCATGGTGGGTGAAGAGGAGAGCAACTGCTTATTGGTAGTCGCTATTCATATATTGATCCATGTTGTCTAGACCGCTCAGTGCGTTCTCGAAGTTCTGATTTAGGTCTTGCTGAAATTGAACTGTCTAGTCGAAGCTTTGGGGCTGCTGATAGACATGGGGTCCAGGTTGATAATAAAACCCGGGGGGTTGCTGGAACGGTTGTTGATAAAACTGTTGAAGCTCTGGGGGAAGGCCATGTCAAACCTTTCTCTAAGGTAATGCACGTCTTGCTCCAATGTGTCGAATCGCCTTCCGGAGTCAGCTCTGAAACCTTTCATGACGTCGTAGAAGTTCTTCTGATTATCATTTGGCGCGTACGACTGTTGTGGAGGGGGTTGTGAATACTCTGTAGTAGGCATCTCTACATAGGGCCCTCCCTGATAAGGTATGTTGTGGAAGGTTGCCCCCATCTGTTGTCCTCCCTCATGAGTCCTTGGCACTGGTGGTGCAGAAGAAGAAGCTTCTGCAGCTCCGCCTGTATAACGAGTGTTACCATGGGCGTCCAAAAGAGAGACGTCCATAAACGACGTTCGACATGCGAAGTCTGCGTTTGCCGGCAATAAAATTGTGTTTGTAGTGACCAAAGATGTAGAGATAGCTAGTGCTGCATTGTCTGATCATTCCTGAACGGATCAAGTGGTCTAAGTCTAACCTTGACCACTCGACAGTATCATGCATGAGTGCCAACTGTTCATCCCCAATTCCCAAATGGTGCGCCATAAAAGTTATAATTCCCGCCATTGGCATGAATTGGATCAGTTTCTTGAAAGAGTTGTGAATGTGACGGATTATGAAGTTCCCCACATTCACTTTCTTTGCTACCACTGCACACCACAGAATGTAGAGGTCAGCCGCACTGAGCGCCCCTTGACTGTCTTGTTTTTCTAAGACGCAGTTTGTTAGTACTTGGTGTAGATAACGAATTGTCGGGTTGTGGATGTGCGAGACTTTGGAGCTTTTTGTGGAGTACTTGTCTTCCCCCGTAGTCATTTTCCCTGCTTGGACAACGTTAAAGTCGTGGTCCATTGTCTCCAGCCGTCCCCTAGTCATTTCAGCACAGTCTTCAGCAGACCTTGATAACCAACTGTTGAGTTTTTCCATTGTAACCTCGCGGGGTTGGTTAAGGAGACGAAAATGTAATACAGTGTATTGGTGATCCTTGCATGGCTCTAGTGTGGCATAAAACTCACAAGTGAGTCTATGGTAAGCATTGCACTGTGCGTATGCGAGCACATCAAGGCTAACAGCTGCAAGGTATGTGTTGACTTGCTCTTGGATCCCGAGTCTAAGTAGCGTCCCTAGATCGGCGTACCTCGGTCCCGCAAGTCTACGTTTGTCTCTAAGAAGAGCGTCAAAACTTAATTTTTGCTATATGCTCAGAAATAATGGAGAGGGGATTGAGCTTTGATTGACACCAAAAAAAATGTTGTAATTTCACAGAGTATAGATGCCCTAAGTGATAGTGGCATTGTAAACCAGCACAACAGAATCAACAATGCAGTAGCAGTATCTCTCAATATATCTAAGAAGTATAGCCCGTGTGGTCCCTCATGGCCTGAACCAGTCCTCATCTTCGTGTGAAGATCCTAAGTAATCAAGCACTAAAGATTTTTTACAGTTTTGCTAACCGATAATAAATTCACAATTTGGGAACCTGAAGAGCAGATTTCAGGAGTTATTTGGTGGATGTCAGAATATCCCCAAAACCTTGTATTAGAGAGAGAGAGCCATCAACGATCATAACATGGGGTATAGCAATAGTTTTCGTGTGGAGAATAAGGATCAATTTCAAAAAATATGCGATGGACACCAAAATCTATCACACATTTATAGTTACAATATGCAGCAAAGAGTAGCAAGGAAAGAAGGGGCCCTATCTTGATGAGCGACAACAGTCTGAGCACAACTTCTTGAGCTCTATACAGAGCCAGTCAACAGAGGAGTTGTACAGGTGAAGGTCGATGAGGTAGCCACGTCAGAATCAAAATTCTCAATAAAGACATGATTAACCCATGTCGGTGTGTCATGCTTGGCCCAACAATGATCCTCTATATAAGTATGTGTCTGCAAAAATAGTCATGCCTAGGAACAATAATAGGTTGGTTGCAACCACGTCCATCTGAAGAACGACCACGTCCACGATATCAACCGCAACCAAACTCCATCAGCTACACACCTCATACCATCATTTCCTCGCACCATTTGCTACCCACAACACTACCACAATTGCCTACCACCACCTAGTCACTCCTACCCTTTTCCATCTGATGCCTACCCACCCCACTGCCACCATCGCCTACCGCCATCACCGCCCACAGTCACTCCTACACATTGTCACTGAATGCCTATTGCTATCCCCTAACCCCCTAAACACCCACCACCACTACAAACCCATTGCTACCTGCCATCCACCGCCTAAGAAACTCATGCCCTTCCCACTTGCCCTAGGAGACCTATGAGATCATCCCAGTAGCAGGGTTGGTTCGAGCGCAGTACAAGGAGTTTGTCTCACTGCTCTGGGCCAACTGGCTTGGACTGCAGGGATTGTTGCTCGTTACATGGACCAGCCTGACGCAGATCAGGATCCTCAGAAGTCATTAGTCTTTTCGCTTTGCTTCTTAGGACCTGAATAAGTGAGAGGCGCGTTGTCCCTGATTGGTCTACATGGATACATGATGTTTGCTCATTGCTCATCACCCGCATGATCATCTATGTGACAATGCTTTTATGCTGTATAATTATGATTTAAACCCTCATGAGTATCGACAGGTTACAGTGGACTAGCTTAATCTTGCCTGGTTGCTCTTTGATCTTACTTTGGCAGGATTTTGCTCGATTGGTGGAGGTTTGTTCTGAAACGACATGGATCAAGAGAATCGATGTTTTAAATTTTTTTTTTTTAAACTTAGCATTCGTTGCCAAGTTTAATTTGGATGTTATCTTTTTGTTCTTTGAGCACAGTCTTGCTTGAGGGCAAGCAAATGTTTAAGCTTGGGGTAGTTGATAACACCCAAATTTATGCATTTATGCTAAGCATTTATTTATGGTTGTGTGTCACTATAGCCTTAATATGCCCAAAATAACCCATGTTTATTATCTTTTAGTAATTTATGTCTTTTCTTAAATAAAGTTGCTCAACTAGCCAATTTTGGGACTTGCAGGCACCGAACCTGAAAAGACATCTATTCTCCATGATTTCTCCCCAAATCCATTTGTTTTTGCAGCAGCTAAATCTACACCGCGACCGCGGTCCTCAGGGTCCCGACCGCGACCGCGGTACTCACGCTCACCCCAACCGCGACCGTGATATTTGACTTCACCGCGACTGCGGTCTGTATATACACCTCGACCGCTATCCAAGCCACCACCGCCACTGATGAACGAACCGCAATCGAGGTACATCTTCCTAGACCGCGATCGCGGCCAAGAAGAAGTAACCTCTACCGCGACCGAGGTACATCCTCCTGGACCGCGGCCGCGGTATCTACATCGACCGCGACCGCGATCTCGACCGCGACCGCGAAGTTAACTCAGTGCAGACCTCGACCATTTCGCCTATAAATACACGCCCCTCTGCACCTGAAGAAGGGTTTGGATCTGGGGAGTTTTTCAGCTGTTGGTTCCGACCCAGTGAGGTTCCCAGAGCCCCGTGGGAGAGTCCGGAGGTCCGAGAAGTCCAAAGTGCTCGTTCTACGCCCCCCTCTTCAGCGTGCTTCCATCCCCCACCATCTTCCACCTCCGGTCTTAGATCTCCAAAGGTGGAAGCTGAGGAGAGAGAAGACTGAGGACCCATCTTCTTCGAGAGAAGGAGAACGCCCACACCATCATCTTCCACCCCCATCCACCAATCAAGCTGCTGTTCGGGGCAGATCTAGAGAGAAAGGAGGCCGAGGAGTCTAGAAGATCAAGGAGGACGACCCAAGGACGAAATCCGGCCTATACAGAGGCTAGGGAGTGAGAGCCATCTCTCCTCTACGGGCTAAATCTCTTCTTCTTCTTCTTCTCCTTTCTTCTTCTGTCCCCCTTGGTTTCTGTACAAACGATGTTCTTCCATCTTTGTTCAGTGCCAACAATGCTTGTTCATGGCTAGTTGAGCTCCTTCTTGGCTAGGTACCCCGTTTTGGGCATGTTTATGTACTTTTACTTTGAGCAAGTAGTTTTATTTCAGATCTAGCATGTTTTACGTTCTATCTCCTCTTTCTGGTTATGATTGCTAGTTTGGTTGATCTCTTTCTTGCTTGAACTGCTATTTCTGCCTATATCGAGAGATTCGTTGTAGAGATAAACAAGAGAAGATAGTTTGAATCGAAATCTGAAAGGAGGACGGTCCAAGTTCGTCTGTTGCTAACATCCCAGAATATTCTAGACCTGAGAGGGTATCTAGAATATTCTAGGAAGTTGGTTTGTCATCCTCGAGAGAGGTTTCATACCACAGATGGGTTTTAGTCACACTACGCGAGAGCGAGTGGGATGACCCCACAGGAACAGATACCACGGTGCGTGCTATGTTTGAATGTAGGTTGCTTGTTGAGGTGTTCAAGGGTTGTCTACGCCCGAGAACGGGTGCATAGACTGCCCAACTTGTTGTTGCATAGCCAGAAACTCCTCTCTGATTAGTAGAATCCTACATACTCTATTTTATTTTATTTTCTTTGTTTTGTTTTAATTTGTGACAACCCGCTAGACTAGTTCTAGCTCCTAACTTTCCCGACTATCATCTTGGCTTATCTGACTCAAGAATGAAATCTCAAGCGTCCTAAACGTCACCACGTCCCTGTGTTCGACCCCGTATATCTACTTCGACCCCGTAATAAAAGTTGCGGGGGTCCTTGAAGGTTTCGGGTTATAAATTTAAAAGTTCGATTCCTTCTGAATCCGCCTCCCTTACCGGACGCACGATTCGTGGGCCATATCATCTTTTTGTTACTTCTATTTCTATTTCTACTTTTCAATGTGATGAGGCGTGCTAACTTGGGCAACAAACCACAATATTTATCCCAATCAAATGAGCATACATTCTTCTTCTATTTTTGATATGGTGCATGCTGATATTTGGGGACATTGATTTGTTGGGAGTTTATCTGGATTTTTCTATTTTATCACATTTATTGATGATTTTTCTTGAGCTATCTATTTTTTTTGTTGAAAGACAAACACACATCTTGAACACCATTAAAACCTTTTTTTTGGGAAATCAACACAATTCTTGAAGCCTATAAAGAATTTTCGCACAGACAATGCACTTGAGTTTATGTAACACAATTTAGGAATTCTATAAATTTGTGGGAACTCTTCACCAAACTTCTTGTCCTTAAACACCTTAGTAGAATGGTGCGGTTGACCAGAAAAATCAACACCTGCATGAGGTGGTTAGGACGATCATATTTTATTACAATGTTCCTAAATATTTTGGTCTGAAGTGGTGTGCATAGCTTATTGTTTGATTAATCGGAAGCCCTCATCAGTCCTCCAGAACCACGTGTCGTATCAAATCTTGTATCCTGATGCAACTCTTTTTCCACTACCTCAAAGAAACTTTTGGTTGCATGTGCTTCATTTGTAATCTTTGTCCTGACACAACTAAGTTGGAATTTTGCTTTACAAAATGCATTTTTGTGGGATGGTCTAGATGTCGAAAAGTATATAAGTGCTATGATCCTGTTGCTAAGAAATAGTTTATCGATGTTGATGTGGTGATCTTTGAGGTCTCTCAATACTTCTCTAAAGAAGGCACATCCTTGTCCATGGATCTTAAGGATGATATGATTTACCAATATAATCTTCGAATAAACCCCTACTTGTCTGTCAACACAAAAAGCCAAGCTACTACTCTCTCCATGGTCCCTCTTGTAACCGATCCTCCCACTTTATCGATAGATAGAAGTACAACTCAAGTAAATTTGGCTCCTTTGACTTGGATCTTCTCACTGGCTTATGAGGAGTTTGGTCATGCTTATTACATTAGTAACTTGTGCTCCACTTCTAACCTTGGCTCTAGCCTGGCTTGCTTTACTTCTGCACCGTCTACTACATATGTTCCAAAGATTGGAGCTGAAGCTCTAAAACAATCCTCTTGGTGCCAACGATGGAAGCTGAAATGAGTGCCCTAATTGATCAGGGTACTTACAACTAGTTGATACTCATGCCCACTACTCTACAGTTGGCTGTCGTTGGGTGTTTACTATTAAGTGTCAACCAGATGGTAAGGTTGCATAGTTAAAAGCACGCCTTGTTGCAAACGACTACACAGAATTGTAGAGTTCATTATTTATGACATTATCCTGTTGCTCGGTTGAATTCATTCCATGTTCTTATTTCTGTTGTTGTTAACTATGATTGGCCTTTGTATCAAGTGGATTTGAAAATTCCTTTTTATATGGAGACCTGTAGGAGGAAATCTATACGGAACATCCTCTTGGATTTGTTGCTTAGGGGGAGTGCACCAAAGTTTGCAGACTTAGAATGGTAATTTATGGATTAAAACAAAGCTTCGTGTGTGATTTTATAAATTAATCCTGTGAACAAGTGTATTCATTGTTATATTGATATGTACCCAGGAAGAAAATGTCCAATTTTGACGCTGTTGCGATAGCCACAGATACAGAAATTTCAACAGATGCATTCCTGGCGATTCAACGACCAAATAAACAAATTATTTAGCAAAATTTTACCAGAAGAATCTACTAGTGTAGATCTACTCAAATATGCAATTATATTTCAATGAATATGTGAGGGGGTGGGGCTCATGTGTGAGTGAAGGAAGATGAACAATTTCTGTGGGGGTTTTGATGGAGACTTGAGGTCAATTAAATGGCGAAATGAGTGAATTAAGTCATTATAGTTTGCAAACACAATATATAGACTTAAGACACAAATTTATGGAAACATAACACGATCTAGGATGGTAGGACCTCTCGATAGGATGACAAGACGTAGTACATAAGCAATGTTGCAGTGGTATGTGAGTGAAAATTGAGGAGGCATGAGACAACTATGGTTTATGCATCTAGTTGAACCATGATGGTTGTCATCCTCCTTGCTGATTAAACCTATCAACATATTGGCTCCAGATTATTTTTTTTATACAAGCATAGATGTGTCTCACTGTTAATCTCTATAAGCCTACAAGTGATAAAACACATACTAATGAATTAACTCAAGCTTTGTTCTTGGTCGTGTTCTTTAGTAGCGAGAGCCTATAGGAGGCAACCATGTAGTTAGAGGTGTGATTGATAATGGCATACTTACAAAATATCTTGATAGTCATGCTAATTTTGCGCGCTATCAACATAATTCATGTGACCTCAAAAATGAAAGTTAGCGGGTCATCATAGCCATAAATATCACTCCCACACCCATTTTAAATATTTCCTTTGTAGATCTTTATAGAAGTGAGAGAAATAGAAGAGAGAGCTAGAATTAGGCTAGGAAGAGAAGAAACATAACTTAGATTGCCCCTGACAAGCCAAAGAATCATATAGTAAAATCTACAGACATCGTACCCCATTTCTCAAAATAATACACGTGTTTCTCAAAATTTCGCTGAAATGCGGACAAAAAAGGCCTTTTTCAATCGAAATTTACCCAATTTCGTCAAAATTTGAAATAATTGTCGATTTTTTTCCTGGAAAAATTCCCTACGTACAGTCATGTAAGACCATTTCTATGTCCGATGGCTGGCGGCATCAAAATAATTAGCAAAATTTTACCAATTTTGACAAAATTTTGAACATGGGTATGTACACCCCTGTCCTGTATATAGGAAAGGAGGCAATTACAAGGAAGCACACAGAAGTAGACTAAACCAGGCCATGGTTTACAATGCCACTATCAATGTTTGAGACATTCACAATGATATGAGCATTACTAATGCTAAACCCATCTCAACTCCCACGGATTATCATATGAAATTCCATAGCAAGGTGTATCTTTATCTTGATCCTGAGAAACATCGCACTCTTGGTAAACTTATTGACCTAGCAATTGCTCGATCAGATATTTCTTTGCTTTGGGCATCGTAATTCAACATGAGTGCACCTCTACAACAACACTGAACCAATGTACAACGAATTTTTAGATTTCCTACATTGTGCTATACAAAAAAGACTGTTCAACAAACCTCCCATATCCAAGGAGATCCCCATCATTGAATATGCTTATGCATCTTGGGTGGGAGATGCAATTGATAGGCGCTCCATGTCCATGTCAGGATTCTACATTCTGTTTGGGGGGTCATTCTGTGGTCTGGAGGAGCAAGAAACGAGCAGTGATTGCTTGTTCAAGCACTGAAGCAAAATATCGCGCCATGTCCCATGCCTGTTGCGATATACAATAGGTACATTCATTCCAGTATAACGCTATCCACATGGCTAATAATCCTTTCTTGCATGAAAGAACATAACACATTGAAGTTGACTACCATTTTGTTCGTGACATAGTGAAGGCTTACAAGAGTATTGCAATGCATGTTAAGACCAAAAAAACATATTGTATATATTCTCCGAGAGTCTCTCCTTCCTCCCTTGTTTTCTTACAAGAGTACCAAGTTGGGACTACAAGATGTAGATTCTGGAGCTTGAGGGGGAGGATTGGAGCATCTTGTATCTTGAAGCTGACTGCCATTTTGTTCGTAGCCCGGTGTTTGCTAACAAAATTGTCATGCGGCTTTGAATGAGCAGAGAACAGGTTACAAATATTTTGACAAAGTCTCTTCCTACTTTGTTTTCTTACATGAGTAAAGGTTGGAATTACCTGATGTATATTCTCCAGCTTGAGGGAAGTGTTAGAGTTGATTACTTAAATGGGCCTATTAAGCTTATCTTTCCTTTTGATAATAGTTATCTTGTACTTGTCGTATATCATACGCACCCACTCCTATATAAGAAAAACCTCTGTATCAGTTTGTATTTAAGCAACAAGCCTGATTGCCAACAAAAAGCATATTTTAACACTGCCATTCATGAAATACATACTAAGAGAGGTATAGTCTAGAAGGCTAGAAGCACAAAAACTTCTCTACAGCCCCCGTGTCCGCGTCGGGCACGTTCCGGACATGGACACCTGCCGGACACAGACACGATCCAAAACGTTTTGGACATGGTCAGGACTTGTCCTGTCCATTTTCGACCTCTTTTGCAGCCAAAACATGTCTGGACAGGTCCCAAACACACCCGAGACACATCAATGTGGCAACAGCTACTGCAGTAGCTTATTTCAGAGTACGCATTCTGAATATACAGCTGCTATATAAGTGTGTCTTGTCATTAAAAGGATGTAACACAGATGACAAGTATTCCAAATTGCAAATGAAATCTCTTAAAAAGAGTCATTACGTTTACATCTAGGATGAATTAGATCTCCTGAATCACATTTTCGTCTAGTAAAATGAATAACGGAACTCCTTCATATATTCTGAGTATGTACTGTATATACTGAAAAATGTAACATCTAGTTGTCCACTTCATATTGTATCCATTACGCATACAAGGCTATCTATCATATTTATGTACAATTATGCATGCATATATCCATAATTTCTGATAAAGTGTAAACAATTCGAATAAATACATACATACTTTATACACACATATATGTCTGTATTCAAAAAAGATTTCCTACTCATCTAGTGCTGTGTCAATGTCCTATATTTTAGAAAATGGCTGTGTCCTGTGTCCATTTCCATACCCATGTTTGTGTCTAGAAACATGTCCGTGGTTGCTTGGGTATAGAGAGACCGATCTGATTTAGACACTTCTAGTGCACCCAAATTTCTAACTCAAGTTTCCAACACTTTTTTTTTATATAAAGTTCTATTGTTCCTATTTGGTTAAACCTCAAAGATTTACTTTTTTTTCGCAGAATAAACTGATGGTAGTGAAATATAATTATATGGTGTGCTATTCTTATCTTCCTAATATACATTGATATGTTCCCTTTTACATTTGAAGGGGGAACTAGTGCACCAAAATTTCTAACTTAAGTTTCCAACACTTTTTTTTGTGTTAAAGTTCTATTGTTCCTATTTGATTAAATCTCAAAGGTTTACTTTTTTTTTCAGAATAAACCGACGTTAGTGAGATATAATTATATGCTGTACTGTTCTTATTTTCCTAATGTACATTGATATGTTCCCTTTTGCATTTGAAGGGGGAATGCCGTCTAAGAGAAGTCCTGACTTTAGAGCTAAAGAGGAGCCATTTTCAGGGACACAGTCTTTTCCAAAGCCTGTTTCACCAAGCAAACTCTCATCTCCTTGGAAAAAAAGCAAACCAAATGGATCCTTCAGTTTAAAGCAGGAAATTCATGGTAATTGGCCACGTTCTCTGTCTCGTACAAGTTTGGCATCTTATATGTGGATCTATGTTTAAATACATGTAAAGATGCATTCCACTTGATTATAACTATAGTTGTGTACATGTTTAAGGGATGGATCTAGCTTTTGCACCTCAAACTGTGATGGTTGAAGGCATTGCTACAGAACTGTTACCTAATGCTGCATGTCTTAGTAAATCAGACCAAAACTTATTCAAGAATGGTTATGGCTCAGGTGATTCTGGCGGATGTATATTCATCTTTGTTTTTTTTGTATTTCTGTGAAAACTTTTGATCTCTTTGATTAAAATGCAATGTATAATACGTTTCCTGCTTCTTATTCATTGGGTCTCCTGCAGAAAGGTCGCAATCTGTGCTGGAAGCTGAACAAAACTCTGATAAGGCACACTGGAAGTATGCATATCTTCCTTGTGTGTAGCTAGAAGTTTACATTTCTTTTGCCAATCATTAAAACTTTGATTTTTGGCACATTGCATTGTTATAAGCGACTCTTAGTTTCTTACCCAAATGGTTATACAATTTTTTATGTGTGGATTTCGGCTGTAGATCCGCATAATTCTGTGGTCGCTACGGATGTACTAAATAGCTTGCTGCTAGTTTCATTCTCCTGTGGATCTTACTTTAAGGTTTTGCCTTACTATTGCTGCTTACAGTAGAAAAAGAATTATATAAATAAACAAAATAGATTTTCCTCCCAACTAAATCTTGCCCTGAATATTCTAAGATGCGATTTTATATATCTGTAGGATCTGCCAACCCTTAACTGCTCAATATTTTAATACACGAATATGAGATAAAACTGCAACTCAAAACCTGTTTTTGAAAGAAGAAATGTTCTATTTACACAAACATAATAAATAATATTTGCATGAGTTGTTATAATTTCTATATAGATTACTCCTCGACCATTTCTATGCTTCTGCTACCACATCCACAGCTGTTTTGCTTCTAGTTTCGTTTGACTGTACAAAGTTTTATTTTTCTTTCCTTCACTTCATATGAATTATAGAAGAAACTGAAGTTAGAAGCAAGTTGGATTCTTTTTGAGCATAGTTTTGAAACCCGACCCGACCCGGCCGGTTGAACCGGTTGGGCCTCCACCCAGCAAGTTTCATTTTGCTCTGTATAAGCGACTCTTAGTTTCTTACCCAAATGGTTATACAATTTTTTATGTGTGGATTTCGGCTGTAGATCCGCATAATTCTGTGGTCCCTACGGATGTACTAAATAGCTTGCTGCTAGTTTCATTTTGCTCTGTATAACCACTTATAACGAAATATACCTGTGGATCTTACTTTTAAGGTATTGCTTTACTATTGCTGCTTACAGTAGAAGAAGAATTATATAAATAAACAAAATAGATTTTCCTCCCAACTAAATCTTGCCCTGAATATTCTAAGACGCAATTTTATCTATCTGTAGGATCTTAATTGCCAACCCTTAACTGCTCAATATTTTAATACACGAATATGAGATAAAACTGCAACTCAAAACCTGTTTTTGAAAGAAATGTTCTATTTACACAAACATAATAAATAATATTTGCATGAGTTGTTATAATTTCTATATAGATGCCTTCTCCCTGCCATAACTTGTTAACTATTGTTTTCCTAAATGAGTCCTCAACCATTTCTATGCTTCTGCTACCACATCCATAGCTGTTTTGCTTTTAGTTTCGTTTGAGTGTACAAAGTTTTATTTTTCTTTCCTTCACTTCATATGAATTATAGAAGAAACTGAAGTTAGAAGCAACACCTTGGATTCTTTTTGAATTTTGAGTCTTATATATATGCGGGATCTCCAAGCCTTTAAGCAGATTTCTTCAATGTTTTTCATAGTTTCATATCACAGTTTCTGAAGAGGGGATTCTTATTTTCTGGAAACACTATTGACGCTATCTTGAGAATCTTTTCAGATATATTCTTCATAAGCTTATATCTTTCTTTCAGAGGAGTTTGAGTTCTCTGGTTTCTTTTCCACTAGGAAAGAAATTCTACTGCAATGTATCCAATTTCTGATGATTATGCTGCTGCTGAATTTGAGAAGCCAAAGCTACTGATGCTATCTTATCAAATCTTTTCAGCTATACCCTTCGTATAAACATCTTTATTTTCAGCGGAGTAGGAGTTTTCTAGATTCTTTGTCACTAAGGGAAGGAAATTCTACTGAATGTATCCAATTTCTCATGACCCCGTTAGGTCTACCTTCATGCCTTAGCATCTTCTGTGTTCTCATTGAATATGGTTTCTTCTATAGTATATCTTTTGTCTTCTCTCAGGTCCTATCTCTAATTTATTGAGTGATAACACCAAAATTTAGGTATTTATGTTAAGTATTTATTTGTAGTTTCGTACCGTTATAGCCACGATATGATAATAACTCTAGATATTTAGTTTTCTAGATTTTATCTCTTTTTGAAGATATAATAGTTCAACTAGACAATTTTGGGACTTGCATGCACCAAACAGAAGAAAGTATCCATCGTCCTGATTCAGCCCGACGAAAATGAATCAAATTCTCCAAATTCCAGTCACATTCATTCCTCTTTTTGCAGCAGCACACATCAGCGCTCCAACGACTCTTTTTCTTTGGAAGACAACTGAAGGACCATCTCCCAAAGGCCATTTTCTGATGGCACCAACCGAAGGACGAGCCCGAAGGTCCCTCTTCTAATGTTGCCTTTCCGTGGCCACTTCCGAACGACTGCCTTCTGATGGTCTGTTCCAAAGGTCATGACTGAAGGCCAACAAACCATCCGCCTATCAAAGAAACGGCACCCACCTGTGGTGTTTTTCCTCGGAAGACAACTGGAACTCCGCCTACTGAAGGTTTGAATTCGACCTGCATTTCTCGAATTCGAGTCGCATTTGGTCCCACTCACATATACACACCGCCTATCTCCATAAATACCCCTCCATGGCTACCTAGCCAAGGATTCCGTTCAGACTTTTCCGAGTACCTTATACAGCTCCGACCTTCTGTTCCCAAAGCTCCTTCTAGAGATCCAAAGCCCGAGAGGGCTGCTGGGCTTATCCTACACCTTCATTTCCATCATCTTCCACCTCTATCAGCCACCTTCCATCTATTTCCATTACTATTCAGTCACCTTCCAACCATTTGCAGCATCTTCCACCTCCATTCATCCATCCAAGTTGTTGTTAGGGCGGAATCAAGGAAAAAGGAGGCTAAGGAGTTCTATAGAGCAAGGAGGATGACCCTAAGGATGAGATCTAGCCCATTCAGAGGCTATGGAGCGAGAGCAACTTCTCTTTCGGGTTAAATCTCTTCTTATGATGTTCTTCTTTATTTCTGTACAAATGATGTTTTTCCATCTTTGTTCGGTGCTAACTATGTCTATCCATGGCTAGTTGAGCTCTTTCTTGGCTATGTAGCCCGTTTTGGAGATGAAGCTCCGACCTTTGGTTCCTAGAGCTCCGTCCTAGAGTTCCAAAGCCCGAGAGGGATGAAAAGTTCATCCTACACCATTCCCTTTAGTTGGCTACCATCTACTTCGATTTCCATCATCTTCCACCTCTATCTGCCACCTTCCATCTATTTGCACCTCCATTCAGTCAACTTCCAAGCATTTGCAGTGTCTTCTACCTCCATTCATCCATCCAAGTTGTTGTTGGGGCGGAATCAAGGAGGAGGCTGAGGAGTCCAGAAGAGCAAAGAGAATGACACCAAGGACGAGATCTAGCCCATCTGGAGGCTAAGGAGCGAGAGAAATATCTCTTCCACGAGCTAAACCTCTTCTTCTTCCTCTTTCTTCTGATGTCCTCTTTTGTTTCTGTACAAATGATGTTTTTACATCTTTGTTCGGTGCCAACTATGCTTGTCCATGGCTAGTTGAGCTCTTTCTTTTCTGTGTAGCCCATTTTGGGCATGATTTATGTACTTTTACCATAAGCAAGTAGTTTTCTTCCTGATCCAACATGTTTTCTGTTCTATCTTCTCTTTTTGCTTATGATCATAGGTTTGGTTGGATCTATTTCCCGCTTGAAACTCCGTTTCCACCAAGATCGAGAGATTTGCTGTTGAAACGGATAGATGAGGTAGTTTGGATTGAAATCCAAGAGGAGGGCGTGCAAGGTAGGGTCTGTTTGAAACATGAAGTCGAAGTGATCCAACCCAGAGCTATGAATTTGACCACATTTAATTGAATTCAACCACAAACATATGAATGCGACCACATTCAAGTGAATGCGACCAAATTCAACTGATTTCGGCCGCATTCATCTGAATGCGACCACATTCATCTGAATGCGACCACATTCATCTAAATTCGAGCGGATTCACTACAAGTATTATGTACAAATTTTCTATTGCTCCTAACATCTTTGAATATGTTGGACCCGAGAGGGTATATGAAATATTTAGGGGCATTGGTTCGATATCCGCGAGAGAGGTTGCAGATCATTGATGAAGTTTTAGTCATACTGTGCGAGCGAGTAGGATGACCCTCACATGAGTAGTTACCACGATGCATACTATGTTTGATTGTTAATTTCTTGCTAGCGAGTTCGAGGCTGTCTACGCTCGAGAACGTGTGCATAGACTGCCCAATTTATGGTTACATAGCCTCTTGATTATTAGGACTTGACAGAATTTGTTTTCTTTATTTTATTTTATTTTATTCTATTTTGCTAGACTCGTTCTAGTTACTTGCATATATCAACTCCCAACTTTACTTAACTGACTAAGAACAAAATCTTAGGGGTCGAAAAGTCCCCACATCCTTGTGTTCGATCCCATATATCTACTTCGATCCTTTTCGAAGTGTGGACATCCTTGATGGTTTCAGATTTTAGATTTAAAGTCTGATTCATCTTTGGGATCACACCTTGTTCTATTTCTATCTTCTCTTTTTGGTTATGATCGTTGGTTTGGTTGATCTCTTTCCGGTTTGAAACCCGACCCGACCCGGCCGGTTGAACCGGTTGGGCCTCCACCCAGCAAGTTTCATTTTGCTCTGTATAAGCGACTCTTAGTTTCTTACCCAAATGGTTATACAATTTTTTATGTGTGGATTTCGGCTGTAGATCCGCATAATTCTGTGGTCCCTACGGATGTACTAAATAGCTTGCTGCTAGTTTCATTTTGCTCTGTATAACCACTTATAACGAAATATACCTGTGGATCTTACTTTTAAGGTATTGCTTTACTATTGCTGCTTACAGTAGAAGAAGAATTATATAAATAAACAAAATAGATTTTCCTCCCAACTAAATCTTGCCCTGAATATTCTAAGACGCAATTTTATCTATCTGTAGGATCTTAATTGCCAACCCTTAACTGCTCAATATTTTAATACACGAATATGAGATAAAACTGCAACTCAAAACCTGTTTTTGAAAGAAATGTTCTATTTACACAAACATAATAAATAATATTTGCATGAGTTGTTATAATTTCTATATAGATGCCTTCTCCCTGCCATAACTTGTTAACTATTGTTTTCCTAAATGAGTCCTCAACCATTTCTATGCTTCTGCTACCACATCCATAGCTGTTTTGCTTTTAATTTTCGTTTGAGTGTACAAAGTTTTATTTTTCTTTCCTTCACTTCATATGAATTATAGAAGAAACTGAAGTTAGAAGCAACACCTTGGATTCTTTTTGAATTTTGAGTCTTATATATATGCGGGATCTCCAAGCCTTTAAGCAGATTTCTTCAATGTTTTTCATAGTTTCATATCACAGTTTCTGAAGAGGGGATTCTTATTTTCTGGAAACACTATTGACGCTATCTTGAGAATCTTTTCAGATATATTCTTCATAAGCTTATATCTTTCTTTCAGAGGAGTTTGAGTTCTCTGGTTTCTTTTCCACTAGGAAAGAAATTCTACTGCAATGTATCCAATTTCTGATGATTATGCTGCTGCTGAATTTGAGAAGCCAAAGCTACTGATGCTATCTTATCAAATCTTTTCAGCTATACCCTTCGTATAAACATCTTTATTTTCAGCGGAGTAGGAGTTTTCTAGATTCTTTGTCACTAAGGGAAGGAAATTCTACTGAATGTATCCAATTTCTCATGACCCCGTTAGGTCTACCTTCATGCCTTAGCATCTTCTGTGTTCTCATTGAATATGGTTTCTTCTATAGTATATCTTTTGTCTTCTCTCAGGTCCTATCTCTAATTTATTGAGTGATAACACCAAAATTTAGGTATTTATGTTAAGTATTTATTTGTAGTTTCGTACCGTTATAGCCACGATATGATAATAACTCTAGATATTTAGTTTTCTAGATTTTATCTCTTTTTGAAGATATAATAGTTCAACTAGACAATTTTGGGACTTGCATGCACCAAACAGAAGAAAGTATCCATCGTCCTGATTCAGCCCGACGAAAATGAATCAAATTCTCCAAATTCCAGTCACATTCATTCCTCTTTTTGCAGCAGCACACATCAGCGCTCCAACGACTCTTTTTCTTTGGAAGACAACTGAAGGACCATCTCCCAAAGGCCATTTTCTGATGGCACCAACCGAAGGACGAGCCCGAAGGTCCCTCTTCTAATGTTGCCTTTCCGTGGCCACTTCCGAACGACTGCCTTCTGATGGTCTGTTCCAAAGGTCATGACTGAAGGCCAACAAACCATCCGCCTATCAAAGAAACGGCACCCACCTGTGGTGTTTTTCCTCGGAAGACAACTGGAACTCCGCCTACTGAAGGTTTGAATTCGACCTGCATTTCTCGAATTCGAGTCGCATTTGGTCCCACTCACATATACACACCGCCTATCTCCATAAATACCCCTCCATGGCTACCTAGCCAAGGATTCCGTTCAGACTTTTCCGAGTACCTTATACAGCTCCGACCTTCTGTTCCCAAAGCTCCTTCTAGAGATCCAAAGCCCGAGAGGGCTGCTGGGCTTATCCTACACCTTCATTTCCATCATCTTCCACCTCTATCAGCCACCTTCCATCTATTTCCATTACTATTCAGTCACCTTCCAACCATTTGCAGCATCTTCCACCTCCATTCATCCATCCAAGTTGTTGTTAGGGCGGAATCAAGGAAAAAGGAGGCTAAGGAGTTCTATAGAGCAAGGAGGATGACCCTAAGGATGAGATCTAGCCCATTCAGAGGCTATGGAGCGAGAGCAACTTCTCTTTCGGGTTAAATCTCTTCTTATGATGTTCTTCTTTATTTCTGTACAAATGATGTTTTTCCATCTTTGTTCGGTGCTAACTATGTCTATCCATGGCTAGTTGAGCTCTTTCTTGGCTATGTAGCCCGTTTTGGAGATGAAGCTCCGACCTTTGGTTCCTAGAGCTCCGTCCTAGAGTTCCAAAGCCCGAGAGGGATGAAAAGTTCATCCTACACCATTCCCTTTAGTTGGCTACCATCTACTTCGATTTCCATCATCTTCCACCTCTATCTGCCACCTTCCATCTATTTGCACCTCCATTCAGTCAACTTCCAAGCATTTGCAGTGTCTTCTACCTCCATTCATCCATCCAAGTTGTTGTTGGGGCGGAATCAAGGAGGAGGCTGAGGAGTCCAGAAGAGCAAAGAGAATGACACCAAGGACGAGATCTAGCCCATCTGGAGGCTAAGGAGCGAGAGAAATATCTCTTCCACGAGCTAAACCTCTTCTTCTTCCTCTTTCTTCTGATGTCCTCTTTTGTTTCTGTACAAATGATGTTTTTACATCTTTGTTCGGTGCCAACTATGCTTGTCCATGGCTAGTTGAGCTCTTTCTTTTCTGTGTAGCCCATTTTGGGCATGATTTATGTACTTTTACCATAAGCAAGTAGTTTTCTTCCTGATCCAACATGTTTTCTGTTCTATCTTCTCTTTTTGCTTATGATCATAGGTTTGGTTGGATCTATTTCCCGCTTGAAACTCCGTTTCCACCAAGATCGAGAGATTTGCTGTTGAAACGGATAGATGAGGTAGTTTGGATTGAAATCCAAGAGGAGGGCGTGCAAGGTAGGGTCTGTTTGAAACATGAAGTCGAAGTGATCCAACCCAGAGCTATGAATTTGACCACATTTAATTGAATTCAACCACAAACATATGAATGCGACCACATTCAAGTGAATGCGACCAAATTCAACTGATTTCGGCCGCATTCATCTGAATGCGACCACATTCATCTGAATGCGACCACATTCATCTAAATTCGAGCGGATTCACTACAAGTATTATGTACAAATTTTCTATTGCTCCTAACATCTTTGAATATGTTGGACCCGAGAGGGTATATGAAATATTTAGGGGCATTGGTTCGATATCCGCGAGAGAGGTTGCAGATCATTGATGAAGTTTTAGTCATACTGTGCGAGCGAGTAGGATGACCCTCACATGAGTAGTTACCACGATGCATACTATGTTTGATTGTTAATTTCTTGCTAGCGAGTTCGAGGCTGTCTACGCTCGAGAACGTGTGCATAGACTGCCCAATTTATGGTTACATAGCCTCTTGATTATTAGGACTTGACAGAATTTGTTTTCTTTATTTTATTTTATTTTATTCTATTTTGCTAGACTCGTTCTAGTTACTTGCATATATCAACTCCCAACTTTACTTAACTGACTAAGAACAAAATCTTAGGGGTCGAAAAGTCCCCACATCCTTGTGTTCGATCCCATATATCTACTTCGATCCTTTTCGAAGTGTGGACATCCTTGATGGTTTCAGATTTTAGATTTAAAGTCTGATTCATCTTTGGGATCACACCTTGTTCTATTTCTATCTTCTCTTTTTGGTTATGATCGTTGGTTTGGTTGATCTCTTTCCGGCTTGAACCCCCATTTTTACCAAGATCGAGAGATTTGTTTTAGAGAAGGGTAGAGGAGGTAGTTTGAATCGAATCCGAGAGTAGAACGTCCAAGCGAGTGTTTGTCCAAAACACAAAATCAGAGAGATCTGACCTAGAGCTGTGAATTCGACAACATTGAACTGAATTCGACCGTATTCATCTGATGCGACCACATTCAAGTGAATGCAACTACATTCAACTGAATTTGGCCGCATTCATCTGAATGCGACCACATTCATTTGAATTTGGTCGGATTCACCGCACGTGTTCCTTACAGATTTTCTACGGATCCTAGCGTCTTTGGATATTTTGGACCCGAGAGGGTATCTGAAATATTCAGGGGCGTTGGTCTGATATCCTCGAGAGAGGTTTCAGATCATTGATGGAGTTTTAGTCAAACTGTGCGAGAGCAAGTGGGATGACCCTCACAAGAGCAACTACCACGATGCATACTATGTTTGGATGTTAGTTGCTTGCTAGGGAGTTTGAAAGTTTTCTACGCAAGTTGCTACCTGTGGTTGCTTGCTAGGAACTCCTCCTGATTAGTAGTACTTGACGGAATCTGTTTTCTTTATTTTGTTTTGCTAGACTCCTTGTTCCTTGCATATATCAACTCCTTGTTTTACTAAACTGACTAAGAGAACGAAATCTTGGCGTCTAGACGTCCCAACGTCCCTGTGTTCGACCCCGTATATCTACTTCGACCCTGCATTGAGTTACGTGCCTCCTTGAAGGTTTCGGGTTATAAATTTCAAGTCTGACATCTTTGGGATCATGCCTCCATTTTGGATGCTCGATTTCGGACTGGTCAACTTTTGGCGTCGTTACTGGGGACATGGTTTTTCCATGTTTACACACCCAAATATTTTGTGCTTCTAGCATAAGCTTGCACATATATGCATAGTTCTTTTGTTATGTACATACTTGTTCATACATATCAAAATACTTTTTCTTTTCTTATACTTTTTCTACCATGAACCTTGCTTCAGCAAGGTAGATTATCTTGTCCACCTCTCCTCCCAAATTTTTCCACAACCCAAATTGCTGGCAAATGATTGAAAGTCGTGCGCTCTAGCTAGTTGAGTTCTACTTACCCCTACCGTCGTCATATGTAGACACTCTAAGAACGGAGAGTGTTGATCAACCTTTGACCTCTACCTCTGTAAAGAAGTGAGATCACCTCTCTACTAAATATGGTAAACAAATTCAATGAATAGCAGCGAAAGCTAAATTTTTGACTATATTCAATTTAATAAAGAGTACATAATTTTTTTCCCAATAAGGGTGTACATGCTTTATACAAATAAAGGATCTAAGGTAGAAGGAAACTAAACTACATCAATATGTCTCCAATAAAATAACTTAACAAATAAGTCCATGATGGAAGGATGAACACCTTCTCCTAATCTTAGGCTGGTTCGCCATGCTCCTATTGCCCACTCTGATCCTAAACCTGGGTGGTTGGGATCACCCAGCAAGAGGAGGGAAAATGTATGCGTCAAATAAAGGAATAAGGACAATTAAAGTATAGCAAAATGTAAACATGGAGTAATGATTCGACTAAGCTAAAGAATTGTCAAAAGTATGAGGCACATAAAAGAGAATACTTGCCATAACATCACATATTAATATTGAAGTATGCATGATAAAAGTATGACTACATTATCTAAAGTAGAGCTGTGACACCTACCAACCTCAACCAAAACAAATAGGTGACGGAGAGTGGTCACATTCCCAAACACCTACCAAATATATATAAAAGTGGGGAGAGTGGTCACATTCCCCAGGGCTCATGCCCAAACTATGGGTGGCTAGTGTGAAATATGATAATTAAACTAATGTAATTGTGATGTTTACAAAGACTGACGACCTCTCCTTTATATAGGAGAGGAGAGACGCCCTATTACTTAGGACCCAAGTAAACTAGACGGGCTGGAATATAAAGGCCCCCTAAACTAATTAGCCTATTAACTAATAGACTAATATGGACTCTCTAACAACTAGTACAAAGGTACACTAAGCTAATAAGTCGTCAAGTTATCATGCTCAATAAATTAAATGGCAATATTAAACAACAATTTAATAGTGACATGACATGGGGTATAAAACCCAAACAAGTAGTGAAATAAATGTGCCAAAAGAGTATAAATGGGAAACAAAGTATAAGTTGATGCCTCATTAGGAATATTAGGGTTAGATAAAAAATGCCCAACTTAGGGTTTAGAATGCACATACATAAATAGGGTTGCACATACCTGATTTTCACACATAAAGTTTAACTCGAATAGTATACTTTGGTCCACAAAATCAACTTTATATCCTAGAAACACATTGTGTATGTTAGCCAAGTCAAAGTGAACATATTCATTCCTATTATATTTTTCTATTATTCTTACCCAATTCCCGATCATCTAAAGTCATGTTAAGGTTTATGGTTTTAATCTTTGTTGAGAGAATATGTGATGCTTTATATATCAATTTTAGTTCTAATTACCCATCTTTAGTCACATAAGTCTATGTAACTCATATGTGGATAATAATATATATTCTTCGAACTTAGGTTTAATGATGTCATTCTCTTCTCTATAATATGAATCCATATTATTCCTAACATCATGCTTCCCATGTATATTGGTGTAAGTGTATTCCACATGAATATCTATTGGGTTCACTAATATACACATGCTTTGATCCAACTAACATGTCATTTAGATATATGTTTATAAAAGTATATTCTTTTACACATTATTATCTTTTTCACCATTTAATTCATAAGAAGACAATATAGTTAGATGCATCCCATAATTATATTTATATTAATAATTACCATCTATTGCATAAATATGTATTTGTGTATCTAGGGTTTTGTTGATGTTAACATATATATGTTGTTTTATATCTTCTGTTAATTAGTTTTGTTATTTCTACATTATATGTGGACCTCTCTATAATTGTTCCATTATTATATATACAAGGGTGCACACATTGTGCAACCCTACGCTTCCAGAAATTACTGACTCTTTTACATGGTATCAGAGCAGTAAGAGGGGCAACCGCCGCCCTCCCCCCGGTAATTTCTGGAAGCGTAGGGTTGCACAATGTGTGCACCCTTGTATATATAATAATGGAACAATTACAGAGAGGTCCACATATAATGTAGAAATAACAAAACTAATTAACAGAAGATATAAAACAAGTTGGAGCATAGATGTCAATCATGCCCAACTTGTCCATAAGAGTGCAAAATTGCTTCTTTGCCCGCAGCTTGGTGAAGATATCAGCAACTTGGTCTTCAGAACGCGTGAAAGGAGTGCAGATCTTGCCGGTAAGAATAGATTCCCAAATAAAATGGCAGTCAACCTCAATATATTTTGTGTGCTCATGATAAACAGGGTTGTTGGCAATGAAGATAGGAACTTTATTATCACAATGCATGGGTATAGCAGAAGAAGAATCAATTCCAAATTCTTTTAAGAGAGAACGCACCCACAAAATCTCACAGGCAGTATGGGCCATGGCCCTGTATTCAACTTCAACACTAGATCTGGCAACCACATTTTGCTTCTTGCTCCTCCAGGTGACAAGATTGCCTCTAACATAAGTCCAGTACCCAGAAGTAGATTTCCTGTCAGCTTTGCTTCCTGCATAGTCAGAGTCAGAATACCCTTCAAGAGAACAATGTCCATTTTTCCTGTAATGAAGTCCCTTGCCAGGAGACTTCTTCAAATATCTCAGAATGTGACAAAGTGCATCCCAGTGACACTGTCTCGGTTTATCAAGGTACCTGCTAAGAAGGCCCACTGCAGTAGAAATATCGGCTCTAGTCACAGTCAAATAAATCAGCTTACCAATCAGCCTCCTGTACTTTTTATTATCAGAGAAAAATGGAGAAGACTCATCATCCCAATTGACATTAGGGTCTAGACGGGTGTCAACCGGTCTAGCTCCAAGCATACCTGTCTTCTGTAGAATATCTAAGACATACTTCCTCTGAGACAGTACAAGAGCATTAGAGTTTCTGGATACCTCTATGCCCAGAAAATATCAAAGCTTGCCCAAATCTTTGGTAGCAAAATGTTTACCAAGATGGGCTTTAGTAGCCTGAATACCAAGAGAGTCACTGCCAGATATAACAATATCATCAACATAAACATTCAGAATAACAATGCCAGCAGAGGTCTTCTTAGTGAAGACAAAATGATCCACCTGAGATCTCTGGAAACCCAAAATCAATCAGAATTTTACTTAATTTGTCAAACCAGGCACGGGGACTCTGCTTGAGCCCATAAATAGACTTCTTCAACCTGCTCACTTTGTGTGAATCCCCCTAGGCAACAAACCCAGCAGGTTGCTCCATATAGACTTCCTCTTGTAAGTCACCATACAAGAAGGCATTTTTCACATCCAACTGCAGTAATGGCCAATCAAGATTAACAACAATAGAAAGAAGAATTCTGACAGAATTATGACGGGCAACTGGAAAGAAAGTCTCAAAATAATCAATACCATAAGTTTGTGTATACCCTTTAGCAACTAAGCGTGCCTTCAGGCGTTCTACAGTGCCATCAGGATGGTATTTCACATCATACACCCATCTGCAGCCTACAAGCTTACACTGAGGAGGTGGATCCGCCAACTCCCAAGTATTTCTGTCAGCAAGAGCAAACATTTCCTCTTTCATAGCAGATGTCCACACAGTACTTTTTTAAGGCATCATAAATATTCTTTGGAACAGCTACAACAGACAGGGCTGATACAAAATTGCTAGAATGGACGTTCAAATGATCTATAGAAACAAAGTGAGCAATGCTGTGAGATGTGCAGGAACGAGTACCCTTTCTAAGAGCAATGGGTATATCAAGATTAGAGGTTACCTCAGGTGTAGCAGAACCTTCAGGAGGTGAAGATTGGTTTGTCTGGGGGGGGGTTCTTGTTCAGGAGGTGCCTGGTTCCTGTGCTGATAGACAAGAAGAGGTGGAGGCGTATGCTCAGGCGTCACAATATCAGAATTAACAGACGCACATTCAGTAGTAACAGGTAGTGGAGAAGCAAGAACATCAGGCTGCAGACTATCTCCTCTAGTAGAATAGTAGGGGGTATCCTCAAAAAACACAACATCGCTGCTGGTAAACCATTTTTTCGCAGTAGGGCTGTAGCATCTATATCCTTTTTGAGTACGAGAATAACCCAAAAAAATGCATTTCTCAACACGAGGAGACAATTTATCATAAGCTGGTCCAATTAAGCGCATAAAACACGTACAACCAAAAATCCGAGGAGGCACAATAAATAAAGTAATGTCAGGTTGCAGAATTTGAACGGGTATTTTGTTCCCAATCACAGATGACGACATTCTATTGATAAGAAAACAAGCAGTCAGAATAGCCTCAGGCCAAAACAACCTAGGAACATGGGTGTGCATCATAATAGTTCTGGCAACCTCTAACAGATGTTTATTTTTCCGTTCAGCTACTCCATTTTGTTGAGGTGTATATGCACATGGGGTCTGATGTAAAGTACCAACAGATTTGCAAAAAACAACCACATCTTTTTGAACAAACTCAAGTGCATTATCAGTACGAAAAATTTTCACAGGCATACCATATTGGGTTTTCACCTTAGCAAAAAAGAATTTTATAATAGACATAACTTCAGACCTACTTTTCATCATAAACAACCAAGTGGTCCGAGAAAAGTCATCAACAAACAGAATGAAATATTTATGACCAGACAAACTTGGCACATGACACAGGCCCCATACTAAATCAAAAATGTACTAAATATGAGTGCGTTTAGGATAAACAGATGCTAATATGAGTGCGTTCAGAATGTACTAAATCAAAAATGTTTTTGCTGCTAATATGAGTGCGTTTAGGATAAACAGATCTAGTCTGCTTTCCCAACTGACAATACTCGCACTGAATACTATGAGGGCCAACATTAGAAACTACATGTCGGAGCTTTTCAGAAGACGGATGCCCAAGTCGGTAATGCCACTGTAGAGCTGAAACTGATGTAGATAGTGCGGAAGCTACAACTGCTCTGCCTGCTTTCGGCAAATGATCAAGATAAAAAAGTCCATCAGGCCCTTCATACCCCCACCAATCTTCATCCTTGTGCGAAGGTCCTGAAAAACACATGAACCGGGTATAAAGGTCTGGCTACATTGCAGACTCCTCAATATCTTGCTGACCGATAATAAATTAAGAGGAAAAAGAGGCACATATAAAGCAAATATCAGCAGAAAATCAGAAATAATATCTCCGAAGCCAACAACAACAAATTTGGACACGTCAGCAAGCATAACAAACGAATTACGAACATGTTTAGATAAATGTCTGAATAAAGATCTATTGCCAGAAATATGAGACGAAGCACCCGAGTCTATAACCAATTTTGTATTACCAGTACTAGGTGAAGGAGTACTCAGGAAGACAGTGTCATAACCAGAATAGGTGGCGGTATGGGCTCCACTAGTCGATGCAGTAGACGACGAGCCAAGGCGCTCTAGTAACAGGCGCTCCACCTCAGCACGGATGTAGTCCGTAGTCGCCCCCGAAGTGATAGGCTCAGTAGGCTGAGTCGTTCCCTCCGATGCAGCAGTAGTAGAGTCAGCGGCCGCATTGGCCCACGCCGGTTTACCATATTTCTCCCAGCATTTTTCTTCAATATGGTTGGACCGGCCACAGAAAGTGCAGACACGGTGTCCTGGCTGAGGACGCGTAGCGGCAGTAGGAGCAGCAGAAGGGGCCCCACGACAAGAAGTAGCACGTCCTCATCCTGCACCCCGGGGAGGACGACTGTCAGTAGAACGACCACGGCCGCGACCACGACCACGACTCGACATGGCTGCAAGGGCAGTGGATTCCCCAACATCAGTAGACAAAGACGGTGACAAAGAAGGCAGGCACTGAAGGCGCTTGTAGGCACTCTGCAGTGACGGAAGAGGGTCACTTGCCAAGATCTGGTCCACTACACCTGCATAGGACTCTGGTAGTCCAGAAAGGAACTGGACTAACTGCAGCTCCTGGCGTTGACGCTGCATGGTGTCCAGGTCCGTGGATAGGGGGTGATAGGACTCTAGCTCCCCCCACAATCCAGTAAAATCAGAAAAAAAATCCGCAATATCTGACCCCGTGAATTGTAGACGTCCTAGCTGCTTGGTGATGTCAAACACTTTTTTTTGGGGTTCTGGCTATGCGAGTATGTGCCGGCAAGCTGATCCCACATCTGCTTCGCCGTAGGCAGGTGAAGAAGCGTGACACTGATCTTCTCAACACTGTTGTTGAGAATCCATGTCATCACTGTCGAGTCGTCTTGGACCCAGTCATCATACACCTTCACATCTTTAGAGTCGACGTCCTCTGCAGGTTGTGCCGGACCGGCACGGATCAGGTGCGAGTACTTTCCCTGGGATTTTGCATAAATCACCATGGAGCATACCCAGTGCTGGTAGTTGCGCCCGTCAAGCTTCACAGTCGTAACTTGACGGCGGAAGTCATCTCCCGAGGATGCCATGATAGCAACAGAAACAAACAGGCACAGGCAGGCACGAGCAGGCAGAAGATGGACTACGCCGTCAGGCAGGCAGAGGCAGGCACATATCTACTTAGTGGAACCTCTCACATACAAACTACGCCGAAACGCAACAGAGAACCCGGTGGCACAACGTCCTACACGGGCAAGTAGGCAAAAAAAACCAAAAAAATCAGTCTACGTTACGACAACCTCAGGCCACCGGACGGTTGTGGATCTTCATGAAGCCAACGATCCGGCGACGATCAACCACGGAGGCACGCCGACCCCCGGCGGCTAGGTGGGCTCGCGGCCCCGGCTTCCCGGCGGCCTTGCCGGCCTGGTTATTATAATTCTTGATAATCTATTTGTAGTACTAAAATGTAACTCATCTTATATATAATCTTCCATTATTAGTTGGCCATTAAATACAAGATTATAATAAGGCAACATGCTCATCTTACATCCATCGTTTGATATGTAGTTCTACATGGATACATGTATAAATGGATACATGTATAAACTAATAGGATGTATACAAGTAGGTCAATATGTTATAATAATGTGAACATATTTTGCAAAACAACTCCTTAGTTATAGATCTACTATACAGATCATGAATTAAGATTTAGATATCATCTTTAACCACACTCTTACATACACGACCTATTATGACTATTTCCTATATATGGTTCAGTATAGGATCATAGTCATATGTATAATTGTATTTATGTATATACCTAGGGTTAACTTGATTACAAGGTGCATGTATTAACATGGTTTACTTCCCATTGTCATCATAAGTTAATTATTGAAAGATGGGGAAAGAATTACTCACCTTAGACAACAGAAACCAATGGATCTGTGATGATCCGTTTGTGAGAATATCTAGGGTTCATCCTAAGATAATTCCTCCGGATCTTCAGGTGGTGTCTTGCTGCTAGCTGACACAGCGTCATGTGGTGTTGCAGGTATTAACGACGGCGTCACAACGTCGTGGTGTTTGCTGCAGGAGGAGTCGACATCGTTGCAAGAGAGGAGTCGATGGCGTTGTTGTCAGGGTATGATAGCATCAAGGCTGTTCTGGAAGTGGAGTTGTGTTGCAGGCTTTTCTTGGTGGTATTGGGCGAGGTGGAGGAGAAACAGGAGGAGAAGAGTTTGGTTCTTGATCTCCTTTATGGTCATCGACAGATGGGGGAAGGAGGGGCTCCATCGGGCTAGGATGTGAAGATCACAATGGATTGAATCCACTACAGGTCGCCGCTGATGGGAGTCTGCAATATCAGACCAAGATGACGATGAACCCTTGCCATCATCTTTAATGTTATGCCACCTCCTAAGTCTTCTCAATTGAAGCTTGACACATGCCATCGATGGTGGAGGTTGCTGTTGAAGGACCTGTTAAGTAGCAGAGTGGGGAAAGGGGGTGATTCATGTCTGATGTTGGCATCAACAATGTCGTTTAAATTAGTGGATGCGTCGTCTGAAGATGGGAGGCGCCTGACTAGATAGGGACCTGAGCGGCACCCTTAGTGATTTGGTGAGCTTTGCTTGTTGTTGTGATATGTTCGTGATGACCAAGGCAAGGAGGCTTGCAGGTGGTCGAGGTGTTTGACAGTGGCGGGATCTGGCGAGGCAGGTTGTAAGCAGCGGTGGTGTTCAAAGCTTGTTCTAATCCTGTTCGAATCATGAGGGCTGGGCGACGAGAGGTGATTGGTTATAGGTGGCTGGGCGAGGTGATGGTGGAAGGCATGCAACAAGTTGGTTGGCAGGGAGGGGCTCTTAGGGGCGCCGTTGTTCTCTGCTGTAACGATCTGCAGTCAGCAGGCTGCCATGGTCTTCTTGATGTCGCGACCGCCGGGTGCAGTGAAGGGACTGGCTGGACGGCAGGGTGCCAAAGGAGACGAGGAAGGAGGAAGATGGGCGGCTAGGGCTTGGGGTGTTGAGGAGGAAAGGAAGGAACGGGGGGGGGGAGATATAGGAGACAGATAGGAGAGAGGACGGAGACGACGGGTACGGAGGGGGAGAACGTGACATCACGTTTGAGATGGAGAGGGGAGTAACGCAACGATGCATTATAGGTTTTGGAAAGAGCTTAATTGCTTAGTCAAATACCACATTTAAAACCTAAGGGAGAGAGGATTTTAAGTACGGAGGGGGCGAACGCGACATCGCGTTTGAGATGGAGAGGGGAGTAACGCAGCGATGTGTTATAGGTTTAGGAAAGAGGTTAATTGCTTAGTCAAATACCACATTTAAAACCTAAGGTAGTTAGGATTTTAAATACTAGTTCAATTAGAACTACAATTAATATCCAATTTTTAAGCAATTTAGAGGGCATGTTAATTAGGAGTCAAGTAGGTTTCCTTTTTCCATGCATTAGGCATTTATATATGTTAGAGTTGCATATTCATTTAATTAATTAAGAGGGTAGAGAAATTCCACTTGACTTGAAAATTCATGGGTTTGCTAATTAAAGTGTGTGGAGTCTAACATTACATTAATTTCTCCTTTTGAACGCATTTTGTATTTGATTGTATGCTAAGTGCCTAATAAATATATTTAGTACCTTTCCTTAATAAATTTTGATATAAAATTTCTTATTTCTCATTTCTTGTCCCACAAAGCCATAAAACTCTAAATATAATCTACTAATTGTCTCTCATAATTGGCCATTTTGCATTATTAAACTCTAATTAACACATTATTTGAGATATTTGTGCAAAAATCATTCATTGTAATAATTGTGGGTAAATATAGTTCACATCATTAGGTATTGCTCAATTTCAACATTGAGGACAAAGAGGATGGAAAAGATAGGGAAATTTAGGGAAAAAGGACAAAAAGGATAAGAAGGAAATGAAATCTCGAAAATGGGTTAAATGACATATAAACCCAAGATTCAGTATGTTACAACCTCCTTGTGAAACCAAGAACTGATCAAAACAATAGCGCTGGGGATGGAAAGTGCCAATGTAGTTATGTATGCTTTGACACCTCATCTCTAGGATCAAGTTGATTCCCTTTGAGAGCTACTCAAAAGACAGGATAATCAGCTCCAAGAAGCTATCGAGAATGCGACCCACAACAGAACTATGCTTCAAAATTGTTGAACAAGGATTTATCTAAGTGTGTCAGTTTTAAGCAGCGAATCCACAACAACCATACACAACAACATTGGTTGATCTTGAAGAGATTTCAGCTCAAATGCAACAACTTCAAAATGAGGCTTTTGTGCGCAGCAGGACACTTTGGGACCTAGTCTAAATTCGGTTCTTTCACGTTTACAAGTGCCGGAGTATGAAAATGAGGATTTTAGTCATCAAAATTATTCTGGTGGGCCTGAGGAGTAACCTATTTCGTCATCCTGTTCAGGCTATCAGTTGGACTCACCAGAATTTTTTTGTGAAAACTTATCATTCAAGGGAAGCCCTTCATTTCATCCAGATGATTCAACTGAGCAACCAATGGAAGGAACACAAAGTCCTTAATTTTGGTTTGATGACGATGACTTCCACCCTTCTCAGGGAAGCTAAACAACCTCACAATTGGATGTTCAGTTTGAGCAACCCAATTCAGCTTCAAGTCCAGACCAAGGTGAGACCTCTCAAGTTGAGACTTGTCACTTCGTTTCAAGCAACATGTCTACTATGTGATGGAATAATTTATTTGAGGAGGATGACGACAACTGTTCGAATTGGGAAAGTGAGTAGATTAATGATGGCAAACTAGATCCGCATGAGCCGACATTTGTTGCCATCCGCTTGCAGGGGTTGGGAAGCGTTGAAGGAGCAGGAAGGATGATCCACTACAACATGGCTGCAGAACATCAAGTTATCCCAGACCTCATAGAACGTAAAAGCTTGGGGTGGTAGAACTGCATATAGATTTACCTAGGGATATTTCATGTTCAGAATATGATTGGATGACTTCGATTGTCAATGAAGATTTTTCTGAACGTCCAACCTCAAGTTTCAGAGATGGAGAGGGAAGAGAGAATTCCTCTAGAAAACTTAAGCCCTTTTCCCTCCATCTCATATTGTGTCGAAATCCTAAGGCCTACCTATTCAGATTCATATCTTGGAAAGGTACCTTGAGGACAATTTGCTGAGGAATTCATTTTAGTGCAGTTCAAGACAATTCCAATACAAGGATGAAACCACCGAGTCATCAGATTCAATTCCTCTAGTTCAAAATTGGAAGGGCCCACAACTCCGCCTATTCTACTCCCATTATATGGTGGACCCCATCGGCAAGACACAGGTGATACTGATCCCAGAACTTAGGATTTGGATTCCCAGTGTCGGTATCGTGTGCAACCCCCTTTTTCTCTTACTTCTGTCTTTTTCTCTTTTTGTTAAAATAAATTCTAGTTTTCCTGTTCTTGCTTAGATAGTTTCTTTCCTGATTGCTTAAATAAATCTTTGCAATACATGCATCATTTTAGGACTTTGATCAATTTCTCTCTTATATCCATACATTCCTTCCCTACTATCCTAAGTTGAAGTCTTGCTCGAGGACGAGCAAAGATTTAAACTTGGAATGGTAGGGCTATTCACCCTTTTATCTCTTCATATCTTCTCATGCATGCATGTTTACTTGTTCGTGCATATAGCATAAATTTTTGAGCTATAATCAAGTTGGAGTGTTTTCCTTTGACAAAATGCGTGCCTTCTCACACTAGATTGTGTCAAAAAGATATGAAAACTAAAAATATGCAATAAAGGCTTGGCCGTCCAAAAATACCAAAAATATCAAGATAGCTCTTCGCAGGCTTATAATTTAGAATGCAAAGAATAAATAGCTGAGTGTGAATATTAGCATGAGCGTTTGATTTCTCTTTGAGGAGAGTTGTGGATGGTGCCCAACGGGTGTATGACTGCGCTCATGAACGCGGGTACGCCGTGCCTAGTAGTGCCACCATGAAATCTCATTAGAGAGTCCTTAGGAATCCCTAGGAGACCTATGAGATCATCCCAGTAGCGGGGTTGGTTCGAGCGCGGTATGAGGAGTTCGTTTCACTTCTTTGGGCCAACTGACTCAGATTGCAGGGACCGTTGGCCTGGTAGTGCCACCATGAAATCTCATTAGAGAGTCCTTAGGAATCCCTAGGAGACCTATGAGATCATCCCAGTAGTAGGGTTGGTTCGAGCGCGGTACGAGGAGTTCGTTTCACTTCTTTGGGCCAACTGACTCGGATTGCAGGGATCGTTGCTTGTTACATGGACCAACCTGACGCAGATTGAGATACTCAAAATTCATTAGTCTTTTTCTTTTGTTTTTTTTGTATAGGACATGAATAAGTGGGAGACACGTTGTTCCTAATTGGTTTATATGAATACGTGATGAAAACTCATCACTCGTCTTCATCGCCCGCATGATCCTTAAGTGACAACGCCTTAAAGCTCAATCTTATGATTCAAGCCCCCATGAGTATTAACAGGCTGTAGTGAAACTCACTCAAACTTGCCCAGATGCTTTTTAATCTTACTTAAGCGGGATTTGCTTGAGGGGTTTGCTCTGAAATAACATGGATCAGGAGATTTGTTGTTTTGAACTGTTTTTCTTAACCTTAACATTTGTCGCCAAGCTTAATTTGGATGTTATCTTTTTGTTTTTTGAGTTAAATTCTTGCTCGAGGACAAGCAAATTTTAAGCTTGAGTGGTGATAACACCCAAATTTACTCGTTTATGCTAAGTATTTATTTGTAGTTTCATGCCGTTATGGCTTTGATATGCCCAAAATAACTCTAGATACTTAGCTTTTTGTAATTTATTCTCTTTTTGAAAATATAATATCTCAACTAGTCAGTTATGGGACTTGATGCTAAGCATCGATCTTCCCAATTCAGCCCGACGAAATCGACTCGAATTCTCCGAATTCAAGCAGCATTCATCCCCTTTTTGCAGCAGTACACATCGACGCTCCATCGACTCTTTCTTCGGAAGACAATTGAAGGACCATCTTTCAAAGACCATCTTCCGATGGCACCAACGAAGGATGGTCCCGAAGGTCCCTCTTCTGAAGGACTGTCTTCCAATGGTTTGTTCCGAAGGCCACAACCGAAGTCCAGCAAACCATCCGAAGGAGCGCTTCCACATCCGGCTATCAAAGAAACAAATTCAGGGCAAATTCCCTGAATTTGAGTCTAATTCATTTCCACCCACCTCTGATCTTTTTCCTCAGAAGACAACTGGAAGTCCGCGCACTGAAGGTTCGTCTTCCGACGGTCAACCTTCTGATGACACCTACCAAAGCCGTCTTCGAAGGCCACCTTCTGATTGTCCACCAACCGAAGGCTGGTTCTAAAGGCTAAACTCGATGACGCCCTCCGAAAGTCTCTTCTAATGGCACCTACCGAAGGTCGGTTCTAATGCTGTCCTCCGAAGATGCTCCTTCCGATTGTCTGTATCAGTCCATTTCTGCAAATGGAAGGTTTGAATTCGAGTCGCGTTCGGCCCCACTCACATATATGCACCACCTACCACTATAAGTGCCCCTCTCTGACTACCTAGCAAGGGGTTTGGTTCAGACTTTTCAGAGTATCTTCTGTAGCTCCAACCTTCGTTTCCCAGAGCTTCGTCCTAGAGTTCCAAGATCCAAGAGGGCTGAAGAGCTCATCCAACACCACCCCCTTTGGCTGGCTTCCATCTACCTTCGGTTTCTAATCTTCCTTCCATTTACACCACCATTCAACCACCTTGTAACCATTTCCAATGCCATCCACCTCCATTCATCCATCCAAATAGTTGTCGAGGTAAAATCAAGGAGAAAGGAGGCTAAGGAGTCTAGAAGAGCAAGGATGATGACGCTAAGGACGAGATCTAGCCCATCCATAGGCTAAGTAGCGAGAGCAACCTCTCTTCACGGGCTAAATATCTTCTTCTTCCTCTTTCTTCTGTTGTTATCATTTGTTTATGTACAGATGATGTTTTTCCATCTTTGTTCGGTGCTATGCTTGTCCATGGCTAGTTGAGCTCCTTCTTGGTCATGTAGCTGGTTCTGTGCATGATTTATGTACTTTTACCCTACACAAGTAGTTTTCTTCCAGATCTAGCATGTTTTATGTTCTATCTTCTCTTTTTGGTTGTGATTGTTGGTTTGGTTGATCTCTTTCCCGCTTGAACCTTTGTTTCTACCAAGAGCAAGAGATTTCTTGTAGAAACGGGTAGACGAGGTAGTTTGTATCAAAATCTAAGAGGAGGACGTCCAAGGGAGGGTCTTTCTGGAACACAAAATCGGAGAGAGATCCGACCCAAAGCTGTGAATTCGATCGCATTAAACTGGATTCGTCCACATTCATTTGAAGGCAACCACATTCAAGTGAATGCGATCACATCGAACTCAATCTGACTGCATTCATCAGAATTTGACCAGATTCACTCAGAGTTGTGAATTCGACCGCATTCAATTGAATTAGACGACATTCATCTGAATGCGATCACACTCAATTTAAGTCAGCCGCATTCATCCGAATTCGAGTAGATTCACCGCATGTGTTCCGTACAGATTCTCAACCTTTCCTAACGTCTTTGGATATTCTAGACCCGAGAGGGTATCCAAAATATTCAAGGACGTTGGTACGATATCCTCGAGAGAGGTTTTAGATCATTGATGGGATTTTAGTTACACTATGACAGAGCGAGTGAGATGACCCTCACAGGAGCAGCTACCACGATGCATACTATGTTTGGATATTAGTTGATCGTTAGGGAGTTTGAGGGTTGTTTACGCCCGAGAACGAGTGCATAGACTGCCCAATTTGTGGTTCCATAGCCAGGAACTCCTAATTAGTAGGACTCGGTGGAATCTGTTTCTTTATTTTATTTGATTTTATTTTGTTTTGTTATGTTTTCTAGATTCATTCTTGATATCAACTCCCGATTTTACTTAACTGACTAAGAACGAAATCTTAGGCATTGAAACGTCCCCACATCCTTGTGTTCGACTCCGTATTGAGTTGTGGGTGTTCTTAGGTTCGTGTTATACCGATCCATTGTTGGGATCACACCTCCATTTTAGACGTGCGAATCCGGACCGATCATTGAGTCCTCATGATCCAATTCTTTAATTCCCTACTTTAATCGTCTAGTTATATCAATTTATTGTGTATATTCTGTTTATAATGATGTGTAGATTAGAAGACATAGTTTACATTTTTTTTTTTTGGATCTGCATGGGCAAGCCCACCCCCTCTCCAAACAGGTGCCAGAGCCCGGATGACCCAAGAGGTTGGTAAATACAGCTGACCCGAGCGGGGAATCGAACCAGCGACCCTTCATGAGGGGCGCGCTAGCTTGACCGCCCGGGCTACGCTGGCCGGGTACATAGTTTACATTTGCCAGTAGAGGGGGGTAATACTTAAAAGCATCTGTTAGTAGTAAATGGTGCCACTAATGTGAATGGGCCACAAAGGAATTAACTACCACTTATCAAAATCATAGGTAGCACATGATGCTGAGATGTTGCCCAACTTCCTTAACAGATATGATGTCAAGTGCCAAAGTTACAAATTTACATTGAAGTTGAGCTACAGAAAGCCGTGGTGGAGTTTCATCCAGAATATGGTATGTTGCATATAAGAACTTATGCCTAGGTTTTATATTATGATGGAGAAGACGCTTTGTGCCAGGAAAACAATATGTTTCAAAAGATGAACCAATCGGGTAGAGGACAAAGGAGAAAACATGACATGGGAAGCTGAACCCATCGATAGTTGGCCCGAAAGATCGACTGGAGATGTCCAGACGTCATTTAGACTAAAGACCAGACGATCAATCTGACATTCTAACCAACTGGCCAGGACGCCAACTGATTGGTTCAAGTGTTGAACCGATCATCCTGGACAGGTTCCAACACAAACCTTCATCAACAAGATGTTGTCGTGGACCATAGAATTAGATGTCCGATTTCGATGTCATATCCGACGGCCCAGAAACAATTTTTTTTTTCAAAATTTCGGCCGAAATTTCGATATTTACGGCCCTAATGATTTTGACGACCAAATAAGCGAATTAAATCATGAAAATTTACCAGGGCATTCTAATCGCCAAGATCTACTCAAATATGCAATAATATTTCATATTGGATATGTGGGGGGTGGGGCCTCCCACATTTGAAGTGAAGGAAGCTGAACAATTTCGACAGAATTTCGATGACGAAATGAAGGAACTAAGTTAAGGAATTTTGCAAACACAATGTTTGAACATAGACACACTAGATTGTATAATAAATTTATAGGTTTAGAGGTTAGGGTGGGATCCATGTCTTGATGAGTGGGTGCACAAATAAACAGAAATGTCAAGTATGTTAGACAGTTAGACAGTTACAAACTTGCAAACATCAAACTGAAACAACTAGAGTAATAGACTTCATAACTTAAGAGTTATAACTTACAAGTTACAATATTGTAGTTCAGTATATTTATTGTATAAGACTACTATTATAATATATTTAGGGTTACATAAGTTAATAATAATAAAAAAAATTTAGGGTTACAAGTTACAACTTACACATCATTTTGTATAAGGCTACTATTATAATATATATAGGGTTACTGATAACACCCAAATCTTCGCATATTATCTATGCATTTTATCTATAGTTTCGTGTCACTTTAGTCTTAATTTGCCCAATAATGCTCATGTTTTATGCTTTCTATCTCTCATTAGATAATGTAGTCAGAATAGCCAATAATTAGCCAATCTAGCCAATTTTTGAGACAAGCTGGCACCGAACTTAGATGGACAAGATATTCCATGCTCTCTTTTCAGTTGAGGCCCGGTGATTGTACTTCTTGATATGTCATCTAATGTTGAACTCATAATAATCGTCATGGTTTACTCTGGGCCCAGTTTGGCTCCCGCTTAATTGGTTTCATTGCCTAATTCACATCATACATCCTGTCTTAGCTTTATTTCTTTATTCTCATTTTAATTGGATTTTTATCTCTTGTGCAGGTCAGAATTGGGCACAAAGGCCTTAACTTCTCGGCCCACAACACCTTTTGGCCTTTGATTTGGCCTGGTCAACCTTGGTCAATGGCCAACAACTCTCCCTTCTCATCCTCTCTCGTGGAGTCCGTCCTTTATTCACTCAACCAGCTGGTCGGGCCCACCTCGCCTTCTGCCCTAATAGCAAGACCGCGACCTTGCAGCCCCAGACCGCGAGCGACGTCTTCTCAACCGCTGCCGACACCCAACTTCTTCCATACCGCGATCGCACCATAGCCCTGACCTCGACCCGCTTTCCAGACATAGCCGCTCACGACAGTGCAGACAACCGTCTACACCTCGACCTCACCAGCACCCCCGCGACTAACTCCTAAAACCGCGGCCTATTCCTCTACCTCCTCGCGCCACACCTCTCCGACTCACCAGCAACTCCAATCGCCACCACCGCGGTCACCTCTTCAACGCCAGCCACGCCCCTCAGCAGTCCCCGCTCCATCGCCTTCCTCACCGCGACAACAACACCAACATCTGCACCTCGATCGCATCCAACAGCAACCGCGGTCGCGGTGCGTTCAACCGTGGTCGCGACAGTCTTTTTGCCCGAGGTCCGCCCCAACGACACCGCCAGACGCCTTGCTCACACCGCGACCGGCAAGCACGCCTTCACATCTTCACCTCAGCGACGATCGTGGTCCCTCCTCTCAGGCTCCAGTGCGATCAACGTCAACAACAGACCGCGATCCGCGACGTTGCTACACCTGCACCTGCCCTCCTCCTGACCGCGACCATGCAACACAACGCAGGGCCGCGACACCTCAGCCACCTGCACTAACCATCCACGCCCGCGGTCTCCCTTGCACTACAAGCCGTGATCGCTGCTTCCAACCGCGCCCGTGGTCGGGTCCTCCAAGCACCGCGACCCAACGTCTTCTACAGACTTGCTCTTTGACTTGCTTGACTTGCTCTTTGACTTGCTTGACTTGCTCTTTGACTCTTTCCTTGAGTTTGGTAATAACTCTAAGGTTATGTGCCTTTTTCTTAGCTTAAAGATAAATTCCCTTGATCTATGTCGTGAATGGAAAATCCATGGTAAAGGACCGTTGGAATGAGCTAAAACACGATTAAAGACTCCTAGCTGCGAATTCACGAGCTTGCCTCTATTCTAAGGATTCTTGAATCATAATTACAATATTTCACATAGGTGTCAAGCGGATTATGATAGGTTTTGAGCTATAATCAAGATGAAGTGTTTTTCCTTGATGGACTACGTGCCTTCTCACATTAGATTTGAGTCAAAACGATGAAAAATAAAAAAATTTGCAAAAGAGGCTTGGCCGCCTACAAAAATTCCCAAAATATCTATGTAGTTCTCACCGAAGCCTACAAAATAGAATGCAGAGAATAAAAGCCTGAGTGTGAATAAATGAGCGCTTGTTTTCTCTTTTAGGAGAGTTGAGGATGATGCCCAACCGGTGTATGACTGCGCTCATGAACGCGGGTATGTCGTGCCTGGTAGTATCACTTCAGATGCTCATTAGAAAGTCACTAGGAACCCCTAGGAGACCTATGAGATCATCTCAGTAGCAGGGTTGGTTCGAGTACGAGGAGTTTATCTCACTGCTTTGGGGCAACTGGCTCGGACTGCAGGGACTGTTGCTCGTTACATGGACCAACTTGACGCAGATCGAGATCCTCAGAAGTCATTAGAGTCTTTGGCTTTGTTTCTTAGGACATGAATAAGTGAGAGGCGTGATGTTCCTGATTGGTATGCATGGATTCATGGTGATGGCTCATTGCTCATCACCCGTGAGATCACCTATGTGACAAATCTTTCATCTTTAATAATTATGATTCAAACCCTCATTAGTATCGACGGGTTGTAGTGAATTCGCTTAATCTTGCCTGGAAACTCTTTGATCTTGATTTGGCAAGACTGTGCTTGATTGGTGGGGGTTTGTTCTGAAACGACATGAATCAGGAGAATAGATGCTTTAAACTGTTTTTCTTAACTTTAGCATTTATTGCCAAACTTATTTTGGATGTTATCTTTTTGTTCTTTGAGCACAGTCTTGCTTGAGGACAAGCAAGTTTTAAGCTTGGGGTAGTTGATAACACCCAAATCTACACATATTATCTATGCATTTTATCTATAGTTTTGTGTCACTTTAGTCTTAATTTGCCCAATAATGCTCATGTTTTATGCTTTCTATCTCTCATTAGATAATGTAGTTAGAATAGCCAATAATTAGCCAATCTAGCCAGTTTTTAAGACAAGCTGGCACCGAACTTAGATGGACAACATATTCCATGCTCTCTTTTCAGCTGAGGCCCGGTGATTGTACTTCTTGATATGTCATCTAATGTTGAACTCATAATAATCGTCATGGTTTACTCTGGGCCCAGTTTGGCTCCCGCATAATTGGTTTCATTGCCTAATTCACATCATACATCCTGACTTAGCTTAATTTCTTTATTCTCATTTAAATTAGATTTTAATCTCTTGTGCAAGTCAGAATTGGGCACAAAGGCCTTAACTTCTCGGCCCACAACACCTTTGGGCCTTTGATTTGGCCTGGTCAACCTTGGTCAATGGCCAACAACTCTCCCTTCTCATCCTCTCTCGTGGAGTCCATCCTTTATTCACTCAACCAGCTAGTCGGGCCCACCTCGCCTTCTGCCCTAATAGCAAGACCACGACCTTGCAGCCCCAGACCGCGGGCGACGTCTTCTCAACCACTGCCGACACCCAACTGCTTCCACATTGTGATCACACCATAGCCCTGACCTCGACCCGCTTTCCATACTTAGCCGCTCAGTGCAGTGCAGACAACCGCCTACACCTCGACCTCACCAGCACCCCCGCAACTAACTCCTAAAACCGCGACCTATTCCTCTACCTCCTCGCGCCACACCTCTCCGACTCGCCAACAACTCCAATCGCCACCACCGCGGTCACCTCTTCAAGGCCAGCCGCGCCCCTCAGCAGTCCCCGCTCCATCGCCTTCCTCACCGCGACAACAACACCAGCATCTGCACCTCGACCACATCCAACACCAACCGCGGCCGCGGTGCGTTCAACCGCGGTCGCGGTAGTCTTATTGCCTGAGGTCCGCCCCTACGACACTGCCAGACGCCTTGCTCACATCGCGACCGGCAAGCACGCCTCCACATCTTCACCTCAGCGACGATCGCAGTCCCTCCTCTCAGGCTCCAGCGTGATCAACGTCAATAACAGACCGCGATCCGCGACGTTGCTATACCTGCACCTGCCCTCCTCCTGACCACGACCATGCAACACAACCCAGGGCCGCGACTCCTCAGCCACTTGCACTATCCATCCACGCCCGCGGTCTCCCTTTCACTACAAGCCGCGGCCGCTGCTTCCAACCGCGCCCGCGGTCGGGTCCTCTAAGCACCGTGACCCAACGTCTTCTACAGACTGCGGTCGTTCTTCATGCGTGACCTCGACCGTACCAGCTACTCACCTAGACCGAGGTCCAAAGAGACCCCCGACCCAGCACTATAAATAACCCCACTCTAGATCTAGGGGGGTATCGAGTCCAGGTCGGGGGGAATCCAGTTCAGACGTCGAGAGGCTATCGGATTGGAGCCAGAACCCTGCGGGAGAGCACGAAGGTCCGAGAAGACCGAGGTGCTCGCTCCACACTGCCCTCTATAGCAGGCTTACGTCCATCCTCCACGTCCATCCATCCATCCGTCCCTTTCCACCAAGATATGAGGTGGAAACCCTAGATCTGGTTCATCCATCCGTTCATCCACGCCCGCCGACGCATCCACGCTACTGTTTGGGGCAAATCTAGAGAGAGAGAGGACCAAGGAGTCCAGATCTGATCAAGGCGGAGGACCAAAAGACGAGATCCATCCTATACGGGGGCAAAGGAGCGAGAGCCACCTCTCCTCCACGGGCTAAATCTTATCTTTTTCTCCTTTCTTCTGTTGGTTCCCTTAGTTTCTTGTACAACGATGTGTTTCCATCTTTGTTCGGTGCTAACCATACTTGTCTATGGCTAGTTAGCTCCTTCTTGGATATGTAGCCCGATCTGGGCATGTATATGTACTTTTGCCTTAAGCAAGTAGATTCATTTCAGATCTAGTATGTTGCATGTTCTACATTCTCTTTCTAGTTATGATTGCTAGTTTGGTTGATTTCTTACTCGCTTGTACTGCTATTTCTACCTGTATCGAGAGATCCGGTGTAGGAATAGCTAAGAGATGATAGTTTGGATCTGAACCCGAGAGGAGGAAGATCCAAGGTACTCTGTTCCTAATATCTCCGGATGTCCTAAGACCTGAGAGGGAACTTAGCATATTCTGAGGTATTGATATCTCATCCTCGAGAGAGGACTCGATGACATATCGTTGATGGTTTTAGTCACGCATCACGAGAGCGTGTGGGATGACCCCACAGGAACAGAGGCCGCTGTGCGTACTAGATGCTTGCTTAGGTGTTCGAGGGTTGTCTACACCTGAGAACGAGTGCATAGACTGCCCAAGTTGTGGTTACATAGCCAAGAACTCTCCTTCTCTGATTAGTAGAATCCCCCAGACTCCGTTTTATTTTGTTTTGTTTTGTTTTCTTTGTTTTGTTTTAAATCGTGACAACCCGCTAGACTAGTTCTAGCTCCTTACTTTTATCGTCTATCGCTTTTGGCTTATCTGACCCAAGAACGAGATCTGTGGCGTCCTAAACGTCACCACGTCCTTGTGTTCGACCCTGTATATCTACTTCGATCCCGTAATAAAAGTTGCGGGCGTCCTAGAAGGTTTCGGGTTACAAATGTAATGCTTGATTGCTTCCTTTGTCCCACGTTCGTATCCGAACACGAGAAAAAGGACGATCAGTTACATAAGTGAAAAATACAAAAATATAAGAACTTCCATTAAAAAAGCTTTTGTAGCCATTTTATGTATAAATATGAAATATATTGATTAGATTATCAAAATAAGTATAGATATACGCATTTTACACTATTGTTTCTTAGATTTACAAGTTCACTTCAAGATCTTAAGAATTTTAAGAGAAATGCCACTTAGAAATTTAGGATTTTTGTAGTATTTATTAAGATGTCTAACAGGGAGTATAAAAAAGTAGTAGTAGATGGGCTATGGAGGGGGTTTACATTCGTTAGAATCAAGTAAAACAACCTTCGAGAGCAAGATATAGCAAAAAAAATGTTAAAAGATCAAAGTCCCAACAAACCCAATCGATGGAACACTATTTTGCGAAATAGGTGCTGCATTTCGTACTGATTTCGCAATATCAAGGCCCAAACTGGGCTGTTTTGTACTAAAATACCCCCTATTTTGCGAAATTTTGACTGTAGCTGCGAAATTGTAGCGAAATTGCTGACCAGTTCATGCAAACTGACGTTTCGATGTCCGATTGAAAAAAATGAAATTTCGAGCGAAATTTTGCAATTTCGATCAAAATGTTGTTCCATGTCATGTACTAAGAACAAGATGTCAAGCACACGAAGTAGCTCATGTTGGGCAACAACCTCCACTTAGGTGAGGTCATCCACCATGCTATTTGGCCATCTTCTTTTAGTAAAATCTACTCATGTTTAATTAATTAATGTATATTTTGACTTTTATCTAGTAGACACTAAATATCTAATGTTAGTATAAGTGGGTATTGGGCCTGAGTTCATGTATGTTATTATTTGTCATCCATCCCTAATACACTTGATTGAGGATCCATTTACCTACTTAAGTTGTATCCACCTGCACCTCTATCTCTTATATATGGGAGTGCTACTCTTGTTTAGTCAACGGATGAGAATTACTTGTAAACCCTTTACAATGTATGAGGTCAATTGGCTCAATGATGCAAAACTCTCTAACCCAACCTCCCCTCCTTTTTCTCTTCCTGCTTCGACCGTCGCCAAGCATGAGTACCAACTTCAACATCACCCACAACTAGGGTTGTCAATACTCAACCCGGACAGACTTGACTAGATATGATTCAAATTCTCAACTTGAAAAACTATGTTGATGTTATATGTTTTAATTGAAAACTTGTATCTACTTGACTATCTAATTTTATAGCATTTTCAACCCGAGTTCATACCTAGACCCGAGCCGATTCATAATTCCTTTATAAGACTCAATTCTGACTTGGATCACATAAATCTCTCATTTAGCATATGCAAATTAATGAGTATACTAGTTTTAAAGTTTATAATGTCATTTTATATTTTAATCTATCTAATAAAGTACTTTACTTTGAAAAAGTTGATATCAACTAAAAACTAGAACTTTTATCTTGACCTAGATTGTAACTTGAATCTCAACCCGAACTCGGTCTGCTTGAATATTTAACAGCCCTACCCCAAAAGCCTTCGGGCTTGCCATTGTAGGCAATAAACAACAACCACGGTCGACCAACGCCGCCATCGCTATGACATGGGTCGGAGGCCCCTTGTTGTCACCAGGTTAGCACGCAGACGCCGACCACAACCATCTTTTCAACCCTTCTCTCCTTTTCAACAAAAAAGGAGTAAAAGTCCCTATTCCGTTCATCTTTTTTAACACATGAAAAAGGCATAACAAATTATCTTCTTTCATCCTCTTCTTGTGAACCCCCTAACTGCATGGTTCAATGTTTTTATGTTTTAATTTAGGGGCACAATGTTTTAGAGTCACAATAATCTTGTCATTCATTCCTGCCATGCCTTCTATTTTGATAATGCATCTTTTTTTATGCTTTTTGTTCCTATCGTCTTTCCATTACTGATAGTGCCCCTTCCTTTCCTATTGCACCATGCTTCTACTCCGATACAATTTTCATTATCATGTCTGAAAATAAGGCCCCTACTATGATTTGTAACGACATACTCACTATTTCTGTTATCAAAATGAACAACAATTTTCTAGTATGGTTGAACACAATCCTCATTTCTCAACTTCACAGAAAATTGAAGTACATTTAAGAAGCGACACCAACCAATTAAGTTGACACATAGGTAATGGTGAACTATGAAATATTGTCATTTTTTTGGGGGAAAATGGAGCCACACATTGCCCTGAAGTATAGGTGGCATCGCAACGCCAAGATGACATGGGATGAGATGAAATAGCTCTACATTTAAGATGAGAAATGTCTTTGTTTCTACAACATAATGGACATACTCTCTTTGAGTAGTATGTTAGACCTTCGAAATCTACTACGACTTGATGAAGGTAATCTGAAACCAAATGAAGTTCTTCTCACTCACTCTGTTTGTCAAAGTCGCTAAGGAATGTGATTCCCTCATCACAAACCATTTTTTAGTAGTCTCGACCATTTTATTACTAGCCTCAATCCCCATTATGCAATCATTCACCAGTATCTGCTATCTGCATATATCTACCTACTATGTATTAAGCATATTTTCATTGTCCCATATCAATATGACACCAAATCATGTCACCTATCCGACTCCTCTAAAGCACAAGCCGTAGTGGTCGCCACGACATGAGGTTGTCGACTGCATCCTATATGCACTTATTGTAGCATGCTTGACCACTCTGAGGGTGTTTGCCACCCAAGCATGGCTATCCAATTCACTATAGGTGCAAATGTGACAGATGTATTGTACATATGGCCTAAACTTTGCCATCCCATATCAACCAGAGTCCTACATGGTGAATGTTGATCCTATAGCCTCAACTTGAAGCTCCTCTTACATCTCACTAACAACTTGTACTGTATCTTGAAGCATGAGGAAGAAAGATGTTGACTTAGTTGTAATTGTAGCGTTCCTTCCCTTGTAGAAGCTGAAGATCATGGTAGCTTTATTGTCTTATACTCCAGAGTAGCATAAATCACTGAACTGCTGGATGTACTCTAAAATATTGTCAGTGCCTTGCTTCAACTAAGTGAGCTAGACATAGAAGCGCTAAGATAATCGCGTGGAAAGAAGTATCCGGGTGGCACACTAGACTACGACCACAATTCTAGAGTCTGAGGCATGGATACACCATGTAAGGGTACTATCCTTTAGTTTTTTGTAGAAAAAGTAGCTTCAACGGTTTTATCGGCCGGTGATGCAACTAGAAGCACTTGTCGACGTTGTGGAACCGAGCAATACTTCAGGATGACAATCCCCAATATAATCATGCACGTCATGTTTGATGATGCGCTCTAGATGGTACTCAATCTATACGGGTTGGCGTTCACTTGCAACACCATATTGGTTTTAGTCCTTGACATTGTGGCTGTATTGTTAACATTTTGCAAGTGTGCATCAAAATTTGTCTAATGTTGCGGTACTAGGTCAAGGCGTCGGAGTACCATTGTCAATTGCGCCTCCATTATAGTTTTGAACTCCTTGTCTTGGTACAAAAGTGCATATATGGTAAGAGGTGGTTTAAACTAACAATAGTGCATAACTACACTGCATAGAGGTAGAGCTTGTGATTAGGAAAGGTAGTGTTTTGTAATGGTAGTATGCTAACAAAGAAATAAAGTGATAGGGGACGAGATAGTAGCCTTTCAAGAGGTGGTGGTGTTGCCATGTAGGTGGGGGTAATGGTGGGTGATGTGGAGGTAGCGTGCTAGATCGGGAACACTAGGGTTAGGAGCTGCTTGGGTTACATAGGAGTATACTGTGTGTAGGGAGTGAAACATCTTGTTGGAAAAGGTTTGGTGTAAAGGGGTGTTGGCGGTATTTTTGGCAGGAAGGTAAGAGAGTCAGAAAACTGGTAGGGATTTTTGGGTTTAGGTTGTATGGGGGATTGACTATTGTGCATTGGTGTTGGAGGGGAGGGGAAAGAGACACGCCGATGAGTCGAAAAGGAGAGGCATTTGGGTATGCCTAGGGTAAGCATGCAAGACAGGAGGGGTGTGAAAGTAGGTGGAGCTTGAGCCTAAAGAAGCTGATGTAGCTTAGGTGTGGGGTTGGCGGTTGGCGCAATTTCCATGGTCGAGATGGTAGATTGGGGTGGCAACGACATGTGGAATGCTGGTGGGTGATGTCTTCTTGGACGGCGACACATTATTAGAGAAGGAGGGCCGGAGCGGAGGCGCACGATTGAATATTGGTCTGCTGTTGGGTTCCAATTGCCTGGTCTGTGCACTGAAGGGTCATTCAGGTGGGCCTTGGGCAAGCAGGCAAGGTAGGAGGGGGCGTGAAAGTAGGCAAGGTTTGGAAGCAGGAGAGAGAGTGTGTAAGCAGACATAGCTTTAGCAGGAGGTTGGCAGTTGGTCTAATTTGTAGGGGGCTTGGGGTGATAGGATGGGGTGACAACCGTTTGCTTGTGGGAACTACTTCTAGGGTGCCGACATGGCATCATAGAGGAGAGTCAGAGTAGGGGACACAACGGACTGTAGAGCCAATGCTAGGTCCCTGCCGCTAGGTCTATGCACGTAAGATGCTTGGTCATGCGGTTCGTCATCTAGGAGGGGATTGACCAGACTGATCTTATGTTGACCCTTATTTCTGGGCATGGGACATGGGTGACCATTGGGGGAAGGAAGGAGAATACTACGGGTTAGGGTTTTGTTTTGAAATTGATTGATGCAAAAACACGCTAGGATATAAGATGGATTACGGGAAAGCTAATATTGGGCCTCTAAATAGGTAGGGTGTGGTAGGGTAAAGGCTAACATGTAGGGTAATTACCCCTAAAACAAATGTTTACCCTATCCTTACCCTCACTCACATTGTAAATTCGGAGGGCAACGGGCAAAACATGTAAAGAAACATAATCATAGATATATGATATTTCTTTACCATTATTTTGTATGATAGTTCACACTTCAATGACAAGGTACCCCTAAAACAAAATTTATGCAGTAATAAGTAATGTTTCTATTGGTTTACAACAAGAGTACTAATATTTAACCCAACATTTACTTATATAAAAGTCGATCTATCCATTCTTATATGATTTCTACCAAGGAATTCATTCTTCTTCCTAATATCATATTATCGATATGCTATTTATTATTTAGCTAAGTTCTTGAGGTCCAATGATACCCTTAGTCATACATTTACTCGTGAGACTTCTTTGGATTTTTTTTAAATTTTAGGAATTAGTAAATATGTTAGAGACCTAAATTATTATTTTATCCTTCTAATGATGATCGGTGAAGCGGGTTGGGTAAGACTTCATACATTACTGATTACCCTATAATTTTTAGACGCAGGTAAGCGAGTAATGGGTAACAATATGCTTACCCTAACTCTACTCTACATGGTATGGTAGGTCCCCTTCTCATTGATTAAACCCTTTCTTGCAATTCACCTCCCTAATCCTCATGTAATATCCTACCATTTTGATTTTTAGTAAGTTGTTTTCAACACAGAAATTTAAAACAATTCCAGATTTATAAGGAACAAACCCTAAATGAAAGGCATGGATATCAGTACTGAAAATAAGAAACAATACCATTGACATATAATTTCATCCCCTTCTTGGTCTAGAAATGTTAAACACGCCTTTTTTGTTCCAATTTTTATCATCTTACTATGAAGCCAAACCATACTAGTACGAGAATAGATTAGGGGTGGGAGTGTCAGAAAGGGTCTTCCTAGGTTGTTTTTTCACTGTAGTGTTCTGGATTATGTTGAATCAGTTGAACCCAAAGTTGACCTAAAGCCATATTGTTAGCCATGGACTTGACACAGAACTATCTTGGTTCTATAGAGGGTAATCTGAAACCAAAGTTGACTAACAAAATTGCTAACATCTTGTTTTGATTAACATTAATGTAAGGTAATAATTAGATGTATAAGTAGGAATTTTATTTGATGTTTTTATATGCAACAACTTGACTTTGCTAATCAATTTCCCAACCTAAAATTTAGTCATATTTCAATAAAATGTGTCTCCAACTCATTCTTCATAAAATCGGCGTATGTGGCCACAAATGAGGCTGCTTATGCAGTTCGGCCAGTTGACTGCAATGTGGGGTAAGTGGCCGCATATGCTATCTTGTGTGGGCATATACGCGGCATATGTGGCCATTTTTTGCATGTAAGTTGTACATACATTTTCCCCTCAATATAATCTGTTTTATTATATTTTATACAACTATACACCCCCTCACACATACACATGTACATATTTGAATGTATATGTATATGTATAATATTTTATATCTACAAATATAATCATAAATTTTACATATGTATACATTTTTATGTATACACATATAATATAATAACAATATATTTCAATATACATACATATGCTATACACTAACATCTTGAATGATATAATTGTCTATTATATGTGCGTGCATATTGATATATACATGCACATATGATATATGTGCGCGTGTGTGTGTACACACACACACTTCATTACATATATGAGCATGTCATTCACTGTATTAAAAAGCGGCATGAGCGGCTGCTTAAGCGGCCAAGCTCCTGCACCGCTTATATCAGCCCCTAAGCGCCAATTAAGTGGCTTGAAGAAAATCGGCCGCTTTTTGCCCGCTTCACCCACTTTTTCCTGCTTTTTTCCTGCTTTTCGCCTGTCTCTTTAAAAATACTGCTGTTAGCATGTAACACCAACCAAAACATATGGTCCAAGCAGTATTGACTAGTATATTAAACTTATATACATTAAGTGCTCTATGATATACCTAGCTCTAAAATAGAATGTACACCTTCTATGTAAGCTGTAATAATAGGGTACTATTGTAATGTATCCAAGTAAATTATATGTAAATATTATGTAATTTAGAATTCATACTTTGATTAGATGTACTGCTGTAATGTATGACTAATTGATGATATGCTAATGTAAGAAACTTTTCTTTTGGTGACTGAGAGAATCCACCCCGGGTGAGCCCGACATGGTAAACTCTCGAGGCATGAGAGGGTGTGGTCTGGACACCCCCCTCCCGCGCCATCCCAGTGTGAATTGCCGTTCACAAAGTGCATTCGGTGAGGTTCGAACCCGGGTCCTCCATTGGGACTTACCGAGTTCTTACCACCCGGGCTACTATGGCTGGACGAAATGTAAGAATCTGTTTGTAAGGTATCTACGATAAATGTATTGTTTACTGTTTAGCTATGTAAACATGTGATACAAAATTGTTGTCGCATCATGTATGTACACTTATTATTCTCTAGTTGTTTAGGGTGCTTTATCTATTACAAGTATTTTGTTTACTATATTGTATAGCTATAATCATTGTTTTATAATTGTCTTGTAAACTATTTGGGTGTTTTATATTGTTATGTACAATGTTTAGATAAGTATAGGTGTTCCAATAATATAGTATATATATGCATATATGTATGCAATTTTGCATAAAAAGATTATTAAAAAATAAGCTTAAGCGCACGCCTAGTGCTTAAGCAGTTACAAGCTGTCGTTCGCACGCTTACCACTTTACATTTTTAAAAAATATTGTTATTATACATTTACAATTCGATACACACGTTAAATATGCTACATATATACACATATATAAACATATCAAATACCCTACATCTATATTAATATGGATATATTAAATCATACCTAATAATAGATTCTATAACTGAAACATATATTTTTGTGTGGAAAATGTATATTTTAAATCTTAAATGTCTATATTTTTGTGCTATGTTTAATTTATAAAGAAAAACAACATATACTCGTGCATACCACACATTCTTTATGTAGCACCCTCAACACCCTATATGGACTAAAGTTGGGCGACAAAGAAACAAGGTCTCAACTAGATCAATGTGGCCGAAATGCATATGCTGAGATGGATGTGTGGGAAGATAAGAAAAGTTCGCTTGAGAACTGGCTATTTTAGGAACAAATTGGGGGTTGCTAGTCTTGAGGACAAGTTGTGCGAGGGATGTGTGAAATGGTTTAGACATTTGCAACGTAAACCGACTAACACGCCTATACAGAGCAATGCTATCGATTCAAGCACAATTAAAGAAGAGGAAAACCTAAATTAACATGGGAAAAGCTTGTAAAGAGAGATTTTGAATCTCTACATCTTGATCAGAATATGACCCATAACAGAGCTGATTGGAAAAGAATGATCCATGTAGCCTACCCCAACATGGTTGGGATTTAGGTTAGGAAGATGGACACAAAAACAGACACGAACACAGACACAGACACAGATACAGACACGAACACGGGACATGGGAATTTTAAAAAATATAGGACCCGGACACGACACTGGACACGACGAAAAATATACATATATATTATTTTTATATACAACATTAAAAAGAACAAGTACATTCAAACTTAAAGATCATTTCAGCCAAGCTACATTCACTTTCATATGTTCACTCAAACACACATTGCACACATAATAGAATTTAGCCATCAAAGGCATACGATCAAACAAGTCCACATTGTAAACACAATAATAGTCAATGTAATAGAAATTTTATTCACAAACAATAACAAGTTAGCAGTACAAGTATGGGCCCACATGAAAAAATTGCACATGTAAATTTGGACAATAAAAAGATAGTAATGGTGGTAGACAACAAAGAAAAAAGAGGAGGTATGTTGTTATTTGTAGAAGAGAATGAAAATTGATGTACATTTAGATTTGGGAAGAAAAGGAAGGGGAAGAGGAGGTTGGTGGTGGTGGTGGACAAGTAAAAAATAGGTATTGGAGACCGAGGAAGAGGAAGACGAGGGGTTGGCAACAAGTGGGGAGAGAGGAGAGGAGAGAC